>JBCNJP010000023.1:44454738-44484738 GCA_039602395.1 Deinandra increscens subsp. villosa
TCAATTCAGCAATCTGTTTTGATTGTGCTTCATCTTTGACTTCAAATCATCAATCAACTTTGTTTTGGCTTCATCTTTGGCTTTTAAGTCAGCATTTTAAGCCTAACAATCAGTTAAAATACTGTTGAAAATATCAAGCTGAGAAAAAGACATCAAACATGGAGGAACATTAATGTTGAAATCAGCAGAAGCTGGAGTGGAAGTTGTTGTTATAGTAGAAGAAACTAGAATAGTTGAAGTTCCAATTGGCTGATTCACATATTGAGCACCAACACTTGCTGAAGGAGTTGTGCTTGTCGAGACAGACTTAGATCTAATAAACCTCCTCACAGTGTTTGACTTATTTAACTATGAAATGATTGTTTCCATTGCAGCAGACGATGCAACTGGAGTAGAATTCAATGGAGGTGGAGATAAAATTCGACTTCCAGATGAAGACCCACCACTGGCACGACATTGTAAAATTTCAGTACGTTTTAACACCTTTGGACGTTTCCTACCAGCAGTGGCAACAACCTTCCTCTTTAATGTTTGTTGTTTAGACGAGGATGTAACCGGTTGTTTACCCTTGCCTTTTTCAATATCAGCATCCGGGTTATAATCTTCATTGTCATCAGATGGAGTTGTTTCATATACACGACCAATGTAACGTTCACTACTCTTTTTCAAACTGGTGCAGTAAGCAAAATGTTCTTTACTCCCCTTCTTAACCAGTATCTCTTGAGCACCAACAAAAATGAACGTTCGAGGACTGTTTGTATCAGAATCATCCTCAGAGTTTACATCATCATCTTGCTCATCATCTTCATCTTCATCAAACAAGGCATTTACTGCTATTGTTTCAGAAGCACTAACAGTTGCTTGAATTTCTGATTCAGAAGCAACAGGTTCAGTTACGACGATTGCTTTTGCCGCTGTGGTTGTTGTGATTGCTGTTGTTGATTCTGCTTTGATTGTCGTGATGGAATATCAGACCAGCAAAATTGAATGCATGATTAAGAATTAAAGCCACCAACATGTGCAACATCTCTGGACCAACATGGACGACTAAGAAGTGGATAAGATACTTGTACCAGACACAGAACTCTGATTTCATCACCCAACCTCGATTTGGAACTTCAACATACCAGATCCTTTTCAACACTGCAACAATATCAGACTTATCAAATTCAAACGGAGCCTCTAAATCATCAGCATCAAATTTTTATTCTCTTCTGACATCAGCTTTAGTAAATGAGACCGTTGTATTCTGAACCATGCCAGTGATGCGTACTGGATCATCAGTAATTGTTCTAGCAGTGGTCCAGAATTCAGTGAGAATATCCAGATAAGGATCACAATTCTCTGTAATTGCATAATGAATTCTTAAGCTTCTCAGAAAATCAAAGATACCAGCGAACTTTACTGCGTTTGTTCTGCTAACTCCCAAATACGCGCAAATATTATGTCTATCACCAACTTTCAAATCATTTTCCATATCTGAATACACAGAAAATGAAATATTCGGTAATTCAACGTGATAATAAAAAACGTTCACCATATTCGTTAATTATTATACATTTGTGGAAACGATTAGCTTTCATCAAAAATTAGGTTTACACAAAGTGGCACGAGCTCAAAAGCTTAAACGAACTGGTATGAACTGGCATGAAGTGGTGCAAAGTTGACCATTTGACTTTTGACCAAACTGGGTTAGGAACTTGCACGAAGTGGGTTACGAAGTCTCACTTCGTGTCAAGAACAACCACTTCGGATCTATGCACACACAAAATGGATTTTTTTCGATCAAAAATCATGATTCGAACACTGGTTTTCGAAAAAATTTGTATCCACATACTCGTATATACGAGGCGAAAACAATGACGCAAGATTGAACTCCTAAAATCCACTACAAGTGTTCCAAAAAATGAATTTTGTAAGCTTTGTGACCCGACTCGGTTTTTCATGAAATTAACAGCAATTTTATGGTCAAAAATTGAAATCAAGCACACCCCTGAGGTCGTAAACTGATTCCCTACCTGAATTCAAACAAAAAACGACTTGAAACGATGAAAAACAAAAATTTATGGTCAAGAAACGATGTGACAGCTAGGTTTTTTGTGAAGTGAAACGAAGTGGATCTCGAAAAAGTAAGACGCGAAGTGGCAGTTTGGCTATTTAAGCCTCTCCACTTCTTTACACGAAGTGAGACTTCGCGTTGTTCCAAACTGACACGAACTCAGACTTCGACCCACACTTCGCTTTTCACTTTCTATCTACACGAACTGACACGAAGTGGCACTTCGTTATGCGAAGTCACACTTTGTTTCTTCCTAATTTTCACTTTTTACCCTTGAATTTTGTGATATTTTTCAGATTGATCCAAAAGTTTAAATTTTTTATCAATCTTCCACAAACTTTTGATCATTCATTGATGAGCTTGATGATTTCAAGACTGTTTGGTGTCCTGGCATATTTTGATAATTTTCACCATCGGTTGATCGAAAATAAATCAGAAACAAAATCTTTTTGATTTTTCTAAAAATTTTTCAAACACACCAAAAATCTTTTTGAAAATTTCAAGAATATCCTAGAACACACCTAAAATCTTTTTGGATTTTTCAGATAGCAAAAAAATTAACCAAACTGAAATGAAATACAAATAACTTAAATTTTTGTGAGAAAGTTCCAGACGCGAGATCATACCAGACAATACAGACACACTTCAATTTCAAATTTAATCAGCATGCAAGGCAAGTTGATCGAGCATACAACTTTTCAGTTTATTTCAGCTTCAGCAGATAAATTTTTATAGCTTTCTGATATGTTATCGGTATGATTATCCATCATAGATAATGTGAAAGCCCACACAATCAGGAATACTGGCAACATGACTTATCCATATTTTGTATTTTTTTTACAGAATATGATTTTCCACAAAGATTTATTGTTCATGGTGTTTCATGCAAAAATAAAGCAGAACCTTAAACAAACAACAATCGGGTCAGCCTTGTGAGCACGCAGAGAAAGTCCAATTGTTCAGGAAAATAAGAAATAACAAATAAAGCAGAAATTCTATAATCCAACAACTTCAATCGCTGCTCACGGAATTGATACATATAGCTCGCCCTTATAGCTTATGTGGCACTTCATTCGCTCAACACTCGTAACTAAGTATCAGGTCGACCAAATTGAACAAATGATAGGTCAATATCATGTTGTTCATTGGGAATTGAAGAGGGGCGCAGAGAATGTCACATGAGTTATACGAAACACCAAAGAAAATAAAGTAGAACCTCAACTGAATACCAATCAGGTCGATCTTTCGATTCATAGAGAAAGGCCGATCACTTGAGAAAATAAGGAAAATTAAAGAAGTTTAAATCTTTGCAAAATGAAAACATGCGTACACCAGAACATCTCTTATTCTGTCTTTGATGTTTTCAGATTTTATATTTGCCAATATTGCACAATATCCTTCATAATGTTACATTATTAAGTTTATATCATACTAGCATATATCAGATTTTGCTTTGGCACATGCCACAAATCAGACAAGTACCTACAGCCTTTATCTCTACTTTATCCATGGTTGATAACGTAATCTGATGTAATATCACTTCTCGCTGGGTCGGATCAATTTCTCATTTTGATTTTTTAATTTTGGCATTTTTCAATTTTTTATGCTTTTCAACTTTTCTCCCCCAAAAAATCAAAACACTACTTTCTGGATTTTTTAAATGAAAATAAGCAAAGGAAAACTAAAGATGCAACAAAACTAAAAAATTGATCAACCGACAATTACTCATTTGTGATTTTTGATTGTCGTTGATTTGTAAAAGATATTTGAAGCTGGTTTTGTCAAAGGCTTTTATAAATAAATCCTGCTCTTTGAAAATCTATGTGGATCTTTTGCAAATGGTGCTCTCATAGCAGTCTCAGATGAAGTGGTAACCGATATCGATATGCTTCATTTTAGAATGATGGACAGGATTATTAGTGATGCATATCGTGGCAGAACTGTCAATTTGAATAGGAGTAGTAAGAAAATTCAAACCGTAATTGTGCATTTGATGTTGGATCCATAAAACCTGAGAACAACAGCTTACGACTACAATGTACTCGGCTTCTGCAGTTGATGTTGTGACTGACGTTTGCTTCTTACATTGCCATAACACCAACCTCTCACCCAAAAACTGACACCCAGCAGTCGTAGACTTGAAATTTATCTTGCAACCGCCGTAGTCAGAATCGGAGTAAGCTGACAATTCAAACTTATCATCATGAGGGTACCAAATCCCGAGATCAGGATTACCCTTTAGATAAGAAAAATTTCTTTTTGCTACGACAAGATGTGAAAGCTTCGGATTTGCCTGGTACCTGGCATAAAGACAGACAACAAACATAACATCAGGTCTACTTGCAGTTAAGTACATTAATGAACCAATCATGGCCCGGTAAAGAGTTGGATCAACATCTTCATCACTCTCATCTGGTGAGAGGCCATGGTTAACCTGAATTGGAGTTCCAGGAATGTGGACATCGGAAATTTTGAATCTGTTCAGAATGTCGTGCACGTATTTTGTCTAATGAATAAAAATTCCTTACACAGACTGTTGTACTTGCAAACCGGAAAAGAATGCTATCTCGCCCATAGAACTCATTTCAAAACCTGTCTGCGTCAGCTTCTCAAACTCTTTTGAAAGCTTGTCATTTGAACTGCCAAATATGATATTTTCAACATAGATCTGTACCAGCAATAAATCTTCACCTGTCTTCTTGCAGAATAAAATACAGTCTACCAACCCACACTTAAACCCATTCTGAAGGAGATAAGTTGACAAGGTTTCATACCAAGCTCCAGGAGCCTGATGTAAACCATATAACACTTTGTCAAGCTTATACACCTTGTTTGAATAATCAGGATCCTAAAATCCCAGGGGTTGTTTGACATATACCTCTTCCTTCACTTTTCTATATAAGAACGCACTTTTCTCATCAATTTGGTAAACTTTAAATCCTCGGTGTGTAGCAAACGCTAAGAATATCCTGATTGCTTCGATTCTAGCAAACGGCGCATACACCTCATTAAAGTCTATAGCCTCTTCTTGAGAAAACCCGTGGAGAACCAAACGTGCCTTGTTACGGACGATGACACCTCGGTCGTATCTTTTGCATTTGTAAGCCCGGTTTATAGCTCAAATCGATTGATGATTACATGAAATAGACTTGATTAAAGCACCTAATTAACAATCTAAACTCAGTTCTGTCCGAAATTCACGATGAAAAACTCCTTCCTTAGAAATCAAATCTGAGAAAACCCACTGTGTTCTTGTCTGCCTTCACGAACTCAACAATCTCATATATATATATATGAAATCCAGTTCGGCTATGAACTGTTAGTTCGTTCTACACTTCGTTGCACATCTTGATTTACTTCCTTGGTTGATGACTTTCACTTTGTTGGTTGATAAGAAACAGATCTTAATATCTCATATTTATGAGATATTAAGACTTCACATTCAAGTCCCTCAACTATGGATAATAACACTATCTACCCTTTAACATGATTTAACTAATCTAACTAAACATCACTAGCAATGATAACTAAATACATCACACGTCACATAGAAAATGCTCTAACAAACTCCCCTTTGATGTGTGTTTTATCAGATCATCAAACTTCGAATCTGTTGTTAGCTGATGTAGGGTAGACATGGTAGTAACGGGGACTACGTCAACTAAACCACTTGTGAGAGATATTTTAGTAGCTCCTCCCTTCACCATGCTTGTGAATCATTCTTGTAACCTCTAATTTCAGAAGACAGAAATGCGGTTTTCCATTTTCAAGCCAATACAAGTTAATCTTGGGCAAAAATCTTCTTTGGAAAACCAAGATGTATGTTTTGAAAATTTGTTTTTCGTATCTTGTTTCGATCAATCGAAAACAAACAAGAAATAAAATATTTTTCTCTTTTACAAAATTTATGCTAAAACACACCAAAAATCTTTTTGATTTTCTGAAATGAAAAATAAAATGCAATACAGAATCAAAATCTATCTTTAATTTCGCGAGAAAGATCACGACGCGAGATCATATCAGACATAATGCATGTAGCACATTTCAATTTCGGCCTTAATCAGCATGCAAGATAAGGTAATCACAAATACAACATTTATATTTATTTCAGCATGAACCAATCATTTTTATCATTTTCTAATATGCTTAAGGTTATATTATCATGCACTGATAACTCGGCGTCCACTCTATTAGAGATACCGCCAAATTATCATGTTTTATCATATAAAAGCAATTTTTGTAGAGATATAACCATCATTGATGAGTCATGCAAAAATAAAGTTGAACCTCAAATACCTAGCAATCAGGTCGGTCTTGTGGACACGCAGAGAAATCCCAAGTATTTCAGAAAATAAGAAAGCAAAACAAGTTAAAGATGTATAATTCAACAACAATCAGGTCGATACTTCCATATACGCAGAGAAACTCTCATGAATTATACGAATCACCAAGAAAAGTAAAGCAGAACCTCAAACGAACAACAATCAGGTCGATTTTTCGATACGTAGAGAATGTCCGATCATTTGAGAAAATAAAGAAAATCAAACAAGTTTAAATCTTTCAAAATGAGAACATCCATTCATCAATGTAACATCCCTGGATAAACCACGAGAATTGGATTGGATTTTCCAAGAAAAATAAAAGGGGAAAAATTTTCCTAGAGTTGATGCGGGGCGCATCATGTTCATTTTGAAGCGTTATGCCCCCGCATCGATTGGCGGGTCACCGGGTCGGATGCGCTACCCAGAATAGCTTTGTAAACTATCCTAATGGCGATACAAGGCATATTGCCTGCTGAAGTGATCCCTTGCGGCCCACATCGATCCCAGGTCTGAAAACAAGTTTTTGCTCATTTTCTGTTCATTTGCACGACTCTAACTCATAAAACTCTCTCATTTCGCCCACCATTCACATGAGAAGACTAGTTCTGGCCAGAGGAAGCTTGTGGCATCAAGTTTCAAGCATAAACAAGTTCCACGAAGCTCGAGTAAGCACCTCGTTCTTTCATTTCATAATTTCAGGCTTGGTTTTTCTTTGGTTATCTATTGATTCTCAGGTTTATTGGTTCTTGCATGTGCGATAAAGAAAGATCAATGCACATTGTGAGCAAGCGTGAGGCATTTTGAGGTTATTTTTGTGTTCGGTTTAGCCTTGATCATGTTTTTGGAGAATGCATCACCTAAAATCTGCGTTTAATGATGCATGCAAGCTTGGAAATAGCTATTGGAATGTACTAGGAGGCTGGAGAGAGTGAACACCTGCTTGGAGAATATTGGTACAGGTTTTGTTGCTAAAAGTAAAAGTATTTTATGCATGTATTTTTTATAGATCTTTGGATCTAGGATCTTTGGCCTAGGAAACCCACCATCTCAGTGACAAGATTGTCACATTAGAAGAGATTGGTAATCGGGTGGAGGCGGTGTTTGTAGTTTTGTGTTTGATAACCCGAAAACCGAATTGTTTGTATTTTTGTTTGATGGGAGAGAATACTCAAATGTTCTAGTAGCCTAGTGGTGATAAAATGAGTCTAAAACAGTATCTAAGTGGTGAGATAAGTATTAGCCTTGATGAACTTGGTTAAAGATTGGCAATGAAACGATTGTGGGTAAATTCGGTGTTAAGCGGGACTTATAACGGAAGTTTAACACGGCCTGGAGGCCTAAGAATTTATATTTTGGCTTCTGGAAATGTTGGGAACAAAACCCCGTTGTCGAAACGAGCTAAAAATGCAAAATGGGTAAAAAAGTCACTAAAAGACAAAATATGTGATGTGGGGTGCATCGCCTTCGGATGACCATGTCACAGCCCGCATCACCCCATAAATCAGTCGGGTACTTCTGACTCGATGCGGGTGCATCGCTTGGCCAGTAACCCTTCGTGGCCCGCATCGACTCTGTGACCAGAAAGAGTGATTTTGTTTGTTTGGTGTCTTGGGAAATATCAAGTGACCCGGTTTAATTATTTATACGAGTATGGGCATAATGGTTTCCAGTAATGTTGTCCGCTCGGTATGTTCCAAGGAGTGTTGTTAAACCTCTCGTTTGTTTGTGGATTGTTGCTACCAATTGCTTGAGCATTTATATTTGTGGATATGTTCTCATATAGTTATGTATATATCATTATTATAGACTTGCCACTGTGATACACTTGGATGTTTGGATTCTCGTGCCCTGTGATCTGTTAGTGTCGCCATTTGCAAACTATGAGTTGATAGCTTTTCCCCTACTTTTATTTAAATGTTTTAGGGTGTACATGAACCATGTCTTGTTGTGTTACTTGTTACTGTGCTTAGGTACGTGTTACCGTGTTATAAATTTACTGCATGTAACGTGACGTTCATGACATATTAGTATGGTTATTTAGGTTCATGTGGGGGGCCACAAAGACATATATTGCACCAATACAGTTGTAGAGGTAGATCAAGGTGTCTCATACCCGTTATTGTTGATCCATTAGGGACTGGGTGATGGCGTATATGCCTAGTCATGGGGAGCGGTGACGGCCACGGGTCCGTTTACCCCTCTTGCGTGCTGGTTTTAACCATAGGAATTTATAGTAGGCATAGTGTGTTTGGAAACAAGTTTTGGTTGTGAAAATGAGTCAAATGCGCTACGACTCACCAACTTTCTGTTGTTGACGTCTTTTTGGTTCATGTGCAAGTAAGTAAAGAAATGGTGGAAGTCACGTTGTGATTTTGGGACGAGATGGTGTTGTTGGTTTTGGGGATTATCTTGTTATTATGATGTTTTTGTGACTGTCATGACTATCTTGTGTTGTTTGTTTGTGCCCTCACCGTACTTGTAGCCTTGGTGTCCCTAGGCTTAGTTCATTTGTGTAACTTGTATGTAAGATTTGACATGGTATGTTTATAGCTGACATGGCCCTAGTTATGTTTGTTGGACGGGTCGTCTGTTGTAGTGAGCCTTTGATTACTCGTGTATCTATATGTTTGCTTCTACAAGTTCTGGTACGAGCAGCCGGTCCGACTCTCCTCTCCCCGACGCCTGGCAGGGCGCGACACGGTGGGGTGTGACAGGTTGGTATCAGAGCCCAAGGTTCTAGCAGATTAGATGACTCTTAAAGCCTCTAAGCTTGAACCTGTAGGAACTCTTAAGCTAAGCACGGTCCTAATTCTATGACTTAGGCGGGCGTCTGTTTGCTCGGGAGTAATTAAGGTTATTAAGGTCGGTAGTGATTTCAGCCTTGTCAACTGCCATCCTTACCCACAGGTGCACTAAGACTTAATGAACCCTAGCAAGCACATGAAAGCTAATAGTCCCTCCTTTGTTAAGTTTTGACCTAGGTTGAAGTTCGTGAGTTAGGAGGATATCAAGGATTAGTGTAAGGTCGGTGGTAGTTGCAGCCTTGCAAACTAACATTCCTACCCACAGGTGAACTAAGACTTGGTGAGTCCTAGCAAGCCAACGTAAGCTGATGGTTATTCTGTGTGTATGGTATAATAGGACACATCGTCCTTAGTGTGAGTTAGGGTAATGGTACCTTAGGCATGCATGGGATTTTTTTAATTAAAAATGCGGTACTGACTTTTCAATTGGATAGGTAATCTGAAGTCATGGTGTTCGGACGAAGCAAATCATCATCCTCACGATCTAGCGGAAAAGGAAAGAAGAAAGTAGAAGCAGGTCCCAGCCGACCGGTTATTCAATTGAGCCCCGATTCTTCGGGCTATTTCGTGTCTCCTTCAGCGTTCATTTGGAACACGCCGCATCGGGAGGAGTAGCCACAGGAACTTCCGCGACCGCCGCGGAAGCGCATTGGAGCTCGTATGTCTGTTCGCCCTCAGCCACAAATTCAGGTGACTCAGGACGAGATTGATGTCGGTTTTGCTATAGCCGGTGTAGCACCGCTAGTGAACTTCGATGATTACAAGGACGAACCTGAGGAGCAGGCAGACGAGGTGGAGCCACTGCAACCAAAGTATCCGGAGCCCCAGCACTCCAGTAACCATTTGGCCATTAAGCTTTTAGTGTGACACTCTGTTATCTATCACTCACAGCACCATGAGCACCACGTCTATGCATCCCCCGCTTACGCCCCATTGAGCTACGCCACTGGAGCTGACGACGGCCAAGACGAGTCTGAGCCGATGGTCGAGGTCCCCATTATCACGACAACCGCCGTTGTGGCAGGACAGCCTGTTCCACCACCACCCCCTCCTTATGCTATGGATCCCGTGACCCCTACATTGCCGCACATATGGAGACCCAGTAGGTAGGCCTAGTTTCCGATCGCTACTCGTTCCCAACATTGCAGCGGTCTTACTGCTCTCATACCCTTTTGTACCCACTCCATGTTGATCCATACTGTGTTTAACCTCCACCACCCCACCATACATGATGCCATCCTACCCATACCCTCCATACGCACCCTATATTGAGCCTTACTGTTCATCCTTTTCGGGCCCTCGTTATCCATTCCCCTACTCACCTTATCGTGACGTCACTAGACCAAGTTCTCCTGATGTTGTTGCCCTTGTAAAGCAGAACCGCGCGCTGGCAAAGGAGAACGGGGAGGTAAAGAAGAGAGAAAATAGTATGGCAAAAATGTTATCCAAGGCGTCATCTGATTTTGGGGAAGCAGCCAGGATCGGGTTAGGCATGGGGAAGAAGAAACACCGTTGATGGATTCAGGTGCTATTGATGTGGTCGTGTTGGTATTGTGCTAGCCGCGGTGTGATTGTGGTTCTTATCTTTTCATGGTTCTTGCTGTTATGATGTTTTTCCTTCACTTATATTTGTGATTTTCAAACACTGTATCATATGGTTGTTTAGAATTTGTAATGTTTAAGTGTTGTATTTGGATTTGGTTGCTAAACATTGTAAGACTTATGGTTGTGTTATTATGGAATTTAGTGTGATGACTTTTGTTTGCAGTATTGGTACTAGATTATATTGTGCTCAGGATATTGTAGCTTGTTGAAGCTAGAAGTTAAGGAATGCCTTGAGTAGGAATTGCTTAGAATTCCCTATGTCCTCTGTTTTCGTAAATAGTCATGACGGTGCTTAGTTTCATGAGCCCTTCCCCTATTCTGGTTGTATTGGATGGGTGTTCCCTCTGTAGATCCACGAGACATGGAAATGAAGCGATGCTTCACGTTGATCCATATCGTGGGAGCAAGACCGGAGCAAGCACTTATACCCCGCTTGTGTGAAAACCCTTGTGGAGATTGGTCCGTGTCACAGATGCGTTACAGTTGAGTTTAGATGAACCTTTATGTTGATTCTAATCGGGCGTCTCGCCTTACTTTCAGTCGATGACAAAGGCCGGTGTTAGCAAGACCACCGGAAAAAGGACACGCCAGAATACTGGCAAACGTCATAAAGAAGCTGATGAAGACAACCGCTCCCTACATGTTGTATATGGGAAGGGTGGAAATCGTCTTACTTCAGAACAAAAGCGCGAAAAAGGAGCAAGAAGAGCGATTCCAGAAATTGATTGCTGATGGGATTGCTGCGACATTCCCGAATCTAGTTGCTCAAGAAAAGAGGATAGTAGTAGAGAAGGATGACAACATGTAGGGAGCGGTTGTCTTCATCAGCTTCTAGTCACATTTGTGAAAGACACTATAAACTCTCCCTTTCACCATACCTGAGTCTAGTCACACAGATTCTGCAATTTCAGAAGACAGAAATACGGCTTTCTTTTTCTTTTGAAAATTAATCTAATCTTGGCGCAAAACTTCTCTTCGAGAATGCAAGATATAGTTTTGAAATCATAGTTTTGTATCTTGCATCGACTGGTCGAAAACAAATAAGAAACAAAATCCTTTTGGCTTTTTGAAACTTTTTTTTTTGGGTAAAGGGTTACCCCCGGTGATTCTATATATATACCCAACAGATAAAACAAGTAGCTAGGTGGATCCTAGCTAGTTCAAGTCTTTGGACATGCCCAAAGACAAGAAAACCAAAAAAAACACTACACCCACAAACAAGCCAAACGGCAACATCAAAAGAACAACCAACAACCTATCTAAATAACAAATAGGAAGTGAAGGCCCCCTAAGCTCCGCATGTCTACGTTGCTACAAACTGACCATCTCGTTGCAGCCACACGTCCAGAACCTCTCTCACACGGTGAGAGTCACGAAACTTTGACCCATGAATCTTCAAACGCACATCTTCTAGGATCACCTCAGCTACCTTATCCGGAGGACGAGCATTATTTTGAAAAATTCGCTCATTCCTCTCCCTCCAAATATGGTAAGCAGCTGCATGAAGAACAAGTTTAGCAACTATAATATCAATCCTCTTTTGTGGCTTGACACGGATATACGCAGCCAAATCAGTCCAACACGGGGACTCATTAACCAGGCAAGACTTCAAACAAACCTTCTTCCAAACCTTTAAGGAGTAGATACATTCAAAGAATAGGTGTTTATGTGAATCCACCCCTCTTTGACACAACATACAACACATCATGTTCATGTTTTTCCTCCTTTCAAAACCCCACTCAAGAATTTTATCTTGAGTAAGTAATTTCTCTCTACAAATCAACCAGGCAAGGAACGCGTGACGGGGAACGCAGTAAGCAAACCACACCAATTTAGCCCAATCAACTTTATCACAACGAGACCGAATGGAACTCCACACAATAGACGATGAATAATCATGTAAAGTATCCTCAACTCTCCATTTAAGCGTATCATCTCGACCCGTAACCAACATCAGATTCATCGACTGCTTAATGATAGGATATAAGTGCAACCAATCAATCGGCCAGACCCACCGCCCATTATAAACAATATCACTCACCTTAGCATTTAGAGTAAAACCTGAATTGTATATGTTTCTAGGAGTAATAAACTCACACAGCGGCCCACCATCTAACCATTTGTCGAACCAAGCATAAGTGGATTCTCCATCACCAATAGTAGACCAAACAAATCTACGAATCATAGGACGAATGGACATGATCTTTCTCCAGCTCCAGGAGCACACCGACGGACATCGACAATCCCAAAAACACCTATTCTTAAGCCTATAAGAATAAACCCACTCAACCCAAAGAGACTCGCGCTTAGTAAGAATACTCCAAATATGGTTAGTCATCAAGGCATTATTAACGTCCCTTAATCTTCGAATGCCCAACCCACCTTCAACTTTTGGAACACAAACATCCCTCCACGCAACTTTAGCTTTGCCTTTCTGAAACGTCCCTTGATTCCAAAGAAAATTCCTCATTTTACCCTCCAAAGCACTCAATATACTAGCAGGCAAAATAAAAACCGAGGACCAGTAGACATGAAGGGAAGACAAAACCGATTTAGTTAACTGAACCCTACCAGCAAAAGATAAAAACCTGTTCTTCCAGTTAGCAATACGATCCTCCATACGTTCTACAAGAACAGTACAATCAGCTTTAAGCAGCCTCGTGGATATCAATGGAACCCCAAGATAGCGGACAGGAAGCGACCCTTGAGCCATTCCCATCGCCTCCAAAATCTCACCTTTCACCTGTTCAGACACATTACAGAAGAACCCCGTGCTCTTCTGAGGGCTAGGAACTAAGCCAGATATATTAGAAAACTTACACAAGGATCTGAAAATACACAAAGCAGAGTGGAGATTTCCTCTAGCAAAGATAAATAAATCATCAGCAAAACAGACATTTATAATTTTTTGTTTTTCACATCTACTATGATACTTAAAGCCCTGATCCATCTCCACCTCATGACGAAGCATACGAGTCAATATCTCCATAACTAGCGTAAACAAATAAGGGGACAAAGGATCTCCCTGTCTAAGACCTCTTTTCCCCTTAAAGTAACCATTAATACCCCCATTAACACTAATGGAGTACGTCGGAGTAGAAACACAGGTCATAATCCAATTGATCATCTTACTATCAAAACCAAACCCATGCAAAATATCTTCAAGAAAAACCCAATCCACCGTATCATAAGCCTTCTGAATATCAATTTTGAAAGCACACCTTGGCACTCCAACATTACGATGATAATTATGCATAAGCTCTTGCGTAATCAAGATATTATCCGAGATTTTTCTTCCCGGAATAAACGCAGACTGATTAATACCAACAATATCTCCCAGAACCACCTTAATCCTATCAGCAACAATCTTACTAATACATTTATAGATCACATTGCAACAAGAAATAGGTCTATAATCAGTCACTTTATCAGGAGTTGAAACTTTAGGAATTAGAGCAATAATCGTGTGGTTCAATTCCTTAAGCAATCTACCCGTACAAAAGAAATCCTTCACAGCCCTACAAACATCCTGCCCGATAATAGGCCAGGCCTTCTTAAAAAACGCAGCTGTGAATCCGTCAGGCCCTGGAGCTCTGTCATCACCCATACTGAACATGGTGTCTTTTATTTCCTGATCCGAGACATCCTTAACCATAGCACCAGCCGAAACAGTATCCAAACGATTCAAGAACAGGTCTTGATTGACCTTATCACCGATAGCACCTCTGCTGCCCAAAAAACCTTCGTAGTGTTTTACAAACACATCAGGGACTTCATTCAGACCCACACGAATACCATTGGTACCAACAATAGAATTAATACGGCTCCTATGATTTTTACCTTTTAACGAAGCATGAAAAAACGCCGTATTAGCATCCCCCGCAGCTAACCATTGAACCTTGGATTTCTGCTTAATGAATAGTTCCTCATCTAGGGAAGCTTCCTTAAAATCCCGAAGACATATAATTTCCTGCTCACGCAAATTAGGATCAAAAGGGTCATTATCTATATCTCTTTGAATCACATCAAGTCTCTCACGAAGGCTTTTAACTTTATCGTGCAGATTTCCTTGCTTGTAAAGAAGAGAACGAAGCATAGGCTTAAGGTTTTTTAGTCTCTTCGCAACGATAAACTGGGCTACCCCCCTCACCTCGTAATTCCAACCATCCTTCACAATGTTAAGAAAATCCGGTTTTAACGTCAAAAAATTAGCGAACTTAAACGGTTGTTTCTTTGAAACCTGACCTTCCCCCAACCTGACCACACAAGGGCTGTGGTCAGAAACACGATATGGAAGAAAAAGAGCATTCGAAGCAGTAAACATATCAGTGAATGCAAGGTTAACAAGCACTCTATCAATCTTTTTCAGCACTCCAATACCCGTTTTAGGCTTTTGATTCCAAGTATAATTCATGCCACTACCATTCAAATCAAACGCCTCAATATTTTCAACACACTCCTTGAAGTCACTCATACCTGCATCATAACCCGACGAACCAGCAACCTTGTCTTCAATTTTCAACGCCGAGTTAAAATCTCCCAGAATGACCCAACCAGCTTTATCCACAAATCTTTTATGTTTGCACAAGTCAGCCCACAACTTCCTTCTTTTAACATGGTCATTATCCGCATAAATTAAAGAACAAAAGAACCTTTTACCATTATACTTACACACCACTAAAGCATGCATCACTTGATCAGTTTGAGCAACAATCATAACATCGAATATATTAGAATCCCAGCCCAAAATAATACGAGTACCCTTAGCACACACACCTCCATTCGAGGTCCAATCCCAATTACGAAACACATTTTTACAAACATTAAACAGCTTGCTAATCTTAACGTGAGATTCAAGGATAGCAAACATGCTTAACTTAAATTCTTTCACCACCTGTCGAACCTCTTTTTGTTTTAGGGTAAGATTCAAACCCCTTATATTCCAAGAAGCGAAACTATACATTGAGAACATCCTCATTAGGAGTGCTTGCTCCTTTTGGATCACCCTCAACACCCGAACCCATAAATTCAGCAGTTTCATCATACACCGTATCAGTGTCATCCTCATCATCCTCTGGTGGTACATAGTAAGAGCTATTCTTATAGGAGCTAGGACCGGTATCCGACTCATTTTCTACATTCAAATCCCCGTACTCACCTCCCAATAAAGCATACCTATTAGAAGTAGTCATTGCATCTTGCATTAGTTTCTTATTCTTTCCATTATCACCAGTAGCCTGATTCACCTCACTAATGTTCTCCGTAACAGCCAATTTATCCACACGAGTATTTCTAGTGCTTCCCTCAGCAGTTCCATCCTCATGCTTCTTACCATTATCAACTTTCTTACCCGTAGCCTTTCCTTTATCCACCGGTCTATATTCGAACCTATGTCCAACTTTGGTAGGGGGAATAACTTGCTTCTTAGCCTTTTTCCTATTTTTTGGCTCTACAAAACCATCGTTATCAGCAGCAGCAGCTGGGGTATCCTTGACTTTATTAGGACAGCTAGCATCGTCATGGCCATATACACAGCAAATAGAACATCTCTTAGGTTGCCACTCGTATTCAACCTTAACAGCAATTTTAACCGATTCACCTCCATTCTCGTCCGGAACAGCTACCATAACAGTGTCTTGGAACTCATAATCTGCAGATATTTCCAGCATCGCTCTAGCAAAGCTACTACGACCCCACCCATTAACACACATCGATGCAGTATAAGAATCTAACATCTTAGGAATGCCCACTTTAGACGCAATTATGCTCAAACCCTCATCAGAATATGCAGCTAACGGGACATTATGAAATTTAACCCACACCGTAACCTTTTTTATTCCATCCTTTTTAAGCAATGTTGTGGGGTTCCAGATATTTAAAATCAGAGGCTGGCCTTTAAGAAGCCATGGGCCACCTTCTAACACACTTAACATTCCCCTTTGATCAACAAATTTAAAGAAGAAAATTCCATCAGAATTCATCATAGTTTTCTGCAATCCAAACTTCTTCCAATTCTGTTTTACATAATAATCAACGACCGGGAACGCCATTCTATCACCAATGAAATAACCATACAATGTAAAAGAAAGTTTCCTCTGAACTCTCCTAACAGCTTCCAAAGGAATAGAAACATCAGCACCCTCCTCAACAACCCCAGATTCAAGATATCTAAAATTTACCACTCTAGACGACGAGCCAGCTGAGTTATTCTGGACAGCATCAACAAACGATTTGGTACTCGCATCAGCAGTTTTAACCGAAGCATTAGACAAAGACGCAATTAAATCAACTCTCCCATCAGGCATCATCACCATCTTACTGGCCAAATTTGTCGTCTTAGTATTTTCCACTTGGACTTCAGGATTACCAACTTTAAGGTTATCAACAATGTACCCCTGCTCATTTACCACACTCTTATTAGGATCATCGTGAACAACTAACTTAGGAATATCAGGAATACCACTTTTTTCAGCCTCGATAGGGATAGTACTTGAGCGAACCTTCGGGGTACCCAAATTCACCTTCTCACCACCTCCAGGGTGTATGTTCAGGTCGCCCTCGGTTGTCCCTTTCCCATCCCTATACAACACCTGCTGAGCGAGCATCGTCGATCCATCCACATCACCCGACGGATGGACTTCAGACTCACACTCACCAGGCTTGTTCACCACGGCTTTCGCCACCCCATCATCCTCCTTAGACAAAGGTTTAGCAAATGTAGGTCTAGAAGTAAACTCCGGTTTCTTAAACACAATTTTTGGCTCCATACTACTCTGTCCAATAGGCTTACTACCAGCCATTTTTCCAATCGTGTCTTTAAGTGGTTCATTTATGTTTCCAGTAATCGTCCTACGAGCAACGAAGCCACTCAAAACCCCAGTCTTCTTCTTATTCGTACCACCAGGGTCATTGATGTTTGGATTATTGGCTGCCATGCAGCCTGACTTTCACGTACAACCCTCTCAAAAAACAGCGTCGTATCAAACCCAAGAGTAAACTTCTGCTACACGTAACAAACCCTAATTCGCCGATCAACAAGCACAGGAGACCCTACACCTGGATGTAACCCAACGAAGAAAAAGTAAAATCAAGAAGACAACACCGAACAGAATCCTAGTAAGCTGCAGCCAAGAAACCCTAGCAGCAAGCAGGAATCCTTATCAAAAAAACGAGACCCGACCACACGAACCAAGTCCTATACACCTGATCACACACTGTTGGAAACACTCCCACAACAAAAGAGAACAAATCTTGGCAGATCGGGGCGGAGTTACATCAAAACACACCGAAAATCTTTTTGACTTTTCTAAGTTTATGCCAAAACACACCTAAAATGTTTTTGGAACATTCAGACATGAAATATAAATGCAATACTGAATCAGACACTATTTTTGTCTTTTGCGAGAAAGATCACAACTTGGGATCATATTGAACATAACATGTTGAACTACACTTCAATTTCAATTACTTCAGCACACAAGTCATGTTGATTACTCGTATAATTTGTCCATCTTAAACTACGGCAAAATCACACTCATAACATCTGGATATGTTAATGTATTGATTAGGTTTGCTTTGACAAGTGTACCCCACAGTATCATACATACTCATATATGTATTTGCTTATCGCACTTAGTGATTTCACTTGCTATTTAACACATAATGATTAGATTCATGATATCGTCAGCTGTGTTCCATGCAAAAAGAAATAAAAACGTTAAATCATCTACCTTAAGGTCGATCTTTCGATACGCAGATACGGCCTCAGATTTAACAAAATAAGTAAATAAAAGCAAGTTGAAATTGTATAACCCGACAACAATCAGGTCAGTACTCCCATACACGTAGAGAAATTCCGATGAGTTATACGAAACACCAAAGAAAATAAAACGGAACGTCAAACGAACAACAATCAGGTCGATCTTTCGATACGCAGAGAAAGTCCAATCGTTTGACAAAATAAAGAAAATCAATCAAGTTTAAATCTTTGCAAAATGAACACATGTATACACAGTGACTTCTCATTTTCCTTTTTCACACATCATTTCAATATCTTGAGATACGCGTCAAGATGTTGTCCACTTGGCCAAGCATTAGTATTTAGTGTATAACACATCTGAATACTTTCTGATTTAATGCCGAGCCTACCAAGCACATCGAGCAATGTCTTATGGCTTTCTCATCTGTTTTATCCATGAGTCAGACACGTAAGCCAATGTACCATCATTTCCCAATTATGTCGGATACAATTTCTCATTTTTCAATGTTTTTGTATTTTTCTGTTTTTCTCCCCCTTAAGAAAACTCTATTTTTGGATTTTTCATTTTAACAAAAACACAAAGACACTATTTTTGGTTTTTCAATTTTCTCCCCGAAACTACATACGGAATGTAGAAGAAAGAAAAGTGACCAATCGATACTGATACCTTTCAGTTTAAGCTTTCGGAAAAACTTTCAGTTTTGAAATATGAATCATTGATTTTAAGTTACGCAGAAGACTCCACTATCAGCAACTCCTTGAAGCTTGAACTTCACAATCACTGACAGGTCTTCTTGAACTACCTGCACAATGGGCAAAACAATTATTTTTTAAATGACCCGAAGCACACAGCTTCTGTTCGGCTAGTGTCTTCAGTAAAATCATTTGCAGCTTTCTAGACCGACTTAGATCGCCACTGCATTTTAGCTTTTTCAGTTTGAACTGAGTCATCATCAGGTGATGAACCACCAACACTTAAATCATATTTGAATCTTTTTAGATTTAAATGGTGAAGGTGTTGACTCAGTAAAATGATCTTTTGGTAGTTTCAGGACAATATTATGCCATGTGGTCTTTTCGGCGACAGTGATAGCACGAGCGATATGAACACTTAGGTTTTTGTTTGTCCTGAAATGCATGACATACATCATCAGATTCAAAATTATCATAAAAATCATCAAAGGCTTGAAATCGATTAGCATGCACCCATTTTGATGTAGGACTTCGAGGGGTAGAATTTGAACCAGATGAAGAAGAATCTTGGAATCGTTGAACAATTCTTGAATAACTTTCAGAAGACTTCTTCTTTTTTTGTTTACCCACGAAACCTTTCTCCATGGTAGATATGAAAACTTGAGCTAAATGATAAATTTGATCAAGATTGGTATCTTTCTTTTGTTTTGGAATCTTCTTTGGCAGATGTTGCTTGTCTTGCTTCTTAAATTTTTGATTGTTACTACCCAAACTTGAACGTGTGTAACCAGGTAGCTTTGACAATTCAACTTGAGACTTAGAAGAACCAGCTTGAGCAACTTGAGTAAATTTAGCCTGAGTACCCTTTAAGTTGTTAGTTTCTACCAATTCAGCAGCAACCTTTTCATCAGATAACTCCTCTTCATCTTTCTCACTTTTTTTTTGGGTAAAGGGTTACCCCGGTGATTCTATTGATACCCAAACAATGAAGTACAAGTAGTGAGGTGAATCCACACTAGTTCATACATGGGACAGGCCCCAGTATGTAAATAATAAGATCAAAGCGACCAGACATACAAGCAAACGAAAAACCATCAGACTACTAGTCTAACCAACTAGTTAAGAAAAACTAGGGGGACCCATCTCAGCCTCCATCATCGAACACAGTCCAGCCACAGAAGCACCACCTAACCACGAGCCCAACGTACCAAAAAGGGAACTCCATCATAAAAATCCGCTTTTAAACAAAGGAGTGCTTACCCCTTTCGATGAAGACGCCATGAAGTTACCTGACGCATTACCCTCATTCACAACATCATTCACCAATTTATTCAAATCCCCTTCCATGTCATCTAGATCATCAACATGGCCATCCAGAACCCCATATTTATTGCCAACCGGAGTCTGCAACTTGGGGGGATTAGATCCACCATTATGGTTCCGTTGAGAGCCATCAGCCCCCTTTTTACCATTTCCGTTAACCGGTCTATTCATCTTTCTCACTTTCAACTTGCTTGTCAGATGACTTTGATTTCTTCTTTTCAGATTTCTTAGTAGCAAATTCATAATAATCTCCATTTACATCAGAAGATTTAACATCAGCCAGAGGATCAGTTTGAATAACTGGATGTGGATTTTATTGTACTCTTTTCCTCCAAAAACTTTCTTGAAATTCTCATCTTTGCACAAGTAACTTGTGAAAGAATGTGAATTCTTCAGATTATTCAATTGTATGTTAAGATCTAAAACTTCAACATTTAAATCTGAAATCTTCTTCTGAGCTTCACCCAATGCTTTTTCTGAATCGATTAACTGTTCTAAAGGTCTGTTGAACAAAAACTTTTCTCTTCTCATATTATCATGGGTATCATACACTTCTTGTGTAATTTTATCCACTTGTCCCTTATAAATGTCTACATTCCTTGTCAACAACTTGTTTTCTTTTTTCAAGCTTGTGACTTTATCTTGTAATTTGGAATGTACCTTTTGATGTTGTTCTTCCATTGCAGTAACTTCATCAAAAGCTTTCTGAAATTCATAATAATATTTTTGAAGCGAATCCAATTTTGCTTTCGATTTGCTATACAACGCATCAAAATCTTCTATTACTTTCTTTGCTTCCTTCTCCCATTTCTCAGTATTCTTGACTAATTCTGCATTTTTATTTTGCAGTTTTAAAATATGTTCTTTATCTTCACTAACCATCTCATCCAACTTTTTCTGAAGTTCTACAAACTCTTCCATCAACACACTCTTTTCTTTGATTAAGTTCTCATTTGACTTGAAAATCTCATCAGAATCTTCACACTTCTTTTTGTAAATTTCCAATTCTTCTTCCTTCTTGTTGTTGTCAACAATCAACACTTCTTTTTCTTCAACCAACTCTCTAATATTTATATACTTTTGTGAACAGAATTCACAACTAGATTCATAACCATTAACTTCAGAATCAGAATCACTTGTTTCAACGTTCACATTTGCTATCAACGCTATATGTGAATCTCCAGTGAAACTAGTTTCAGACATAGTTTCCATTCTAGCATCATTTGCTTGAGAGTGACATACAAACGCAGATTCATCCGGAAAATCTTTAGCCCAATCATAACCTTCTTGAGCCACTATAGCTTTTGTTTATCTATTGTGAAAATGCGTATCCGAATTACACCTTTCAGATGATGATTGGTTGTAATCACGAGCAAAATATCCGAATTTGGAACATTTGAAACATTTGATCTTTGACTTATCCAAACAAAGTTTTTCTCCTTGAAGAATAGATGTCTTTCCATGTTTCTTCATAAATCTTCTTCCTCTCACAACTATCATAGCAAACTGCCAATCCAAATATAATTTGTTCAATTGATCATCATCCAACTGATTTAAATCATCTCCAAACAAACCAGATTTACCGATTTGGTTTAAAATTGACCCAGAAGAAGATGATATGAATGCAGAAAACAATGCAACTAAATCTTCTGCTGTTTGAACAGGAATAAAATTGTTTGTTGATTTATTAGGAATAGTGAAATTACAACCTGAAGAAGAATCAGCATTATCATACTTTCTAGCAAGAAAAGCTATTGGAGCATGATTAAAGCTTGAACTAAGATGTGACTTTGCCTTAGCATTTACAGTAGCAGAATTTTATCCAAAATACAATTCAGGATTCTGAACAGAAGGACTTGCTGACTTTTTCACAATCATTTCCATTTCACGAGTTTATAATTTGCTGAAAGTCTGTAAGGAATTATTTCTCCTGAAGAAATGATGTTGATCGGCTAAAAACATGTTAACTAGGAAGAATAGAAGGCCCGAGATAAGTTACCTCGAAAGAACAGACTGCCGGAGAAAACTTGAAGTTACCTCGGAGGTCATTTTACCTCGGAAGGCTATTTTATCTCAGAAGCATAGTTTTATCTCGGACAGTGGATACGCCCGAGATAACTCAAGTTAGTAAGGCGAGTTATCTCGGACATCAACTTGACTTGCTCCACTTGTCTCTGACATATCTAATCCAGTTTCCCGCTATTCTCCTGACAAGAAGCTAACACTTTTATCTTCTAGACTAGTTTAATATTATTCTATTCATGTATCTTTACTCGACGGTCTAGATGATCGTTAGAGGAATCAAGGGTTCTCCTGATTCCTTAGGGCACTATATATAGACACGTGTAACATGCTTTAAACAAGCAAGTATAAATCACTCTGATATGTACTTTGAATCATCCATTTATAATACATTGCTCAGTTTTATTCATATTATTGTTATACTTGTCTTGTATTCAATTTCATATTACTTTACTTCAAACAAAGCATAAGAATTAACTTATTTCCGCCTGGTTAATTCTAAGTAAAACCTTGTAATTGGTTCAACTCTCTAACCAAATTTCGATCCTACAAGTGGTACCAGAGCCTTGGCTCGTGTTTTTAAAACTTGAATTCAAATTAAATTTTAAAACTCTGTTTCACCCGTATACGCTGTTTTTAGTAAAAAGTCACTCTTTCCACTTTTTCATCCTTAATCATGGGAGAATCACGAAATGGTAGTTCTAACAAACCACCATCATTCATGCCCGACGATCTTGATACATGGAAATTGCGTATGATAGGCTATCTTCAGCATTCTGACTACAAAATGTGGAAATATGTTATTATGGCCCTACTGCACCTACAACGAAATCCACCACTACACCAAGATATAGTAAAAGCTGTTGTTGACTATTTCGATGATGACCACAAGCTGGTTAAGGGAGATCACAAAGCTCTATGGGCATTACAGGCAGCACTTCCAAATTCTGTTCTCGTAGGTTTCAAAATTTGCAAAACTGGTTTTATTTATTAAAAGCTTTAAATGAAAATACGAAGGAACTGATGAAGTAAAAGAAAATAAGAAAGATGTTCTAAAACAAAGATATGAAATTTTTTCTCACAAAAATGGTGAAAGTATGAATGCACAATATCTACGTTTTGTTCAACTTCTTGATGAATTACATGGAAATGATGTGAAGATGTAAAATGACGATGTGATCAGAAAGTTTCTAAGATCACTTCCTGATGTGATCAAGTATAACAAGGATCTCAAAACTTTGAAGTTGAGTGAACTTCATGGAATGCTTAGTGCATATGAAATGGAAATCAATGAAAAATCTGGTGTTCTGAACAAACCAGTGAACCTAACCATTCCAACATCTACTGCACTTATCACTACTCATGAAGATGAAGTCACTACAGTGATAGGCTCCTTTGATCACTTACCCTACATCACCAAGAGGTAATGAAATTATGCCTCTCTTCTATAACAACTTTGCTCATATTGCAGATAACAGTCAGGGTGTTCTCACTAAATCTGATCTAGAATGCTTCAGTACTAATGACCTAGAAGAGGTGGACATCAACACACAACTAGCAATGATCTCCATACGTGCACAAAGGTTCTACAAAGAACAGGTAGAACGTTCAATGGATATTGAAATGCTCAAATTGGGTTTGACAAAAGTAAAGCCAAATGCTATAATTATCACCAATTAGGACATTTTGCTAGGGAATACAAGCAGCCCAGAAGAGAAAACACAAGCCAAGATGGGGGAAACAAATATTAGAGACCTCACAATTCATACACACTAGTTACCTACCCTACACATGACATAGGCGCAAGAACAAAACCATCAACATCAAGTGTACCCACTGAAGGTCCTACTGCTCCCTCATCAAGCTCAAAGCCACAAAGCCATGCAACTGTTGTTGTTGCAAATCAAACCAGTTGTGTTGATTGGGAAGAAATCCTGCAAGAATTCTCTCTAATAAATCATGCTTTAATGGCAAAAGAAATCTCTTACTCTGCTGATCCTCTACTTCATCCATGGATACCTCTCCAAACTATGAGGTAAACACTAAAATCCCAAATGAAGTACTTTCTCTTCTTTTTAAAACTGAATGTGCTGAGCAAATAGAAAGTTATAGAAAACATATCCTTGAACTCATTGAGGAAATGGCAAGTCAAAAAGAAACCAGAGAATATTCTAGAAAGGCTGATATTGCTTACAACAATAAGATTGAAGAACTAATCAAAAGTATTAGTGCTTTAAAACATGAAAAGTCCAATCTTGTTACTCAAATCAAAGATCTGCTCTCTAAATTAGACATTGCAAACAAAGAAAATGAGGAAATAAAATCTAAACTGACTATCTGTGAAGTCAAATTTTCTGTTGCTACTGCCGACTCTGAAAAACTACAGGCAAGTAATGAGAAACACCTGAAACTGTAGCAGAGTCAGAAAGCAACAGGAAATCATCTAAATAATGGAATTGGGTACAATAAGGTTACTTATCCTGATTCGTTGGAACTAAAATCAATGTGACTGACGCCATCAAATCTGTTTACCGAAGCATTCGACTAAAGAATCCTTGTGAAATGATTTAGAGACGCGGGTTGTGATGATCGAGGCTTGCAGTTTGGACCGAAGACCGTTTTCCGGAAAAGTCAACCGTTCGGGACAACGGTCAACGTAAAAGTCAACGAAAGATCGGTTCGAGCGAGTCAAGCTTTGGATTAATTAAATCAACTTTGATTTAATTAATATTTCATGTTATTTTATTTACTTGTAATTTTGTTCAGTTATGTTTTTCTGATGTTAGTCACCCTCACTATATATATAGTGAGGGTGCCCCCATTCATTAAGTGTTGATACATAGTCCTGATCGTCATGTGAAGTATCGAATACAAGAAAAAGTCTCACAAGATAGCTGAGGTCCGAACTCCCAGCGAACCTGGAGTTCGGACAGCTCCGAGCTTGTGGTCGAACTTGAGGTTCGGCCACTCGTAGTTCAGCCTTATAAATTGTTGCGTCTTGTGTTGTCTTCGGTAACAGTCTAAGCTTCCGTGTCATATATTCTCTGTGTACTCTGTGGTTCTCTCAGTGGTTAATACAAGTTCATTTGTATTTACTCTTTATGTTCATCTCGTATTTCATTGATTTCTATACGACTAAGTAGAAGATCTATACGCTCACGCATTTTCAAGTGGTATCAGAGCTTTTGGTTTGCTCTACTAGTCGGAAATCACTGTTTTTCGGAGTTTTGAGATCAAATTCACGTTTTTGCTAAAATGTCAATCATTTTTTAGTTCGTTTGAATGTTTCGAGTGTGCTTTTCTTTCAAAATTCATTTCTGAGTTGTTTCTATCGAGTTTACTTGAATTCCTGTTGAAAAATTCCATCGAAAAACACTGAAAATCGAGAAAATGGCGTCGAGTAAAATCTGTATCATTTGAGGTTCGGACTCGTTCGGTCTAACCGCTCCGAACTCAAGGTTCGGAGAGAGTTCGGTGAGCCTTCGGTGTTTCTTTGAAATCGGTGAGAGATCGGTCCACGTTCGGACAGAGTTCGGTTAGTGCTCGGTGATAGTTCGGTGTTGAATCTATTTGTTCTGTCCGAAGGTCAGGTTCGGCGAGAGTTCGGTGAAACTTAGGTTCGGACAAAGTTCGGAGATAATTCGGAGGAGGTTCGGAGTGAACAGTAACCGGTTTTCGAAAATGTCCGATTTTCAAGCGTTCCCAGCTATTCAAAATTCAGTTCAAGCAACGATGCAAACAATGATGAATTATGATAATGAAATCGGAACAAGTCAGAAAGTTCCCAAATTTCTAAAATTGGAAGATTATCATAGTTGGGTTAAACGTTTTGAAGCATTTGTCGATACAAATGACATTGATATGTGGTTAGCGTTCACTGAACAATATGTTTATCCTAAAGATGAAACTGGTGAACCTATTCTTCAAAGGAAAATGTCGTCTGAACAAAAGAAAGCTTATCAAGCTGAGAAAAAGGCGTATGGTACGTTAACGATGGCATTGCCTAAAGAGTTACTTCATCAATTTGCTGGTAACTACACATCCAAAAGTCTCTGGGATGCATTGGAAAAACGATGTGAAGGCAATGATCAGTACAAGAAAAGTCGCCAGGGTGTGTTTAAAAGAGGTATGGCTAAAGTGGCTTGGAAGGATGTCTGTCTTCCCAAGGTTGAGGGGGGCTTGGGTATTCGGCGTACTGCAGATGTTAATAAGGCTCTTATGTCTTCTCACATTTGGAGCATCCTTACCAAACGGAAATCTCTTTGGGTTGATTGGGTTTATTCTTACCGCCTTAAGAATAGAACCTTTTGGGACTGATGGTGTCCTAAGGATTGCTGCTGGAGCTGGAGAAAGCTTTGTTCCCTTAGGCATTCTGTTCGACAATTCATTTGGTCTGATATTGGTGATGGGAGGGATACGTCTCTTTGGTTTGACAAGTGGTCCGAATCTGGACCTCTTTGTCAATTTATTTCTCACCGTATTTTTCACAGTGCAGGGTTTACTATTAATTCTAAAGTGGCTGATTTTTTCAATCTGGATGGTGGTACTTGGCCTTCTGCGTGGAACGATCTCTTTCCGGTTCTCAATGAGGTCTCGCAGACAATTATTAAGAATGGGGCTTCGGATAGGTTGGTGTGGAAAGTGGGTAATAACAAAGATGAGTTTGCTTCATCCTTGGCTTGGGACTCGATTAGGGCTCATGCACCGGTGGTTCCCTGGGCGAAGTTCGTTTGGTTCGCTCAGTGTATTCCCCGCCATGCGTTTCTAGTTTGGTTGATCATGCGTAATCGGCTTCTTACCCAAGATAAAATCTTAGCTTGGGACGCTACTCGCAGGAAAAATATGAATATGATGTGCTGTATGCTCTGCTATAGTAATTATGACTCCCACGAGCACTTGTTTTTTGAATGTCGGTACTCGATGCAGGTTTGGTCTATGGTTAGGAAGCAGACTTGCATTAGTCTTAATGGCCCTGTTTGGTGGAAGCTATCAAGAATTGGTCTACCCCTAGAGCGCCAACCGAAATCCGACAATTTTTGGGACTTGCCGGATATTACCGAAGATTCATCAAGGGTTTCTCGCAATTGGCTCAACCCTTAACGGCTTTAACGCACAAAGGAGTGCAATATAGGTGGGGTGAAAAAGAAGAACACGCGTTTCAAACTCTTAAGGACATGTTATGTTCAGCTCCGATTCTCACGTTACCCGATGGGGTTGACGACTTTGTGGTCTATTGCGATGCATCCATCCAAGGACTCGGTTGCGTGTTGATGCAACGAGACAAAGTAATTGCCTATGGGTCCAGGAAACTGAAGGACACTGAGAAGAATTATACAACGCATGATTTGGAATTGGGAGCCGTTGTTCATGCACTCAAGATTTGGAGACATTACCTCTACGGAACAAAGTGCACCATATTTACCGACCACAAAAGCTTACAACACATCTTTAATCAGAAGGATCTCAACATGCGACAACGACGGTGGGTCGAGTTACTGAATGACTATGACTTAGCGATTAAGTATCACCCGGGAAAAGCCAATGTTGTGGCTGATGCCTTAAGCAGAAAAGAGTATGAAAAGCCTCGAAGGGTACGAGCGCTGCAACTTACCATTCATACGGGATTGCCGGACCGGATCTGCGATGCCCAACGAGAAGCTCTAAAGGAAGAAAACTTCGCAGCTGAAGCACTGCGTGGTGTAGATGGGAACTCTGAGGTTAAGCCCGACGGACTCAGGTATTATAATGACAGAATTTGGGTTCCTTTACTTGGAAATCTCCGTGAGCTCGTGATGGACGAGGCTCACAAATCAAGGTATTCGGTGCACCCTGGATCGGATAAAATGTACCAAGATTTGAAGAACTTGTACTGGTGGCCGAATATGAAGGCCGACATTGCGCGATATGTGGCTAAGTGTTTAACATGCTCAAGAGTTAAGATTGAGTACCAAAAGCCTTCTGGATTATTACAGCAGCCGAAGATCCCAGAATGGAAATGGGAGGATATCTCCATGGATTTCGTAATAGGACTACCTCATCGATCGAATCGACCGGATGCGATTTGGGTTATCATTGATCGACTAACCAAATCTGCACACTTTATTCCAATGAGGGAAAATGACAATATGGATAAGTTAACAAAGCTGTACATTGACCGAATTGTGGCACGTCATGGAGTGCCTAAGACCATTATATCTGATCAAGATCCTCGAATTACTTCACGACTGTGGCAATCTATGCAAGAATCACTAGGAACCAGACTGGATATGAGTACAGCTTATCACCCACAGACTGATGGTCAGACAGAACGAACTATTCAGACTTTGGAAGACATGCTCCGAGCTTGCGTTCTCGATTTCGGTAAAGACTGGGAGGCTCACCTTCCGTTGGTGGAGTTCTCTTACAACAACAGTTATCATACAAGTATCGGTGCAGCACCTTTTGAAGCGCTTTATGGCAGAAAATGTAGATCGCCCGTGTGTTGGGCCGAAACAGGTGAGAAAGGACTCACTGGACCAGAACTCATTCATGATACAACCGAACGGATCATTCAAATCAGAAAGCGGATAGCTGCAGCCCGTGACAGACAAAAGAGCTATGCCGACAAACGCCGTAAACCTTTGAAGTTTGAAGTAGGCGACAAGTTACTATTGAAGGTATCTCCCTGGAAAGGAGTGATACGCTTCGGAAAGCGTGGAAAGTTGAATCCTCGCTATATCGGTCCATTTCAAATCATTGGGGAAGTAGGCCCGGTGGCCTACCGATTACGACTCCCTGCAGAACTCGATGGAGTTCACAACGTGTTTCACGTCTCGAATCTAAAGAAATGTCTGGCTGAAGACATCGAAATAATTCCTTTGGAGGAATTGGAAATCGACGAACATTTGAGATTTATCGAGCAACCAGTAGAAATCATGGGACGCGAGGAGAAGGCCCTCAAACGTAGCAAGATTCCGATCGTCAAGGTCCGATGGAACTCAAAGCGTGGACCTGAATATACTTGGGAACGAGAGGATCAGATGAAGAAAAAGTATCCTCACTTGTTCGAGCAAACGTCCGCGAATACTCAAGGTATGATTTAATTTTGGGGACCAAAATTCCTTTAACAGGAGGAGGATGTGGCGACCCTAAAACTTTTGCTTTCTTTCCCCAGCAACAACATCAACGACGACAGCTGAGGCTGCGAACGCTACAACGCAAGAATAATTTTCGGGACGAAAATTCCATTTACAAGGGGATGATGTGACATCCGAGAATTTCAAGGTTAACTTCCGTTAGACAATTCCGTTAGTTACGTTATAAGTGTTAACTTAGTAACTAATGCTTAACTAGGCCGAGTACGTCCACGACCTTTGGTTGATCACCGAACCCGCCCATATGTGTTATGTGTTCATTTATTTATAGTTATTATGT
>JBCNJP010000023.1:44485238-44582738 GCA_039602395.1 Deinandra increscens subsp. villosa
CAAAAGTGACCAATTTACATTCTAAGCAAGATAAGCACGGTTCATGAATTTCACGTAATTACACAATTAGTCAACCAACATGTTGCACATACTTCCTCATAGAGACAATTCAATAAATAAACACATATGGACGGGTTCGGTGATCAACCAAAGGTCGTGGACGTATTCGGCCTAGTTAAGCATTAGTTACTAAGTTAATACTTATAACATAACTAACGGAGATTGTCTAACGGAAGTAAACCTTGAAATTCTCGGATGTCACAACCAAACCTTCATGAAATCGTGTATGCTTCTGAGATAATGTTTAGGGATGCTAGATCTGTTATAAAGTCTGCAACTTTACGTTTGAAATCCATCCATAATGAAGATTTATGCCATTTTAGTCATTTTAGGTTTAAAATGTGTTTTTGGTGATGTGATGATGAAAAACCCATGTTTAAGGTGTTAAAGCTTACTGTTTTATGTTGGTAAATGATCATACATGCTAAATATTGAATCACATGAAGGCTGTTTGGTTGATTTTTAGGCTGATTTGTGAGTTTTTCGCGACCAGCGACACTGCGTGTTCTCTGGGCGAAATTATGTAGCGAAATTATGTATATCTTCATCCAGCGACACTATGTAGCGAAACTGTAGTGTCGCCGGGTAAACCAACCAGACTTGTCCGAACGAAACTACCGAGCGAAATTCCCTGAACGAAAGTTCAAACCAGTTTCGGGCGAAACTAGGCTAGCGAAACTGTGCCAACAGTTTCGGGCGAAACTAGCCTAGCGAAACTGTGTCATCGGGTATTGCCTAGCGAAAGTGCTGCCCGTGCACACAGCGAAACTGCCTAGCGAAACTGCTAGCGAAACTGTGACTAGACCTAAACCTAAACTTGTGCAACTTATTTGAATGTTATGCTATGACTTACATGATTATGCTATGATGAAACATGCTATGATTTCTGTAATATGTGAACCCTTGTTTATGATCAACCATCGGTGTCGTGTGTCGTTATGTCGTGTCGTAGTTCCAACGTGCTATGTTATGGGCCATAGTGACGATAAGTTAATAATTAGACACAAAACTAATACTTAAGACCTAAACGTGTTCATAGGTCTTCGTTAAGCTATATTTGGATTAATTAGCAAGTGTAGCTGAGCAACCTAAGGTGAGTTTCACTAACCCTTTAATTGTGAGCCCGTTTGGGACACAACGAATGAACTTAACGAAAAACAATGCTAACATTTTGAGGTATTACCGAATGGGATACCTGTTATGGAAGTTGGAGTGTTTTATGGGGAGCACTTGCAACTGTCCATCCTTGGGGTTTCAATTGAAATCCGGAAACAACCATTTTGACACTTAAACTCTTTTTGGGATTTCAGATGAAATCCAGAATAAACGTTTTAATATGACTAGTGTAGGTTAAAGTCTAAACCAAATGATATCACATGATTTCTAAGGATGCCTTAAAAAACTTAAAAGTCCTCAATTTAGTACTGTTGATCTGAGAAGCGAGGGGATGTTGGGTAGATCTACTGAGGGTTTGACAAACCCTGCTCCGCGGTACACAAATGTGTAGCCAACCGGTTGGAGGCCGAACGGAGTTCAATATCAGCCTGTTTTAGTTGTGGGCCTCCCGAAAGGGACACAACTGGAGGCACCAACCATCGGCAAATGCCGAACTCTGTTACGTCAGCTTTCAGCCCTAGTACGACTTCCTTAGTGCATGGAAACCGGATTAGCTACCCGCGATATCGGTTGACCGCTTTAACTTTTACTTAACTAGTGCATATTCGGTAATTCAACACTTGGCAATATTTTGCAAATCTATTACTTATTTATATGTTGATGAATACGATTACGAGACCGGGCCAATGCATGTCATGCCCACCGTGAACTCACCAACCGTTAGGTTGACACTTGTGTGGTTTTCACTTTTGCAGATCGTTGAAGAGTATCCACTGGAGGTTGGCATGGCACAAGAAGATACTTACTTTTATTTTAAACTAAATTCGGGAATTTAACGACAATTTATGTTTCGTAATTAAAGCACGTGGTTAGTGCTGAGAGACTTATGTTTTTATTCCGCTGCGTACTTTTAAACTGTTTTTATTATGAACATTTGGACTTTACTCTGATTCGTTTAGTATTTGTAACTAATGGTTGTGGTCCTGGTTTGCTCGCACCCCTTAACGGTATAAACTCCGTTAGTCGTTAATTGGGGGTGTGACAGGACAAATCTAAGGTGAAATGTTATAAGTGTTCAGTTTATGGTCATTTTGCTCGAGAATGTCCAAGTTCTACAGAAAATAAATTGAAAACTGGTCAGCATGCACATTTAGTTTTTCATCCATCCGATACATCTGCAAAAGTTGATCAGAAATCTGCTACTCTTGTTCATGATTGGACCAATACTTTTCCACATTCAAGTGAATTTGCATGGAATGCAGATACTGAAGCTAAGAAGAATCATACTCCAATTTCAATTGCTTTAACTGTTCGTCATGATGATGATGATAGTCTTTTGACTGATTCTGATTCTTATTCAAGTGCATCTTTGGTTCAAGAAGATCAACCTAAAGTTTCTGGTATTTCAAAGGTTGAAGAATTTAAATGTTTTAAATGTGAAAAATTGATCCAGGAGATTGCAAGTTTTGAACAAAGTCGTCAAATTTCAACTGAAGAAATTGTGGTGTTAAAGAAAGAGTTGGATGATTTTCAAAGGAAATATTATGCATTAGTTCATGTTCATGAAGATGTTTTGAAGGAGAAGGCAACATTGGCTGAAGAGTTTGAGAAAGCCAAAGCTGAAGCTTTAGATGTAGCTCAAGATTTTGAGAATCTTTTTGAGAAGAGTTATCCTGTTCAGCAAAAGTATGAAGAAGCTACTGGTCTTATTGCTACAACTGCTGTTACTGTTGAAAAGCTTCAAAATAAGATATCTATGCTTCAAGATGAGAATACTCTCTATCGTGACAAAAATGAGGTATTGACTAAAGATGTTGAGATTTACAAGAAAAAGAGAGAAAGTGTTCTTGAAGAGTTATTTGCTGAATGTGAGATCAGAAAGTTACAAACTTATGAGTATGATGATCTCAATGCAAAGTTCATCAAGTCACAACAAGAAGTGCTTGAAGGTCATCAAAAGATTAATGATTTAAAATTGGAGATTTTGGAATTGAAAAGGCAAGTAAAGAACTACAATTTGTCACCTACTATGCTGAATTTCTTATACAAACAGGATCAGAGTTCAGAACGTTCTAAAAAGGATGATGTTCACTTGGTTCCTCAACCAGTGGATTTAATTGAACTTACTGCTGCTCAGATTGATCCAAAAGATGAATTGCATGATTATTTCAAATTTGCAACTCTACCCAAGAAGAACAAGTCCAAGTCTAAAAAGAAGGAGAAGCCTTTGGGTGAAGCTCCAAAGTTTGTGTCAAAATCTGTTTTGTTGGAGAATGAAAAAGTTTCTGATAAGGTTGCTTCAAGTTCTTCATCTGCAACCGAAGAAGAAAAAGTTTTGGTTGAAAAGAACAAGCTGAAGGATATCAAAGCAAAATTCACTAGTGAAGCTAAAGCAAGAGAAGTTTCAGGTTCTTCAAATTCTTCAAAGGTTTCAGGTTTCAAACACAAAGGTTTGGGTTATCAAGTGAAGGAAGCACCAGTTCAAACCAAGAAACCAATGAAACTTGACAAGGCTGCTAAAGATAAAGGTGCAAAGAAATCACCATCTCAGAAGGAATTTTCTTACTATTCTGGAAGATCGTCTTCTTCAAGAAGTCCATCTCCTAGGTCTGATTCCTCTGATGATTTCTTTGATAATTTTGATTCTGAGCGTTCATCTGGTTTTTCAAAATCAAAACAATTTTCAAATGTGTTTAGAGAAAGACTTTGTTATGTATGTCGTCAACCGGGACATCTCGCTGCTGAGTGTCCGACGACTGCATATATCCACAAAACTGCCAAATATGTGGATAACAAAGGTCAAATTTTTGATGAACCGCCGAGGGTTCGGGTTATAAAATTAAGCGACTGGCCTATAACACAACGGTTCGGGCGGCTGAGTGGTTAAGTTTCCTGTTTGTGTCCCTGAGGTCGCCGGTTCGATACCCGACCTCCGCGTTTTCTATTTTTCTTTTCCGTGTGTACTAATTCTGCCTATTGTCATTTCATACAAGCATTCCGGCTGGGTTATAAACCAAACAGAGTCCGTAGCCCAGCGGTTAGGACACTGTTTATGGGCGAGAGGTCATGGGTTCGAACCCGGGCGACCTCATTTCCTTCTATTCTTATATATATATATATACTAGCCGTGTGCCCGCGCGTTGCGGCGGCGACAGTGTATAGCGTGTTATTCGTCTTCTGTTCACGCGTTGCAGCGGCACAACAAACTACAACGCGGTATTTGTTTATTTGTTCGTTTGTTATGGCAGCACAACAATTTACATCGAGGTATTCGTTTTTTTAGAGGGCTGTGACATAACTTGCTAGAGGGCTGTGACATAAATTACGAATGAAATCAATCAATAATATCATAGCTACAATCAAGCAATACAATTCTTTTTAAAAAGGAAATAAGCAATGTCTTTCTCAACAAAAAAAAACTACAAACCACATGAGCATATATATGTGACCCTATGACCTCAACTAATCCAAACCATGAGCATATATATGTGAGCTCCACATCAGCTAACAAAACCTATAGTGTACAAAACTCCAAGAATGAGAATGAAAGCAAATATGGCAATCTCAACCCGTGAATATGGTTTAATCAGCCTGCATAAGTAAGAATTTACACATAAATATGTATGTAAATATGTTAAAGACTCTTTTAACTTTGAAAAAATCAGAAACATGGCTCTAATAAGTGATAACAAAGATTATAGTCATAACCCTCACAGTTTTTGCTCTAATCGAGCGTCAAAGCGTGAAGAAAGGCGTCTATGAACAATACAACTACGCCTTCTTCTGTACCTACCAAACAGTTGTAAATCCATGTATTTATTTTTTAATGTACCTACCAAACAGACAAATGGTATTAGATACCACTTAAAATATATAAAACAAAAAGAAAACAACACCCAAAACAGATTCTAATTCCTAAAGAACATGAATTCACCTAAAGTAAATCTATGTCACCAGCAAGAGAACGGTTGCTTACTCACCCCATTTGTAACCTGCAACGAAAAATTAACTTACATTTTAGTTTGCTTTTAAGGGCAATTTAGACACTCATCCGACAATTCAACTCCATGGTCTATAATGGGGCTCGAACAACTTTTTATGGGCAACACATATATTATACCTTGTAAATCCATGCATTTATTTTTTAATGTACCTACTCATATATTATACCTCTCAGAACTGCTATATTTAGCAATTATTTTATATGTCTCCTCTTGGCAACCAAAAGGATATGTAAATGGAAAATATAGGCACCAAATGCCTAGTCAAGAAAAATAAACACTTATGAGGACTCACTTGTCATGTAAATATAGCATAAACACTTGAACAGTGGTGCAGAGCACAAAAACTTAACAAAAGATGGACCAATATCAAATCCCTTAAAACTTTTATAGGTCCCTTCATTTTATAGTCTTTTTTGTTTCAAACAGTTATCTACTCACACTGAACAGTGGTGTAGAGCACAAAAACTTGTAAGCTTTTCAAGCAAGAATATGCCTTAAACAATTCCATATTTTCACTTTAAGATCTAAAACTTTAAAAATATTGCAATAAAACAGAGTTGAAAAACACTTACTAATATCAATCAGACTTTAATTATGGAAAATTCTCATAAAAAATACATTATTAAAAGTATGTAACCTGGAAAGCCTCTGTGATTGCGTAAATCAGCACCTAACTCAAGCAAAGACACATATGACCATGTAAATGAAATAGAACAGAAATCTGTAACAATGAAGTATTTGGAGATTATTTTAATTACCGAGCAAAACCAAGAGAGAGAGACGAAAGGATCAACACCAAACCAGATCATGGCTTAGTGTTTAACCTGAACCTGAAAACAAACATACCTATATATCTGTTTACCAAAAAAACATTTCCCTGACATTTCATCGAACATGTGAAGCGCACAAAATAAAAAGGCACAAAAAATCTACAAACGATAAACCTAAATCACCCAAAACAGATGCATCAAACTTACAGATCTAGATTTCGATTTCAATAAACTTAACCAATATGAAAAATATAAAAATTCAAATAAAATTACCAGATTTAAGACTGAAATTGAAGCAATGGATGTGGCAATTCAGATGAAACTGGTCTGACTTTATACACTTATCAGTTCGATACGTTGCTGCATCCTCGTCAAATTTTGAGACCAATCCGAGTGAAAAATGTGAGAGAACAGTCAGATTAGGGTTCGAAACCGAAAGGAGAAAGAAATAAGAAAAAGAGAGACGCAAACCTGGTTCACATGGACTACTAACTGTTGTTGAAGAAATTATGCAAAATCAGCTCCCTTTCTTGAGCTCAAATCCCTATATTTGACATAACGCTTTGAATGAGAGAGACAAAAAAGAGAAAGAAGCGTTTCCTATGTATGAATCTTGAGGTACCTGCGTTTCCTATATACGAATGAGATGCCTGCCGATTTAGGGTTTCCTTTGAGAGAGATGCTGCGATTTATGGGTTGTTTTGTTTGAGATGCTACCGATGCGATCTGGGATGAAGATGGAGAAACACGAATTTGAATTTCAAAGTTCTCTGCGATCTGGGATGAAGATGGAGAAACACGAAAAAAGGATCCTTTTGTCTGAAACATCAAAAGGAAAAGAGAACAGTTGTCAAAAGGGTTGAAACGATTTGAGGGAGATACACCGTAGATTGAATCTAAAATAGACGGTAGGGATGTAATGAATATTGATCCGTGTGATATGGCTTCTGCTTTTTAAAATTTGTGTTTTCTGAAGCTTTGAGGGTTGTACATCATGCAATAAATCTGGTACCTCTTAAGAGATTCAATATTGTGCATAAAGTATTTGTACATTGTGCATTAAAACTTGATTTTTCAACCACTTGATTTTCTCTCTCATATATGCATTATAAGGTATTTTATATATATATATATATATATATATATATATATATATATATATATATAGGGTTAGGTTCAAATGAGAACTTTTTCTTTTGAGAACTTTTGAGAACCATTCTAAGCCACTAATTTTCAGGGGGGAAGCATTCAAAATTCATGGGGGGGATTTCCTTATATATAACTTGTGGCTAAGAATGGTTCTCAAAAGTTCTCAAAACCAAATGGTTCTCAAATGATCCTCTCCATATATATATATATATATATATATATATATATATATATATATATATATATATATATATATAGGGAGAGGATCATTTGAGAACCAATTTGATTTGAGCACTAAAAGAAATAATTAGAGCCACAAGTTTATTTACATGTATCCCCCCACCCATGAGTTGTAGTGCCCCCCCCCCCCCCCTGAAATTTGTGGTTGAGATTTAGTTTCAAAAGTTCTCAAAATATATATATATATATATATATATATATATATATATATATATATATATATATATATATAGGGAGAGGATCATTTGAGAACCAATTTGGTTTGAGAACTTTTGAGAACCATTCTAAGCCTTTATATATATGGAAATCCCCCCATGAATTTGAATGCTTCCCTCCTGAAAATTAGTGGTTCAGAATGGTTCTCAAAAGTTCTCAAAAGAAAAAGTTCTCATTTGAACCTAACCCTATATATATATATATATATATATATATATATAATGAGAACCAATTGATTTTGAGAACTTTTAAGAACCATTCTGGGCCACTAATTTTCATGGGGGGGGGGGGGGGGCACTCAAATTCATGGGGGGGGGGGGGGGATTTCCCCTATAGATAACTACTGGCTCAGAATGGTTCTCAAAAGTTCTCAAAACCAACTGGTTCTCAAATGATCCTCTTCCTATATATATATATATATATATATATATATATATATATATATATATATATATATATATAGAGAGGGTTAGGTTCAAATGAGAACTTTTTCTTTTGAGAACTTTTGAGAACCAATTTGGGCCACTAATTTTCAAGGGGGGATCATTCAAATTCATGGGGGGGGGGGGGGTTTAGTTCTCAAACCCAATTAGTTCTCAAATGATCCTCTCCCATATATATATATATATATATATATATATATATAGGGTTAGGTTCAAATGAGAACTTTTTATTTTGAGAACTTTTGAGAACTAAATCTCAACCACAAATTTCAGGGGGGACCACTACAATTCATGGGAGGGGGGATACATGTAAATAAACTTGTGGCTCAAATTAGTTCTTTTTAGTTCTCAAACCAAATTGGTTCTCCAATGATCCCCTCCCTATATATATATATATATATATATATATATATATATATATAGGGAGATGATCATTTGAGAACCAATTTGGTTTGAGAACTTTTGAGAACCATTCTAAGCCACTAGTTTATATATATGGAAATCCCCCCCATGAATTTGAATGCTTCCCCCCTGAAAATTAGTGGCTCAGAATGGTTCTCAAAAGTTCTCAAAAGAAAAAGTTCTCATTTGAACCTAACCCTATATATATATATATATATATATATATATATATATATATATATATATATATAGGGTAAGGATCATATGAAAACAACTTTTATTGCGAAACACGAAAACAAATATTAAATCTATATAACTTTTTCATACGTTAATATTTTTTAAAAAAATTTGTACCAAAATCCTTAAAGTTATGTTATCTTTAAATCTGGAAAAAATTAAAAAAAAAATCAAATTTTAAAAAAAAATTATTATTGCATAGTTGCAATATTTTTTATTATTATTATTGCACATATGCAATAATATTAAAACCTTTATAACTTTTTTATATGTTAAATTTTTTTATAAAAAATTGCACCATAAATCTTATAATTCTGTTATCTTTAATTCTAGAGAAAATAAAAAAATTTCAAAGTTTTTAATTTTTTTTATTATTGCACATGTGCGATAAAAAATTATTATTGCACATGTGCAATAATATTAAAACCTCTATAACTTTTTCATACGTTAATACTTTTTATTAAAAAATTGTACCATAGATCTTATAATTCTGTTATCTTTAATTCTTAAAAAAGTTTAAAAAAAATTAATGTTTTTTTGTTAATATTGCACATGTGTAATATAATTGATACGTATTATTGCACATGTGTAATAATAAAAAAAATCACGAAATTTTATATGTTTAATTTTTTTTCCCAGAATTAAAGGTGACATAATTTTAAGACTTTTGGTGCAAATTTAAAAAAAAAATATTAACGTATGAGTCAGTTATAGAGGTTTTAATATTTGTTTTCGTGTTTTCGCAATAACATCTTGTTTTTATTTGATCCTTCCCCTATATATACTATATATATATATATATATATATATTACTATATATATATATATATATATATATATAGGGAGAGGATCATTTGAGAACCAATTTGATTTGAGAACTATAAAGAACTAATTTGAGCCACATGTTTATTACATGTATCCCCCCTCCCATGAATTGTAGTGCCCCCCCCTGAAATTTGTGGTTAAGATTTAGTTCTCAAAAGTTCTCAAAATAAAAAGTTCTCATTTGAACCTAACCCTATATATATATATATATATATATAGGGAGAGGATCATTTGAGAACCAATTGGTTTTGAGAACTTTTGAGAACCATTTTTAGCCACAAGTTATATATAAGGAAATCCCCCCTATGAACTTGAATGCTTCCCCCCTGAAAATTAGTGGCTCGGAATGGTTCTCAAAAGTTCTCAAAAGAAAAAGTTCTCATTTGAACCTAACCCTATATATATATATATATATATATATATATATATATATATATATATATAGGGTTAGGTTCAAATGAGAACTTTTTGTTTTGAGAACTTTTGAGAACTAATTCTCAACCACACATTTCAGGGGGGACCACTATAATTCATGGGAGGGGGGATACATGTAAATAAACTTGTGGCTTAAATTAGTTCTTTTTAGTTCTCAAACTCAATTGGTTCTCAAATGATCTTCTCCCTATATATATATATATATATATATATATATATATATATATATATATATATATAAATGGATCCCTAGGTATGTCTAAACCCGTAAAAATGTATATTGATTATTAAACCCGTAAACTTTGACGTATTGAACCAAAATATAGTTTTCATAAATCCATATGTAAATATATATATATATATATATATATATATGTTATTTATTTATTTTAAATTCAAGAATCATGGTTTTACGTAAAATGGTAAAATAAATATATTTTCGCGTAGATTAATATATAAACTTATATCGTTGGATTTTATTGAAACAATGGATATTTTATGAGAACCTTTAACATATACATATATATTGTTCTCGCAAATTCGTTATTAACGTCACTTGTACGTTTAGTTTAAAAATATATATACTATATATATTTATTTTTGAAATCTTTGAACTTAGAAAATATATAATAATGATATATATTGTATTTTCTCGCGTTATTTCGATAATCGCTCGGATTTGGCACACGTGCCATCCTCAACTTATTCCGGACTTCACGATCTTTCCTTTTCGTCATTTACTTTAGATTTAGTTATTTGGTTGTACACACACTTATACTCGTATGCTCGTTAGGTGATTGATTGCTTTCACAAGACCCGGTCTTGCTACGTGATTAACTATTTGGGATCTATTTGCATCCTGGGTTTGTAAGCTTCTCTCAGTGCCCTAGATTATGCGCCCTGGTCGGCTCCCTTAGATTTCTCCTTCTTTATTCCCAGGTGTTCCTTCAGGTAGCCTTTGCTTAGTAAGTAGTTGATTTCTTTACGCATGACTATGCAATCCTTGGTCAGGTGACCGAAGTCTTCATGATAAGCGCACCACTTGGACTTATCCTTCCAGGACGTTGGCTTTTCAGTCTTCCTGGGCCACCTTGCCTTGTCTCCCAGATCCTCCATGGCATTGATTACACTTGCAACATTAGTGCTAAAACAGAATTCATTAAAGGTAGGATACTCTTTTTCCTCTTCCTCATCCTGGTCAACCCCATTGACCCGAGGATTATCAGATCTAGAATACAAATCAGGCCTTTGAGGCCTAGGATGTGTTACGTCTAATTCCCTGTTTGAATGCCTATATCCTGGGGATGCTTCAACTTTTTCTTGAATTCTTTGGTCCTGTTCCAACATGATGAAGCGTAGCGCCCTATGCCTGAATTCGTCTAGTTTTTGGAAAGGGTTCATCACCAGATCTTGATAGAATGGAGAATCTTTTTTCAGGCCCATCGTGAATGCTTGGACTGCTGTCGCCATATCCATGTTAGGTATATCCAGGGCTTCTCTGCAAAATCGACCAACATAGTCCCTTAAAGATTTGTTAGCATTTCGGGCCACCCTGTACAAAACACTCGTCAGTTTTTCAAAACTGTGACCGCAAGAGAACTGGTTATTAAATAAATTAATCATATGTGAGAAAGAAGTGATAACAAAGGGTCCACTCTTGAGCCATTTTAGGGCTGATCCAGTCTAGGAGTGTTAAAGCTCAGCTTCCTGGGACGAACGGGAGATAGGGGAGTCTGATCCCTGTCTCTCAGTTCCGATCTCAACCTTGTCACTTCACCCATCACATCCTGGTTCAATTTATGTTGTTGTTCCATGTAGTGCTGCATTTTTGCAAACATGGTAAGGAAGACATCATTCGACACCAGGGTTGGAGGTTCTTTGTTGTGTCCTGATTCGTGGTAGTGGAGGAGGGGGAATGGAGCTGGTTGATGATGAGGTGCTTGCAGGAGCCGATGCATTCGAGGAATTCAGTTGTTGAATAGTCGTGAGCGTCGGATCGTCTACTCAATCTAGCTATTCGGAAAACGAAACAAGGAATTAAGAGTTATTTTATTGATCAACGAACAATTACAACTCAGAAACACGAAGAATAGAGACACGGAGAATAAACCTCAGAAAAACACACTTAATACTGAATACTCATACTCACTCCTTTTTAACACAAAGCTCAAACAACCTATTTATAGCTGCTGGCCGAACCAAGTCCGAACTCCAGGTTCGGCAGCAGGTCCGAACTCTTGATTCGGACCAGGTTCGGCAGGCTACTCCTTGCCTTGAACTCGGGTCTTGAACCTTGGTTGAATACTTCACACGACGCACTTCTCAGGTATCAACAAACTCCCCCTCGTCGTGTGCAGTATCTTTTCAACATCTTCAAATCTGTATCTTCATTCAAGCTCCCCCTCAAGTGTAGAACCCGTTCATCTAGTGAAATAAATCTTCGAACAAACTCTTCCTCAACTTGATTGTAACTTGATCTTGAATAATGATTCTCTGGTCTTTATCAACAGCTTCAGAAGACTTGAAGTTGTGACATCTTTCACTTTAGCTACCTGCTCAAACATTTAAATAATCTTGGCACAAAACGTCTCTTCGAGACTCCAAGATGTGATTTTGAAAATTGAATTTGTATCACGTGCTGATCAGATCGAAAATAAAGCAGAAACAAAATCTTTTTGGCTTTTAGAAAATTTATATCAAAACACACCAAAAATCTTTTTGTGCTTTTCTTGAACTGAAACGAAATGCAATACAAAATCAAACTCAATTTTTGGTATGAGAAAGATCACTTTATGGGATCATATTGGACATAACGCACTGAACTACACTTCAATTTCAACTAATTGAAGCACAGAAGTCATGCTGATTGCCGGTATAATTTGTCCATCTTAAACTCAGGCAGAATCATACTCATAACATCTGGATATGTTAAGGTATTGATTAGATTTGTATTGACCAGTGTACCCCACATATCAGACATATTCAGAGATTTTTTGTTTCTTTTTCTTTTTCTTTTGCTTTTTCCTTTTGTGTGATTACACTTGTGAATTTTTCACAAAGTATAATATTTTTATGATATCGTCAACTGTGTTCCATGTAAAAAGAAATAAGAACGTTAAATCGTCTACCTTAAGGTCGATCTTTCGATACGCAGATAAGGCCTCGGATTTAACAACAATCAGGTCGACCTTGTGAGCTCGCAGAGAAAGTCCGATCGTTTGACAAAATAAGGAAAATCAAACAAGTTTAAATCTTTGCAAAATGAATACATGTATACACAGTGACTTCTCATTTATTTTCACACTTATTTTTCTTTTTGTCATGAAATACGCATCAAAATGTTATCCACATGGTCAAGCATTAGTATTTAGTGTATATCACATCTGAATACTTTCTGATTTGCCGAGCCTACCAAACATATCAAACAATGATCTTATGGCTCTTTCATCTACTCTATCCACGAGTCAGATACGTAAGCCAATGTACCATTATTTCCCAATGATCAATTTCTCAAAATTTTATGTATATTGTGCATTATTCACCTTCCTCCCATAACATACATTTTCATATGTATTCACCTTCCTCCCATAACATGCATTTTCACAATTTCTCCCCCTTACATGCATTTCTCCCCCTTAAAATGAAAACTCTATTTTTGGATTTTCGTTTTACAAAAACAAGACGCTATTTTTGATTTATAGCAATTTAAGAAAGAAAAAATGATCAATCAACACGAATATCTTTCAGTTTTAGAACTTTCAAGAAACTTGCAGTGTTAAAAAGATAAATCATGAAATTTAAGTTAAGCAGAATACTCTTCCATCAACAACTTTTCAATCGTCGATAGGTTTTCTAGAAGTACCTGCACACTGGTCAAACCAATTAGTTCATAAATGACCCGAAGCGGATCGCTTCTCGTCGACCAGTGTCCTAATTCTGCTTCGAAACCACCTTTGGTTTCCAGAATTGTGATTGTTTTGGTAATTCAGTTTTTGATGAATCATTCACATGTGACTGTGATGATGAACCTACATTTTGCACCTGTTGAAACTTAGGAACAAAACGTTTTTGTTTTAGAAAGAATGTAGGTTCACATTCATCAAAAACTCTGCCTTGTTCATTAACAAACTTTGATTTGGCGGAATTACCAAAAACTGGTTTCTTGTGAAACCTTTGGTTTGATTCAGCAGGAAGTGGACAATCTTTTGCCATATGCCCTTTTTGGCAGCAAACATAACATATACGTTCTGAATTGTCCCACGTTTTAGGTGGTGCCTGCACAAAATCACAAATATGAATATCTCGAACATGATCAAAATTAGAATCATATACCTGATGCCTGTGATCATGAACCCATTTTGATGTTGGGCTTCGAGAATAAGAACCATCACAAGAACATTTGGCATTGTGCTTCTTCAAGGTTCTTGAAACCTCCTTCTTCACAAAAAACTTCGGAGATCTTCCAAGCATCAATACAATGAAGTGGAAACTCTTTTTCGGAGAAAATCTGTTCTGAACCCTTGAGTTTGTAGAAACATCCAGGTTGAACACTCCCAGCTTTAAAAACTTCCTTCTTCACCTGTTTCATCTTAAGTTTCTTTAAATCTTGAGATGATGATGCTGGAACCTTCTCAGCTTTCACACTCTTTGCTTTAAAATCCAGACCTACATGTTTTCTAGAAATCTTTTCCTCAGAATTTGAATTTTGGTGTCTATCTTTTTCCAACTTAGAAACTTCAGCTTTGGTATCTTTAAGATTTGTCTTTTCAAAGAAGATCGCCTCATTAAATTCAGGTTTGAGAACGAATCTTGTCACTTGAAGTAGCAGATTTCTCATTGTCAGCAGATGACGAACCTAAAACAAACTTTGGAGCCGGAGGAATCTCAGAGTTCTTGCCTTTCTGCTTCTTATGCTTCTAGGTTTGCTTTTTCTTCAGAATTAGATAATGAAACCTTTGAATAATCAAACTCTTCAACCGTCTCTTTCACTTCTTTGAATGCTTCTTTGATATGAGCAGGAGGTGAAGCTGTTTTATCAAACATCCTTTCAGAATTTTCATCTTTAGCCAGAAATCTTGTGAACACTTGAGAATTAGAGACATTTTGCAGCAAGTGATTGGCATCAATCACCTGAATCTTTAAAATCTAAAATTTTCTTTTGAGCATCAACCAATTCCTTCTTAGCAGCAATCAAACGCTTTGCAACCTTGTGAGTTTCAAATTTTTGCATGCGAAGATTTCCCATGCCTTCAAACAATTCTTTCTTTCGTTTATCTTCATTTTGCTTTTGGATCTCAAGATTTGTTGTTTGAACCTTATTAACACTAACCAATTCTCGCTTCTCATCTAAATATTTTTCTATAACCGCTTGATAACTTGCAATCTTAGCATCAGATTCTTCAGCATTCTTCGTCAGCAGATCAAGCTTAATTTTGGACTTTTCAAACAAATTTTGAAAATCATTAGCAGCATCCTCTGCTTCATCCTTCCATTTCTTGACTTCTTTAACCAACTCATCCCTCTCTTCACCGACTTTAGAATTTGCAGCTTCAACAATCTTTCTATTTAGTTTTGAAATTTCTATAACTTTATTCAATAGCTGAATCTCTTTAATCAAACATTCATTCTTCACACCCAATTCCTTCTCATGTTCCTTAGACACTTCCAAGTCCGAAGAAACCATTTTGAGTTCCCCAGAAACCTTTTGAATTTTATTCAATAATGAAGCATTCTCTCTCAACAAACTCTCCATGTTTTTAGCAGATGCATAAGAACTTGGTATTGAACTTGTATCGGAACTATAATCTTCTTGATGATCATGGGTGACAATCAAAGCAGATGAATCAAGATGTTTACCCCAATCATAAACACCATCATCTTGAACCATTAAAGTTGTTGTCTTGGTTGAATTACTAGACGAAGGTTGAGTAAAACCGGTTTTGCTTCCATGAACTTGTTGACATTCTCTTGCAAAATGTCCAAGATTTGAACACTTGTAGCACTTGATATTTGATTTGTCAAAGCCCAATTTACCACTAAACGCTTGTTTTCCAGTTTTCTTATAAAATTATTGTGAACTTTGAGTTAACATAGCAAGTTGCCATGCCATATCTAACTCATTCAATTGATCATCATCAAGCTCATTCAAATCTTCTTTAATCAATTGTCCTTTTCCAACATCATTAATGATCATTCCAAAAGACGAAGAAATGAGAGCAGCAATCAATTTGGCACATTCATCCACTGATTGAACAGAAAACGCACTTTGACGTGATTGATCAAGAATTGTGAAAGTACAAACTTTTGAAGAATCAGAATTTCCAGAAGCTCCAGCCATAAAAGCAACACTTGGTGCAGAACTCAGATTTGGCTTTGCTTTAGCATTCATGCTAGCAGTATTCTCACCATGATACAACTCAGGATTTTGTAAAGTAGCAGTTGACTTCTTTGAGTTTAACGTTTCCATTTTCCGAGCATGAAGTTTTCTAGTCAGCTCGTGAAATGTCAACGTAGAATATTCTTTATCATGAGTGAGTAGCAAAACATAGTTCTCCCACTTTTCAGGCAACGCTTCCATAATCTTCCCCTTCAAATCAGCATTAATTTTCTCAATGCCAACAACCTTCAATTCACTAATCAAATGTGTAAACTTTGAAACAAGAGCAGTAATGTTCTCATTGTCATAATGTTAAAAATTATCAAATTCTTTATTCAACACTTTCTTTCGACTCTTCTTGTAATCATCATTCCCTTCACATCTTGCTGATAAAGCATCCCACAATTGCTTAGATTTCTTGCAAGTACTAAATTGATGTAGCAACTCAGTGGGTAATGCCATTGTAAGATAACTGAAAGCTTTTTGTTCAAGCTCGTTAGATTTCCTTTCAGCAATGTGGAAGGTATGAACTTCCTTGAAATCCCCTTGATCAGTCGGATGTTGATAAAGTTTCTTGATCGGAATCCACAAATCGATATCATTTGTACTTATATAAGCCGAAAATCGTTGCTTCCAATTTTGATAATCTTCCAACTTCAACAACTTGGGAACTTTCTGGCTTGTTCCAATTTCGTTATCAAAGTTCATCATGGTCTGCATTGCGTTTTGCATAGCGGCAAAGGCTTGAAATTCCGACATCGTTGAAAAGTTAGAATCTGATCGTCCGAACCCTATACGAACTTATCACCTTGTCCGAACTAGCTCCGAACTCTCTCCGAAACTTAAACACAAGTCTGAACTTCAAACGAACCTTAACAGTGCCAAACTATCACCGAAAGCCGTTCGAACTTATATCGAACCACTCCCAAACTCTATCCGAATTCAATTAGACTCCAAACTTCGACCGAACGCCTTCCGAACTATGTCCGAACTTGGACTTCGGGACGGTTAGTCTGAACTCTACTAGTAACTTCCGAACCTTGACATGATTTACTCAAAACGCTCGATTTTTGACAGATTTTGACGAGATTTGCATCAGTTGACCAGTAAATGTGATAACAAATGATTTAGGAACAAAAATTTTACAAAAGACTCGATCAAAGTGATAAAACATTTGTAAAAACACTCAAAAATCACTCAAAATACTCATTTCGTGTCTATAACTCCAAAAATAGCAACCACATATCAGTAGAATGAACCAGAAAGCTCTGATACCACTTGAAAAGTCGTGAGCGTCAGATCGTCTACTCAATCTAGCTATTCGGAATACAAAACAAGTAATTAAGAGTTGTTTTATTGATCAAGGAACAATTACAACTCAGAAACATGAAGAATAGAGACATAGAGAATACACCTCAGAAACACACACTTAATACTAAATACTCGTACTCACTCATTTTTAACACAAAGCTCAAACAACCTATTTATAGCTGCTGGTCGAACCAAGTCCGAACTCCAGGTTCGGCAGCAGGTCCGGACCAGGTTCGGCAGGCAGTAACCTTGCCTTGAACTCGGGTCTTGAACCTTGGTTAAATACTTCACACGACGCACTTCTCATGTATCAACAGTTGTGTTGACATTTTTTGATGAATTTTTGTAAAAATCAAGTTCAAGTCAAATGTAGCAAGAGTTTGAAATTAAATTGACACGAATTGCCCAACGGTGGGCGCCAAAATGTTTTGGCTAAAAGTTACAAAGAAAAATTAAGTAACCAAATTCGTTTGTGAGGATTGGTGGCTAGAATGCAAAATTGAGTAAACCAATTAAGATAGTGAGTATTCAAGAATATGATAAATGAAAAGTACACACAACCACCGAATTCCCAGGATGCAAGTATCAACATTGAGATTTATACGGGGGAAAACCCTCCAAGGATTGCCGGCATAAAAGACCTCGAGTAACGATAACACATGTTGCTGATATTATTTCACTAAAAATATATCGATTACAACTGAATGCGGCTGATTGCTAAGTGTAAGTGTGAGTACAAGTGTAATCGAGAAAAACAAGGTGTTCTCAAATGACACCTAAGCTGCCTTTAAATACATAAATAACCTAACTAATTGCCCAAAGTTCCTGGGAACTTCTCTCCAACGGAAATTGACCGAGTTTTCCGGCGAGTCTTTATCCCTACGCATTTTCCAGCTAACGACTTACCCCACATGAACGCTACTTGAACTTTTCCAGCTGGCTATAGATCAAACAAAGTCAAAGTGATTGGTTAGTAACACCGCCCGAGCATGCTGGGTAACCGAGCATGCTGGGATCAGGTAATATAAACGAGTATTCCCAGAATGCATGACATGTTGGGATGTAAATTCGATAAAAGGTACCCGGAATGTAGGGTATAAATTTTGGGTATAACAAAGACGATTGTGGAAATTCTACTAGGGGCAGGTCTCTAATGTCCAAAATCCTGAGGATAGGGTACTTCTGGCCAACTTTGAGCAAGGACTCCTAGGATTTTGCCCTGAAATATGACATGTGTCAAAGGCATGCCAACATTCCTCACCAGCCAGCAGAGCCCTTGTATCTAATCCCAACATCCTGGCCCTTTATGAAGTGGGGATTGTGTTAGAACACAATGTAAATGTAACAGAAAACATTCAAGTATTAGAAGAAAAGATAAGACATATCCTCAAAAGAGAAAGGATATTAAAATCTGTATGAAATACAGATTTCTGTATTCAAACAAAACTACTCCAGAAATTCCAAAGTAGTTCTGTACAGACCAAACTCTACAGAAATCCTCATTTATGTAGAAGGCTTCTAATGGGAAGCATCAACAGTCTTCAAAGAAGAGTCCTGAATGAGTTCTGGATTATCAGAAGATAAAAATTACGAGAAGAACAATTCTGCCTTTGTGTGAGGAACAAGAAAATTAAACACCAACTTGGCATTAATCACTGAAGCAGTTGAAGACAGTTGAAAAAGAGATAAATTGAATATCTTCAATTTATCTCAATATACTCTGACATACTCCAAATTTAACCATCCTCAACCACCTTATCCAATTGCAACTTGCTGTATCTTCCTATAAATAGCAAGCTGACTTCACCAAATAAGGTAAGACAACAAGCATACAATTCAATATCTTCTCAAAGCAATTACAACTTAATCCCATAGAAAAGTTATTTATGTTGATACATTGTTATACTATAAACTCGTGTAAACCATTATTTACATTTGAGATATACAAAAAAACCTTTTTTATGAATTGTTGTCTTCCAATTTGATTTACCTTCCGTAACTTGTTTATCTGGTTCTAATCAAATTGTGCCAACATTGTTAAAGAGCCCCTCACGGGACCCAACAATTGGTACCAAAGCAGATTGAATAATCAATATTCAAAGACCCTACTCTTTAACATCTTCTCCTGAACACTCTCTCAAAAATGTCTTCAAGCTGGAACAATGGAAAATCACTTGACTCATTGGCAAAACACCATATGCTTGCTAGGGAGGAATATCCATAGTGGAAAATCAGAATTACCAACTTCCTAGAGGAAGTTGGTAAGTTGATAGCTCTTTGTTGGAATTCATAGCCAAGGGACCCCATTGTCCCACAATCGACATTCCTGATATAGATATCTTGGTCTTCATCTCACTAGACTTCCAAATGACATAATAGTGGAAGAAGATGAGGGCCAGAGACCCATCTCTCATAACAATATTTCCTTCCAACTTGAAGCCAGAGCACATCCTCCTGTGGCCACAAGAATAATCCTACCTTGTACTTGTAGAACTGCATGCACGCACTTAAACTTAATGTTTAAATAAGTTTTGTAGTAGGTGTTTTGCTAGTAAAAAGGTCAATGGAATAGAATCTTTTGGGGGTTGTTGTAAGTAAAGCTCAAATTGTGTTAACTTAGAACATCACAGCCAAAAATTTTGTGCTTTCTCACTGAAAAAAATCATACAGAACCACTCCGGAATTTCCGAAGTAGTTCTGTATAGAAGCTGGGATGCTAGTATAAAAAAAGCGAAGGAAAAATCTTTTGATGCATTCTCTCTCTCTCACACACACACACACAAAAAGGGGTTTGAAGGAAGGAAAAGAAAGATGAAAAAGGAAACAATAATGTCCACCGTGGTTGTTGAAGAACACATTTGACCTCTGCTGAAAAAAATCATATCAAAATTTGGGATCAAAATTTAATCTTTCATCGAGATTATTAGTAATCCCAAGCGACAATGAAGTTGATAAAAGCTTCGAATGAATAGCAACAGTAACTTTTTTCAGTTACGAGGAAATCAGTGATCCAACGGATATCCATTTCACCACCCTATCAATCCAATCAATGAAAAAGAGCCGTTAAACCCCTAGAATCTCTCTCTAACCATAAAACCCTCACTCACTCCCCAAATCAAACACCATCCCCAAAATCATCATCCTCACTAAGCAAAGCATCTCTTCAATAAAAATGGCCTCATCTTCTTAAAACTCCCCATTCAGAACCTTCAACATCGAGCAAAACAATATGCGAGCAAATCTAAATCCACCGGCTTACTCCAATGATGTACAAATCATAATTGAAGCACTAAGATATTCTCCTCTCATGACTGCTCTCACTGAAGATGAATAAATTACCAAATAGATCCTTATGAATGTCTGGTCAACTATGACAATCCCTCTAATAGGTCCTCACCTGACTTTAACTTCATATGATTTTATGTAAATCTATGTTGTGATATCGTGTGAACGTTTCGTCATTTCATGTGACAAGGTAACTTATGATTCTATGTGATGTATGTATATATTCACATGATTTATTCTATGATATTATGTGACAACGTGTCATGTAGTTACACGTAAAGTTTTATGATTCTATGTGAGATAAATACGTATTCTTATGATTTCGCGTTATCTTTTTATGTGAAGTACTTATATAATTATAAGTTCGTGTTCATGATTTTATGTGAACCAATTAGAGTTTACATCTTATAAAAATTATACCTTGGTTATATTTTGGAAAACGCACGTATATATATCTTTACATACGGGATGGTGTCTGTTAGAAATATTCTCCCATAACCCCGTTAGGGTTAGTTAACGCCCGTAAACCTTAAAGGACAACTTTAGCCAATTTTTAAACCTTCTTTAACTAAAAAATAAAACATGGGGGGCCTGTTGTGTATTACCTAAACTCAGTTCTCATTATGAAAATTAGAGAGGGACTATTCCTGCCCATTTGGGAAAGTCGAATTGAAGAAAATTTGGTAACCGTTATCGGCGACTGTCGAGGGTTCCATAACTGCTCGGCATTCAATCTCTGGTTATTGCATCAATTACACTCATTAGATCGATAGCCTCAATCATTTTGTGCACTCAAACATCCTTCATTCGCTCCTCTCGTAACCCCTGCAAGTATCACCAGAGAAGAAAACGACGAGCACGAAACGTACCTGTTAATCATCATATCCGACTGGGAAGATTTGCATCACCATACGGACCACACACCGGTGATCACGAGCATCACAGTAACCCCTCGGTGGCATCGTAGGCCACATCCGGCGTTGAGTTTTGGGTCGCGTCCAACACCGCGCTTCTTTCCGGTCACCGTTAGCCCTCGAGGTAAACTTTAAAATTCTTCGCAATCAATTTTGATAAATAAAAAAAACTATCGTGTTTCCGGCTTCTGTAAGCATTCTGGGATTTTCCAGTGAACGGGAAATAAGGTCGGGAATACTAGGGTTTTGGGTGGAGGATATGGTGACGCGTCCATACTAGTTATCTATTTGTTTTCCGGATCTAAACCGTCCTCAGAGGCTTGCCTGAATGGTAAGCCTTGTGATTTTAAAGCAATAGGTCGCCGATTCAAACCTTCCTAGCCCCATTTCTTTTCCTGTTTTTTTAAAAACCCGTTTTCAAGCCCTAGTATATGTCAAAAGTGAACCTGACCGAATTGTTAACCATAACAGGACTAACCCAGTGGTTAGGGCGCTGTTGTTTCATTGGGAGGTCAAGGGTTCGAACCCGGTGACCTCTGGTTTTACTCATTTATTTTATTTTGGTGTTTTGGACCCTTTCTTGACTCAACACCAACCACCCATCACTCTTGACATTGTCTTGTATCCGTAGGATTATCGTAAGCGTCGTTATCTTGCTCGTTATCCCATTTGATTATATAAGTTGATTTGTATATAAAATATTTGATTATTTGACAGTGATTTATAAAAGAATACACATTTGGAAAATGTATAAATATACGTATTTAGAAAATATAAAATGAATGTTTTAATAACCCCTTATTTATATAAAATCTACGTATACGAATAATGTATTTTGTTGAATCGTGCAATATAAATCCTCTAAACATATAAGTACATTTGAGTACACGTTATTGATATAGTTATATATTTGGTTATGTATATATATATATAATATATGTGACATCCGAGTATTCCAAGGTTAACTTCCGTTAGACAAATCTCCGTTAGTTACGTTATAAGTGTTAACTTAGTAACTAATGCTTAACTAGGCCGAATACGTCCACGACCTTTGGTTGATCACCGAACCCGTCCATATGTGTTATGTGTTTACTTATTTATTGTCATTATGTGCAATGTGATTTAAACGCATGATTTAGTATTGATAATAGAATGTAAATTGGCCTCTTTTGGTTGCCAGCGAAACTACCGGGCGAAACTGTAGATTCGCTCGGTAGCCGGCTAAACTGTTTGATTTACATGAGTTCAGAGCCAGTTTCGCTTGGCCAGCGAAACTGCCAGCGAAACTAGCCCCTGATATATATATTTTATAAAACCCTAGTTACTTCCCATTTGCATCATTTCACACAAAACACACACCACTCTCCATCTGCTCTCTCGAGATTTCTGGCCATCCGAGAAAACCACCAAGAAACCATCATCTCATCTCATCCATTCGGACCCTAGATCGAATCCTGAGTCCCAAAACTATTCGTCATGCATTTTCTATGTGTTTTACTTTAAAGCATGCTTAGATCTTCATAGAATCAATTGATCTTCTGATATGATGCTTAGGAATGCTAGATCTGTTATAAAGTCTGCAACTTTACGTTTAAAATCATGCCATAATGAAGATTTATGCTAATTAGGTCATTTTAGGTTTAAAATGTGCTTTTGGTGATTTGATGATGAAAATCCATGTTTAAAGTGTTAAAACTTACTGTTTAATGTTGGTAAATGATTATGCATGCTAGATATTGAATTACATGAAGTATGAAAGCTGTTAGATTGATTTTTGGGCTGATTTATGTGTTTTCCGCGACCAGCGAAACTGAGCTATTCTCTGGGCGAAACTATACAGCGAAACTGTATAGATATTCATCCAGCGACACTATATAGCGAAACTATAGTGTCGCCTGAGTATTGCCTGAACGAAACTACCGAGCGAAACAACCATAGACCTTGTCCCTGAACGAAAGTTCAAACCAGTTTCGAGCGAAGCTATGCTAGCGAAACTGTGTCATCAGTTTCGAGCGAAACTAGCTAGCGAAACTGTGTCATCGGGTATTACCCAGCGAAAATGCTGCTCGTGCACACAGCGAAACTGTGTAGCGAAACAATAGCGAAACTGTATAGCGAAACTGTGCCAAGACCAAAACCCAAACTTGTGCAACTTATTTGAATGATATGCCATGACTTACATGATGATGCAATAATGAAACATGCTTTGATTTCTGAGTTATGTGAACCCTCGTTTATGATCAACCATCGGTGTCGTGTGTCGATATGTCGTGTCATAGTTCCAACGTGCTATGTTATGGACCATAGTGACGTTAAGTTAAATATTAGACACAAAACTAATACTTAAGACCTAAACGTGTTCTTAGGTCTTCGATAAGCAAACAATACTTGGATTACTTAGCAAGTGTAGCAGTGCAACCAAAGGTGAGTGTCACTAACCCGTTTACTGTGAACCCGTTTGGGACACACCGAATAACTCAATGAGAAACAATGCTGACAACCTTATGAGTGCTATGCACCTCTCTGATGAACTTGAAAACTTAGGAGTGCTTGGCACCCACTTGATGAACTTGAAGTGTTTTATGGGAGACACTTGTGAAATACTTAAACAACTATTTCTAAAACGAAACTGAAAATGTTTTCGGGATTCATGAGAACCCAAAGTAAACCGTTTTAATATGGCTAGTGTAGGTTGAAGTCTAACCACATGATATCACATGATTTCTAAGGATTGCCTTATAACTGAAAAAGTCCTCAACTTAATTGTACCATTAATTGTAAAGCGAGGGGATGTTGGGTAGATCTACTGGAGTTTGACAAACTCCGCCTCGTGACACTGGAGGTGCACGGAGGTACAATATCAGCCTATCTGACCGTGGTCCCGAGAGGACACGGGGGAGGCAAAGCCGCGATGACGTAGGTCCGCAAAACAAAATAGATGATGGCAATGCCACTACAAAATTATCAGTCAGCTTTGGTACAAACTTCCTTAGTGCATGGAACAACGGATTAGCTACCCGCGATATCGGTTGAGCACTTTAACTATACAAAACTAGTATATACCCGATAACGTATGTTACGGACAATACTTTTACTAAACCACAATACTATGATTATGGATATCACTAAGCATTGCTTTTAATAAATAAATATTTCATAAGTATATGTTGACACGATTATGATTATGAGACCGGGCCACTGCATGACAAGCCTACTGTGAACTCACCAACCGTTAGGTTGACACTTGCGTGGTTTAAACTTTTGCAGATCGCTGAGGAGTATCCGGAGCGGGTTGGCATGGCACAGGAAGACATTTTATTTTTGTTTAAACTTATTTGGGAATTTAAAACAATGAATTTGTAAAGCGCGTGGTTAGTGCTAAGATATTATCTTTCCGCTACTGTATTGTTTGATTCTGGTGCTGAAAGAAGTTTTATTTCCACTAAGTTTGCTAAGCTAATTAATGCTAAACCGATTGCCTTAGATGCTAAATATGTGGTAGAGTTAGCGAATGGTAAACTTCACGATACGACTCAGATAGTTAAGGACTGTAAGTTAGAACTAGCTGGCCATACGTTAGGAATCGATCTTATGCCTTTCCCGATTGGTAGTTTTGATGTCATAGTAGGAATGGATTGGTTATCTGAAAACCGAGCTGAAATTTTATGTCAAGAAAAAGTGATTCGTATTCCACTCGAAGAAGGTAAAGTGTTAACAGTTCAAGGTGAAAAAGGTGGAACAGTCACCGGTATTATCTCATTTCTTAAAGCTCAAAAGTGTCTTCGTAAAGGACACTTCGCGATCCTTGCAAACGTCACTGACACGACACTTCCCGAGCGCAGAATCGACGACTACCCGATAGTCCGCGACTTCCAAGATGTATTTCTCGATGAATTGCCTGGTTTGCCTCCTTTTCGACAAGTCGAGTTTGGAATCGACTTACCTCCCGGAGCGGCTCCGATTGCACGCGCACCTTACCGTTTGGCGGTAAGCGAACTCAACGAACTCTCCGCACAACTTCAAGAGCTACTCGACAAAGGGTTTATTCGTCCAAGTTCGTCTCCATGGGGAGCACCGGTATTGTTTGTTAAGAAGAAAGATGGAACGTTCCGAATGTGTATCGACTACCGAGAGCTTAACAAGGTTACGATCAAGAATCGGTATCCACTTCCTCGAATTGACGATCTTTTTGACTAACTGCAAGGTTCGAGCTACTATTCAAAGATTGATCTACGGTCTGGATATCACCAACTTCGTGTTCGCGATGAGGATGTCCCCAAGACTGCTTTCAGAACTCGGTATGGTCATTACGAGTTTTTAGTTATGCTGTTTGGGCTAACTAATGCGCCTGCTGTGTTTATGGATTTGATGAATCGAGTGTGCAAGCCGTACCTCGATCAGTTTGTGATAGTTTTCATTGACGATATTTTGATCTACTCCAAGACCAAGGAAGAACACGAGAGACATCTACGACTTATCTTAGAATTACTCCGCAAGGAACAGCTATACGCCAAGTTTTCAAAGTGCGATTTTTGGATTCGCGAAGTCCAGTTTCTTGGACACATTGTTAATAAGGATGGAATCCATGTCGACCCAGCTAAAGTGGAAGCTATCAAGAATTGGTCTACTCCGAGAGCGCCGACCGAAATCCGACAATTTTTGGGACTTGCCGGATACTACCGAAGATTCATCAAGGGTTTCTCGCAATTGGCACAACCCTTAACAGCTTTAACGCACAAAGGAGTGCAATATAGATGGGGTGAAAAAGAAGAACACGCATTTCAAACTCTTAAGGACATGTTATGTTCAGCTCCGATTCTCTCGTTACCCGAAGGGGTTGAAGACTTCGTGGTCTATTGCGATGCATCCATTCAAGGACTCGGTTGCGTGTTGATGCAACGAGACAAAGTGATTGCCTACGGGTCCCGGCAACTGAAGGATACTGAGAAGAATTATACAACACATGATCTGGAATTGGGAGCTGTTGTATTTGCACTCAAGATTTGGAGACATTACCTCTACGGAACAAAGTGCACGATATTTACCGACCACAAAAGCTTACAATACATCTTTGAACAAAAGGACCTCAACATGCGACAACGACGGTAGGTCGAGCTACTAAATGATTATGACTTAGCGATTAAGTATCACCCGGGAAAAGCCAATGTTGTGGCTGACGCCTTAAGTCGAAAAGAGTATGAAAGCCTCGACGAGTACGAGCGCTGCAACTTACCATCCACACGGGACTGCCGGATCGGATCCGCGATGCCCAACAAGAAGCTTTAAAAGAAGAAAACTTCGCAGCTGAAGCACTGCGAGGGGTGGATGGAAATTCTGAAATCAAGTCCGACGGACTCAGATATTACAATGACAGAATTTGGGTTCCTTTACTTGGAAATCTCCGTGAGCTCGTGATGGACGAGGCTCACAAGTCAAGGTATTCGGTGCACCCTGGATCGGACAAAATGTACCAAGATTTGAAGAACTTGTATTGGTGGCCGAATATGAAAGCCGACATTGCGCGATATGTGGCTAAGTGTTTAACGTGCTCAAGAGTTAAGATCGAGTACCAAAAGCCTTCTGGATTATTACAGCAACCAAAGATCCCAGAATGGAAATGGGAGGATATCTCCATGGATTTCGTAACGGGACTACCACATCGATCGAATTGACCGGATGCGATTTGGGCTATCATTGATCGACTAACCAAATCTGCACACTTTATTCCAATAAGGGAAAATGACAATATGGATAAGTTAACAAAGCTGTACATTGACCGAATTGTGGCACGTCATGGAGTGCCTAAGACCATTATCTCCGATCGAGATCCTCGATTTACTTCCCGACTGTGGCAATCTATGCAAGACGCACTGGGAACCAGATTGGATATGAGTACAGCTTATCACCCGCAGACCGATGGTCAGACGGAACGAACTATTCAGACTTTGGAAGACATGCTCCGAGCTTGCGTTCTCGACTTCGGTAAAGACTGGGAGGCTCACCTTCCGTTGGTGGAGTTCTCCTACAACAACAGCTATCATACGAGCATTGGTGCAGCACCTTTTGAAGCACTATATGGCAGAAAATGTAGATCGCCCGTGTGTTGGGCCGAAACGGGTGAGAAGGGACTCACCGGACCAGAAATCATTCATGATACAACAGAACGAATTATCCAAATCAGAAAACGGATAGCCGCAGCACGTGATAGGCAAAAGAGCTATGCCGACAAACGCCGTAAACCTTTGAAGTTCGAGGTAGGCGACAAGGTGCTATTGAAGGTATCTCCCTGGAAGGGAGTGGTACGCTTCGGAAAGCGTGGAAAGCTGAATCCTCGCTATATCGGTCCATTTGAAATCATCGGGGAAGTAGGCCCGGTGGCCATTCGATTACGACTCCCTGCAGAACTCAATGGAGTTCACAACGTGTTTCACGTCTCGAATCTGAAGAAATGTCTGGCTGAAGACACTGAAATAATTCCTTTGGAGGAATTGGAAATTGACGAACATTTGAGATTTATCGAGCAACCGGTAGAAATCATGGGACGCGAGGAGAAAGCCCTCAAACGTAGCAAGATTCCGATCGTCAAGGTTCGATGGAACTCAAAGCGTGGACCTGAATATACTTGGGAACGAGAGGATCAAATGAAGAAAAAGTATCCTCACTTGTTCGGGCAAACGTCCACGGAAACTCAAGGTATGATTTAATTTTGGGGACCAAAATTCCTTTAACAGGAGGAGGATGTGGCGACCCTAAAACTTTTGCTTTCTTTCCCCAGCAACAACAGCAACAACGATAGCCGAGGCTGCGAACGCTACAACGCAAGAATAATTTTCGGGACGAAAATTCCACTTACAAGGGGATGATGTGACATCCGAGAATTCCAAGGTTAACTTCCGTTAGACAAATCTCCGTTAGTTACGTTATAAGTGTCAACTTAGTAACTAATGCTTAACTAGGCCGAATACGTCCACGACCTTTGGTTGATCACCAAACCAGTCCATATGTGTTATGTGTTTACTTATTTATTGTCATTATGTGCAATGTGATTTAAACGCATGATTTAGTATTGATAATAGAATGTAAATTGGCCTCTTTTGGTTGCCAGCGAAACTACCGGGCGAAATTGTAGATTCGCTCGGTAGCCGGCTAAACTGTTTGATTTACATGAGTTCAGAGCCAGTTTCGCTTGGCCAGCGAAACTGCCAGCGAAACTAGCCCCTGATATATATATTTTATAAAACCCTAGTTACTTCCCATTTGCATCATTTCACACAAAACACACACCACTCTCCATCTGCTCTCTCGAGATTTCTGGCCATCCGAGAAAACCACCAAGAAACCATCATCTCATCTCATCCATTCGGACCCTAGATCGAATCCTGAGTCCCAAAACTATTCTTCATGCATTTTCTATGTGTTTTACTTTAAAGCATGCTTAGATCTTCATAGAATCAATTGATCTTCTGATATGATGCTTAGGAATGCTAGATCTGTTATAAAGTCTGCAACTTTACGTTTAAAATCATGCCATAATGAAGATTTATGCTAATTAGGTCATTTTAGGTTTAAAATGTGCTTTTGGTGATTTGATGATGAAAATCCATGTTTAAAGTGTTAAAACTTACTGTTTAATGTTGGTAAATGATTATGCATGCTAGATATTGAATTACATGAAGTATGAAAGCTGTTAGATTGATTTTTGGGCTGATTTATGTGTTTTCCGCGACCAGCGAAACTGAGCTATTCTCTGGGCGAAACTATACAGCAAAACTGTATAGATATTCATCCAGCGACACTATATAGCGAAACTATAGTGTCGCCTGAGTATTTCCTGAACGAAACTACCGAGCGAAACAACCATAGACCTTGTCCCTGAACGAAAGTTCAAACCAGTTTCGAGCGAAGCTATGCTAGCGAAACTGTGTCATCAGTTTCGAGCGAAACTAGCTAGCGAAACTGTGTCATCGGGTATTACCCAGCGAAAATGCTGCCCGTGCACACAGCGAAACTGTGTAGCGAAACTATAGCGAAACTGTATAGCGAAACTGTGCCAAGACCAAAACCCAAACTTGTGCAACTTATTTGAATGATATGCCATGACTTACATGATGATGCAATAATGAAACATGCTTTGATTTCTGAGTTATGTGAACCCTCGTTTATGATCAACCATCGGTGTCGTGTGTCGATATGTCGTGTCATAGTTCCAACGTGCTATGTTATGGACCATAATGACGTTAAGTTAAATATTAGACACAAAACTAATACTTAAGACCTAAACGTGTTCTTAGGTCTTCGATAAGCAAACAATACTTGGATTACTTAGCAAGTGTAGCAGTGCAACCAAAGGTGAGTGTCACTAACCCGTTTACTGTGAACCCGTTTGGGACACACCGAATAACTCAATGAGAAACAATGCTGACAACCTTATGAGTGCTATGCACCTCTCTGATGAACTTGAAAACTTAGGAGTGCTTGGCACCCACTTGATGAACTTGAAGTGTTTTATGGGAGACATTTGTGAAATACTTAAACAACTATTTCTAAAACGAAACTGAAAATGTTTTCGGGATTCATGAGAACCCAAAGTAAACCGTTTTAATATGGCTAGTGTAGGTTGAAGTCTAACCACATGATATCACATGATTTCTAAGGATTGCCTTATAACTGAAAAAGTCCTCAACTTAATTGTACCATTAATTGTAAAGCGAGGGGATGTTGGGTAGATCTACTAGAGTTTGACAAACTCCGCCTCGTGACACTGGAGGTGCACGGAGGTACAATATCAACATATCTGACCGTGGTCCCGAGAGGACACGGGGGAGGCAAAGCCGCGATGACGTAGGTCGGCAAAACAAAATAGATGATGGCAATGCCACTACGAAAATTATCAGTCAGCTTTGGTACAAACTTCCTTAGTGCATGGAACAACGGATTAGCTACCCGCGATATCGGTTGAGCACTTTAACTATACAAAACTAGTACATACCCGATAACGTATGTTACGGACAATACTTTTACTAAACCACAATACTATGATTATGGATATCACTAAGCATTGCTTTTCATAAATAAATATTTCATAAGTATATATTGACACGATTATGATTATGAGACCGGGCCACTGCATGACAAGCCCACCGTGAACTCACCAACCGTTAGGTTGACACTTGCGTGGTTTAAACTTTTGCAGATCGCTGAGGAGTATCCGGAGCGGGTTGGCATGGCACAGGAAGACATTTTATTTTTGTTTAAACTTATTTGGGAATTTAAAACAATGAATTTGTAAAGCGCGTGGTTAGTGCTAAGATAATATTTTTCCGCTGCGTACTTTGAGACTGAAATTTATGACATGTGTTTGGACTAACTCTGATTCGTTTAGTATTTGTAACTAATGGTTGTGGTCCTGTTTGCTCGCACCCCTTAACGGTATAAACTCCGTTAGTGGTTATTTGGGGGTGTGACAATATACCTATTTTTATTAATCGATTTTATTGACAAACATTGTTGTTTAATAATATACTTTTCGTCGATCTTAGTAATCGTCATAATTTTTTTGGTAATGTGCCACCTTCGACTCGTATTGGACTATTGAACCATCGTCATGTCAAAGTTTGACATTAGTTACCTTTCACCGTTGGTCTAGACTTAGTCGTTTTGTTTGAACACACACTTATATATATATATATGCTCGATAGGTGTATGGTAGAGTACACCAAATCTGCTATTTGCTACTTGCTGTTGTTATTATCTGGAATTGCTGTGCACCTAAAGGTGAGTTTCACGACCCCATATATCTATTTTAAATCTTGTTGGGGGAGATTAACATGCATGATTTACACAACTGAGATAATTAGACTTTTATATATCACTCGATTACTGATTACTGAGGCACACTAGACAACAAAGTCCTTCTCATGGTACTGTTAGTATTTGGTGATGATAGCAGAAAACATATTGTAGTACTATTGGGTTTGACAAACCCCACCCGGGTCAGTCACGCTGGCACGATTGGATATCGAACGGGTGTTATATTCATCCTCAACGTAACAAGGCAAACTATAAACAACTGTCATCTTCGGTGACCATCACGTGCAAAGTTTCATGTATATAGCCTAGCTAGCTATCTGATATATATTAGTGATTATGCTCACCCAACTTGAACTGTTTTTGAACTGATAAACCTATGAACTCACCAACCTTTGTGTTTACACTTTTTAGCATGTTATTCTCAGGTTGCAGATGTTCGAGTATCATGAGTACGCATGCATGAGACTTCAAAAACCTTTTAGTGTCTTTGAACAAGCCACGTCACCTTTGGTGACGATGTCTTTACATAAATAATTTAATTGTATTTACGCTTCTGCAATTGTAACACTCTAAATTTATATTTAATGAAATATGAAACGTTTTTATTAATTACTGATCGTTTGGTGTAACTAATGGACTACGATCATGGTTTGTCACGCTCCCAGCTGTGGTATTCCGCGTGGGAAGTTTGGGGGTGTGACATATTGGTATCAGAGCCATTGGTTACAGCGAACTAAGAGTCATCTTAGACTGTAACTATTTTGCATTAGTTGCACTTAAAAAAAATTCACATGCATCGTGATACTCACTCCTGCACGCACCTGGTTTACGATAAGTCATTTACATCATCTAATCCCCTTATACATGGCAAGGATTCGGTTAGTCCTAAGTCATTTCCTTTAACCTCTCTAGGTCGTGTACTTCTTGGTTAACCTCCATGGACGACGAGACGTCAAATCATATCAGAGGATCGCATCTTTACTCTTGACGAGTCATTTGCTGCTCGAGATTATTCTAGACTGAAGGACTGGGCATAGTACCCAGACATTGGGCGAGTGCTTACTTAGATAGGCGATCTGATTTCTCTTCTTTTCTTAAACCTTGCTCATAACTTAGGAGGTTCTTGTAATACCTGCCTTGCATATATTGCTCAACTCTCATGTTCAGGGAATGTAATCATGACACCCTAATAGTACAACCATTCGACTTCAGCAGTGGCAACATTGTGTGAATTTGCCCGTAGGGCACTTGTATCTACCTCTGTTACCCTGATCGTTCTCATACCCATTTCTATCGCGTTGTGCGTTGAGACGACACAACTTGGGTATTAATAACTCTTATAACCTCAACGGTACCTGATGTGAGCCAACTAAAGTTTTCTCTTTATGTACCAGATTGTTTTAAAGTTGGTATACGTGATAAACCCTATTGAGATCCTATTGAGCTAAATTTTTGGTTGACTCGCTTCGGGTGGCTCATTCCAATTAAAGCGAGCATTTTACTCTTGAAACTTTTCTCTTTAACAAATTCTGGTCAGATAACCATGTGTTAGTGATCACGTTCTTGATACCCACATTGGGGATGTCTCATATGTACTCCATCATACCTTATAGTTAAAGTAAGAGGAACTAGGGTGAACATATAAAGTAAATCACAGGTACGGGTGCACACGTAAATGTAATTTGCAGTATATGGAAATCCTAGAGAATCCTACTAAGCCAGCCAATGGTCATAGTGGGACCAAATTCCTATAATTTTTTTCCTCGTGGCATTGAATGTTGAACTCAACCGGATGATCGAAGACATCTATATTTGTAAATGTTATCACGCATGATCGCATCTCTCTTTGATATAGATTGTAGTCCATTTGAAAACTCTTGACTGGTTTGAACCCATATTGAATCATAATTCTACGTTTACTACTTCACTTACCATATCAATCCCTGGAACTTTGCGATTGTGAAACCACTTGGATACACATTTATCGGACGAATACCCAGACAACATTGGATAAACAAAATATATGAATCATATATCGCGAGCACTAAAACATATTTCTTGGCTGAAAACTCTTGTGAAGTTTCCCTCGAAAGATTCAATCTTCCTGATTTTATTGTGCGAACCAAAACTTATTGCCAGCAACATCGTCACGATTGTACAAACTTCTTACCCCACCACAAGCATATTTATCTCTAATGGGGGTAATGTTAGTGAAAAGCCTTCCTATTTTTCAAACTAATGACTCCCGGTTTTAACGTAAGGACTATTCTGATTGATCTCCTGAGCGTGTACTATCGATTTTTGTTTGCATAATTCAAACCTTTCTAATTTAGCAACCGGTAATTTCTGATTCTCGTGCTTTTGTAATCCTTTATGTCCTGGATAAGCTTCTAAGCTTTGAAGTAGAAGGTGCTACACTTTTGGTTAGTATTTCACCTAGTTAACACCACTGATGATGAGACTACCTTGTGCTTTTATCACAGTAACAATGCAAGGTTTTTTATGGAAACCCTATTTACACCCATCGAGCATGAACTTCCTATTATCAATAGCTAAGTGTACCACCGACCTGCATATTCCCTTCCTACGCCTTGAGTACACCAAGTTATCCATACATTTTGTATATTTATTAATGCTCCTGTCATAGCAACTATCTACAAATCTCTGGTATGAAAATCCTCGTCTACTTTTTCAGAAAACTTTCATTGATGAACCCCCAGATTGAACTTAAACCTTATTGGCCTCTTAATTTTTTTTATCGTCTTGAAATCTGAAACGTTATGATATTCGCACTGCGCGTGCCAACCTCTCGATGATCTTCACGAGAATAACAAACGTTACGCATCTCACTTGTATTGTGAATAGAAACTCTTACACCTTCTGTTTGCACAATGTATTGAGGTTTAATCCCTCGCCCCCATTTACATCCAAGCGTATGGGGAAAACTTGACGTCCTCTATTTCTGATAAAAATATCCAATGTGGTTTGACTAATATCTATTAATGGTGGGTAGCTAGTATGCCTTCAAGGTGCTGGTAGTGTGGTGGGTTAGCTGCGGTACACCCTATATATAAACATTAGTGGCACGTTGAATGTTGGACCAGTACCGGACCAAGGGTTGACTTTAGAACCATACACAAGAGCCTCATCTTGAGAAGCTCCCTCCAACGGGACTAAATCCACGAAAAAAAACTGCTTAATGCTACTTTCTTCGAGATTACAGATATCCCTTACGTATTTCTACCAAAAGAGACATACCCTTACGTATTTCTACCAAAAGAGACATACCATAAATAATCAAACTACATGGTTCTTGAAAACCCTCCTACATGAGTTCTGACTCAGATGAACACCAACGTTTAACAAAAAAAAAAACCTGAGACTTTTCCTCTTATGAATAACAAACTACATGATCGAATGAACAACTCCAACTTTTAGAAGCATGTGTTAAGAAGTAGATCGACCCTCGTTTAAGGGACACTACTTTTAGGCATATGCAGATCACTTTGTTTTTATAAACTCTCTGGCATTCACTAAGACAAGTCCTATCCTTTTCTATGGAACACCCGATTTGATCTTTTGACTCGCGGTAAACCTGCACTAAACCCTAGCAAAAACGCATATGTACAGGCAACCCAAGCCAAAGCCACTTTTGAACATGCCGATGTTTGTGTTTTGCAGACATCCTCTTATAACACCATCGTGCTTTATCTTACCTTTAAAGACCATTTGAATCGATGTTTGACAAGAAAGGAAGCATGACACATTAAGCTCAAAAACACCAAGGAGATTAGGCACACTGGCGAGCTTACACAATGAAGATTTCTCTAATGAGAAGTTTAGCTTATAGGATTGTATAACCGTTGACACGTTCATTTCGATATCTATTTATGCAAATTCCTTGCCAACTTCTGTCAAGCACGTATATACTTCTCTCCGAATTTTATACTATCCATTACGTTATTTGCATCCTCCCTACTGGTATCTTTACCAGTGCCAGTTTAAACTCACATGTTATTCTTGGAATGTGTAGTTGCGACTATCATAAGCTTGTTATCCCATCGCTTACTCGAATTCACGAATTAAGCCGTTGGCGCTTTTCCTTTATTTGCTATACTCATGCTTGATGCCATGCGTAATCCTGCAGATCACTTTTCGATATTCGGTACCTCATAGTTACACTTTTTTTTTGTTGGATCTTCACACTATATTTTTTTATTTTTTTAGCAAGGTAATGCGCATGATGATATGATGTATGATACTGAACTCCAACTTGAATTAGAACCTAATTGTCTATGTGATTTCTTGAATAATTCTTAACATAATTGAGTAATTTTTTTTCTAAAAACAAACCACTACGTGTTACCTTTTAAATGACAATGGGCTCTTGATTGGGTTTCTCTTTAGACCTAGGTCCTTTTGTCACAAAATCAGTGTGTTACCAGTTATAATTTAGTATGCGAGCAACTGTTGAACCATTTCAACCATGATAAATAGATTGTTTGCTTCTGATCTTCTCATGAGAAATGTTTATAAAACATACGTGTTTATGCATGCTAAAATTTGAGAATCTAATCCTAAGTTTACGGTATATAAATTGATTAATCATTGAAGTGCTGGTTTAAACATAAGTTGAGTAGAATGCATGATTAGTTATGTGAATGAAACATGTTAGTAACCAGAAAATGACATGTTGTGAATGCATTAACTTGATTGGGTATGAAAATGTAACATCCCAAATTCCATAGATACATGATATATAGTAAATACATGTTTATATGAATAACATGATAACACATGTGTGAATTGATAGATATATACGTGTGAATACTTGTGTTAACAGCTCACGAAAAAGTTAAAGGGCTAAAAGCATACTTTATGTAAAGATATAAACATACACATGTATTATATGTCACACCCCCAAATAACCACTAACGGTGTTTATACCGTTAAGGGGTGCGGCTAGACCAGGATTCACAACCATTAGTTACAAATACTAAGTGAATCAGAGTTAGTTCAAAATCAGTTGTAAAGTAAAGTCTCCAATACAAACGCAACGGAATAAAATATTGTCTTAGCACTAACCACGTGCTTTACATAAACATTGTATTAAATTCCCAAATAGTTCAATTAAAATGAAAGTCTTCACGTGCCATGCCAACCCGCTCCAGATACTCCTTAGCGATCTGCAAAAGTTTAAACCACGCAAGTGTCAACCTAACGGCTGGTGAGTTCACAGTGGGCTTGTCATGCATTGGCCCGGTTTCATAATTATAATTTGTTTCAAGGTATACTTACATAGTATTCGTTTGTGGAAAACAATGCAAAATGTTATGTCTTAGTTTATAAAGGAATTGTCCGTGACCTACGTCATCGGGTATGTACTAGTTTTGTATAGTTAAAGTGCTCAACCGATATCGCGGGTAGCTAATCCGTTGTTCCATGCACTAAGGAAGTTTGCACCAAAGCTGACTATAATTTATTGTAGTGGCCGTGCCATCTAGTAATGCGGACCTACGTCATCGCGGATTTGCCTCCCCCGTGTCCTCTCGGGATCACGGTCAGATAGGCTGATATTGTACCTCCGTGCACTCCCCGTGCCACGAGGCGGAGTTTGTCAAACTCCAGTAGATCTACCCAACATCCCCTCGCTTTACAATTAATGGTACAATTTAGTTGAGGACTTTTAAGTTTTCAAGGCATCCTTAGAAATCATGTGATATCATGTGGTTTAGACTTTAACCTACGCTAGTCATATTAAAACTGTTTTCGTTTCAGAAATAGTTTGTTAAGTTTTTACAAGTGTTTCCCATAAAACACTTCAAGTTCATCCAATGGGTGCCGAGCACTCCGAGTTTTCACGTTCATCAGGGAGGTGCCTAGCACTCTCGAGTTTGTCAGCATTGTTTTACTTTTAGGTATTCGGTGTGACCCAAACGGGTTCACGATAATCGGGTTAGTGACACTCACCTTTGGTTGCACTGCTGCACTTGCTAATATTCCAAGTATGCTTAATGAAGACCTATGAACACGTTTAGGTCTTGAGTATTAGTTTTGTGTCTAATCTTTACTTAACGTCGCTATGGCCCATAACATAGCACGTTGGAACTTATGACTCGACATACAGACACACGACACCGATGGTTGATCATAAACAAGGGTTCATATAAACCAAAGCATGTATCATCATGGCATAATCATGTACGTCATGGCATAACATTCAAGCAAATTGTATAAGTTTAGATTTTTGGTCACAGTTTCGCTAGCAGTTTCGCTAGTCAGTTTCGCTGTGTGCACGGGCAGCACTTTCGCTAGGCAATGCCCGATGACACAGTTTCGCTAGGCTAGTTTCGCTCGAAACTGTTGGCACAGTTTCGCTAGCCTAGTTTCGCCCGAAACTGGTTTGAACTTTCGTTCGGGGAATTTCGCTCGGTAGATTCGCTCGAGCTGGTCTGGTCGGCGACATTACAGTTTCGCTGCATAGTGTCGCTGGAAGGAGATATACATAGTTTCGCTGGACAGTTTCGCCCAGAGAACACCACAGTTTCGCTAGTCGCGAAAAACATACGGATCAGCCTAAAAATCAACCTAACAGCTTCCGATCTTACATGCAATTCATTATTTAGCATACATGGACATTTACCAACATAAATCAGTAAGCTTTAACACCTTAAACATGCATTTTGTCATCAAATCACCCAAAACACATATAAAACCCTAAAATGGCTAAAATAGCATAAATCTTTGTCATGGATGGATTTCACATGTAAAGTTATCAACTTTATGGTAGTTCTAGCAATCCTAAGCAACATATCAGAAGATCTAACCATATCATAGAGATCTAGGCATGCTTTATAAAGAAACATATAGAAAACATAAAAATGGTGGTTTTCGGGACTCACGATTCGATCTCCAAGCTTGATGGATGGTGGTTCGGGGCTGAGATCTCGATGGCTCGGTGTGAATCTCGACTGACCAGATTTCCAGAGGTGTGTGTGTGTGTTTTGGAGAGAATGGTGCAACAAAATGAAGCAACTAGGGTTTTATGTTATTATATATCAGGGCCTAGTTTCGCTGGCAGTTTCGCTGGCCAAGCGAAACTGGCTCTGATCGCAAGTGAGCCACCAAGCTGCCGGGCGACATTATAGTTTCGCCCGGTAGTTTCGCTGGTTACCCAAAATGGTCAGTTTTCACGTAATCAAGGATTTACAATTCGTCATGCTATTCATAATATTAAATCATGCATTTAAATCACATTGCACATAATGACATCAATAAATGGACACATAACACATATGGGCGGGTTCGGTGATCAACCAAAGGACGTGGACGTATTCGGCCTAGTTAAGCATTAGTTACTAAGTTAACACTTATAACGTAACTAACGGAGTTTGTCTAACGGAAGTTAACCTTGGAATTCCCGGATGTCACATTATACGTATCCTGAGGCTTATAAATTAGTAAAAATATATTCCAATATGATTCATAACATGAAATGATAGGTATTGTAAAGTTTGAGGGGCTAAAATGTAATTTAGCAATAATAAATGAATAAATATATATAAGTATATATATTTTCGTACGAATCCCGAGCCTTAGAAACCTTATAAAATGTTAGAAATATGTCCCTTAATGTTGTGGTACATAAAATGATAAAACTTTAGAAGTTTGAGGGCCTAGAATGCACATAATAGAAGTCTAAGGGCTGAAATAGCAAATAACCAAAAACTGGCCAGAAAACCAGTGGCTCGCGTATCACGAGCCACTCCTATACACCCTGCGCGATACGCGAGGGAACCGGGTTCAACAATAATACATCAGGTTCGAGTTTAGCCACGTAAACTCAACTTGCAGCCCAAGATAATCTGAATTCGTGGCAGGTTTCGATCATGAATCACCATAGGGCGTGTTAGCAGCCTAAGACACATCAGATAGTATAAATAGGGGCCTTGAATCATCAGAAAAACTCGCCAATTTCGTGATTTATAACCCAAAAACCCACTTTACACACCAGAAACTTCGTCGGAGCAATTCGAGCAATCGGAGAAGAGTTAGAAGCCGAATTTCAGCAGTCAACCCTTATTTGGTATGCTTAACAATAACCTATCTCAGTTTTTGTTAGTATTATGTCTAAGTATGATTTCTAAAATAATGCTAAAATTAGGGTTCTTGAGCTTGTTTTGTTAAAATTGGATAATCGGGTGGGAATTAGGGTCTGAAATTTTGTAGGTAATCCTAAAATAATGTATTTTGAGAAAGCCCTAAGTTTATTTCTTGTTCTACCCAAATTGAGTAAACGGTGTTGAATTAAGCTTTAATATTTTAAAGATATTATAAAATGTTATATGGATGATACCCTAAGTTGGTTTGATATAAAATGAGTTTTGATAATAAAACAAGAAATACATAATATTAGGGTTTCTAAAAATGGATAATTAATATAAAATAATTCGGAGGGTATGGGGACTGGATTTTTGGTCTTATAACATGTTTATATATATAATAAGTATATATGAGTTTAAAAATTCATAAATAGTTAAGTATTAAAGATACCGAGTTAATTGGATATTTATAAGTTCGTGCGAACCGGAAGGGTAGGCGCCTGTACACTGGGGTTTCTGGCAAAGCGGTGGTGTCGCATAAGTCCCAATTGGGAACTGGCATACCTCACTGGGCGATCCCGGAGTGAGCGTTTATTATAGGAATGCGCGTCTTCATATTATCAGTAAAAAGGTCATTATGCCTATAAGGGCATTTTGGTCATTTTAACCTTAAAAGAAATAAACCCTAATAAAATAGTATTGAGATAATAAGATATAAATAAACATAGGTATTGTTTATAATAATCTTGCATTAATGCAATCCGATACGCGATTAGGTTAATTGTGGACCATAACGGAGGTTCTGTCTGAATAACCAATTAAAGATATTAGGTGAGTTTCTACAAGCCCACTTTACAAGTTTTAAAAGTTCTTAAATATTTCGGGCTAGTATACATACAATACTTGTGAAAATATATTCAAGATAATTGTGACTTGATATATACGTGTTATATGATGAAATTATTGTTAAATTGCTTATACGTGTTATTCAATTATGTTGATGTGATGTGTATAATATACTTGCTTGAAATTAGGTGGCCAAGTGACTAGGGAGTTGTTAGTAAACGTTTAGTGAATATGTATGATTGTATGAGAACAGATGGTGCATTTGCTTATATTAATATGTGGTGGATACGCTGCTGGTACATCCTATATATATACATAGTAATAAAAGTTACCCGGTATATCGAAAGTGTGGAGGATACGTCGCTGGTACATCCTGTATACATACACCTAGGTAAATTGGGGGATGTCCATTTGTTGTAGTATATGAATGCCTTATCACTGTTTAATAACAAACCTAAAGCATCTGGTTATTTAACTAGGGGTAAGTAGAATGCATGATCAGAGAATTAAGTCATTAAGATGAGAAAATGACCTATTAGAGTTAAACATGAATTGCTACTAGAACCTAATAGAGTTGAAGCATGAGTTGCTAATATGACTTATTAGAGTTAGAGCATGTGTTTCTACTGAAGACGAAGGGTCGCTGCTTCCCCATGGTGGTGGCTTAAGGAACCGTGTACGGACGGAGCGGTAGTCGGACATCCCAAAAGCTATCTTACGACAAGATAGGATGACGATTGCAATGGCGGGCGAACCTTTCGAAGGAGATGATGAATCAGGAGACGATGCTTCCCCATAGTGGTGGCTTAGGGAACCGTGTACAGACAGAGCTGCATTGGGCCGTTGTAATAACTATCCTTCGAGATGGGATGGAGTGTGCAGTGGCGGGCGGCCTCTTCATGGAGAACCAAAATAGTTGGTTAAATATAGTGACCTAGAAGTTAAGCCTAGGGTCATGGTTAAGATAATAGGATATATTATCATAGTGTTTATGTGTGTGATATATATGTGCTGTGAAAACCAGGTAAACACTTAAGCAGCTTTTGAACTAAACGGTAGAACTCACCAGCGTAAGCTGAGTTTTTAAAAGTATGTATGCTAGGTTCTGACGCACATATAGGTCAAGCCTCAATCACGTACTAGGAGGCATCGTTGAAGACGCTGGTTGTTGGAATAATTATCTTATGTCTTAGTTTACCGTATGTTTAATATATCGTATGTTATGTTTATGCTTCCGCTGTGTAAGAATCATCAGTGTATATAAATAAAAGTTTTAATTTTCCCCAATTTTTATGATCTCTGATTAAATCATGTGCTGATGAGTAAATCAGACAACATGGCGCCGGCCCACAAGGGGCCGGGCGTCATAGAAAACCTTACACCATACAAGGTCCTAAGTCTCCTACCCCGGTGGGAATGACAAGACTGTGTGAAGTTGCCCCGTCAACTTTGCACCGTATGGGTTGTGTTGGTTAGTTTATGAACTTATATGCTAGAGACATGCCATGTTAGGGTCGTATGCTAGTATATAAGGTGTTGGGACAATTTTATTGGTTGTATGGTAAAACCCTCATGATAGACAACATGCTAGTATGCGTTGACCATAGCAATCGTTATATGAATTGTTATTGCGTGAAAGGTGATTTTGAATGTTATTACAAATCTTGTGAACTTAATTGGTCGTAAATCCATAAGGTACTAAATCAATCAATGGGTTCTAATGTTAACTTGATCAGTCATGTGTAATTCTATGCTATTTGGTAGTTGGTAGAAAAAATCCAGACATTTGCGTTTTTGTTAGACGATGGGTCTATTAAACAAACACCGATTTACCTGATGCACACAATCTTCTCATACTAAAATTTATTTCTCTTTGATTCACCTGGGTTATTAATGAATGTGAATTCCTTAACTGAAAACGAGACACGGTGTGGGAACCTCACTCCCAGCATTGGGTACGATAGCTGGAAACTACTCGGATACATTATGATTGTTCTTTGCATTGAAATTTTGATTTCAGAGACTTACATTATCATCTTACCTTATTCGCCTTATCACTCACGCGATTCCTGTATTACGTATGTTCAACTCTTCCCGTAGGAAAACTCTGGATAAGAAAATCGTTTTTTATACCTTCGATTTGAATTATTTTCCGAATCCTTAAATATTTGACATCTTCTCAACATCGGGCACACATTCTTGATAATAACATTCTTGACTCCTTCTGGAGTAGGGAACCAGAATTCTTTCGATACGATGCCATCAATTCGATTCTTGAATCAGTTTACCGACTTAAATCGGGCCAAAATTATTTCAACAAGGCGATGATGTGACGACTGAGAAAATTTTTCTTACTTTTGTGACCAACTTGTTAACCACATTATTTAATTTTTGAGACAATCCTTCTAATAGGTCCTTTCCCGACGAACTGAATTTAAACTGTAATAAATGTTGTGTGAACATTTATGTGTTGACTATGTTGACCTTAGCAAATTAGGGTTTTGTATAACCATCACTATACGATCATGCACTTAATTCTAGACGTTTTTTGTCGTATGATTTTACGTAAATCTATGTTGTGATTTCGTGTGAACGTTCCTCATTTCATGTGACAAGTTAACTTATGATTCTATGTGATGTATGTATATATATTCCCACGATTTATTCTATGATATTATGTTACAACGTGTCATGTAGTTACACGTAAAGTTTTATGATTCTATGTGAAATAAATACGTATTGATATGATTTCGCGTTATCATTTTATGTGAACTACTTATATAATTATAAGTTCGTGTTCATGATTTTATGTGAACCAATTAGAGTTTACATCTTATAAAAATTATACCTTATTTATATTTTGGAAAACGCACGTATATATATCTTTACATACGGGATGGTGTCCGTTATGTTATTCTCCCTTAACCCCGTTAGGGTTAGTTAACGCCCGTAAACCTTGAAGGACCACTTTTGCCAAATTTTTTACCTAAACTCAGTTCTCATTATGAAAATTAGAGAGGGACTATTCCTGCCCATTTGGGAAAGTCGAATTGAAGAAAATTTGGTATTCGTTGTCGGCGACTGTCAAGGGTTCCGTAACTGCTTGGCATGCAATCTCTAGTTATTGCCTCAATTACAGTCATTAGATTTGTCACACCCCCAAATAACCACTAACGGAGTTTATACCGTTAAGGGGTGCGAGCAAACCAGGACCACAACCATTAGTTACAAATACTAAACGAATCAGAGTTAGTCCAAACACATGTCATAATATTTAAAGTCTCAAAATACGCAGCGGAAAAATATTGTCTTAGCACTAACCACGTGCTTTACAAATCATTGTTTTAAATTCCCAATTTAGTTTAAACAGAAATAAAACATCTTCATGTGCCATGCCAACCCGCTCCGGATACTCCTCAGCGATCTGCAAAAGTTTAAACCACGCAAGTGTCAACCTATCGGTTGGTGAGTTCACGGTGGGCTTGTCATGCAGTGGCCCGGTCTTATAATCATAATCGTGTCAACATATACTTATGAAATATTTATTTGTGAAAAGCAATGCTTAGTGGTAACCAAAATCATAGTATTGTGGTTTAGTAAAAGTAATGTCCGTAACATACATTATCGGGTATGTACTAGTTTTGTATAGTTAAAGTGCTCAACCGATATCGCGGGTAGCTAATCCGTTGTTTCATGCACTAAGGAAGTTTGTACCAAAGCTGACTGATAATTGTAGTGGCAGCGCCATCATCTATTTTGTTTTGCGGACCTACGTCATCGCGGCTTTGCCTCCCCCGTGTCCTCTCGGGATCACGGTCAGATAGGCTGATATTGTACCTCCGTGCACCTCCAGTGTCACGAGGCAGAGTTTGTCAAACTCCAGTAGATCTACCCAACATCCCCTCGCTTTACAATTAATGGTACAATTAAGTTGAGGAAATTTTCAGTTATAAGGCAATCCTTAGAAATCATGTGATATCATGTGGTTTAGACTTTAACCTACACTAGCCATATTAAAACGGTTTACTTTGGGTTCTCATGAATCCCGAAAACATTTTCAGTTTCGTTTTAGAAATAGTTGTTTGAGTATTTCACAAGTGTCTCCCATAAAACACTTCAAGTTCATCAAGTGGGTGCCAAGCACTCCTAAGTTCAAGTTCATCAGAGAGGTGCATAGCACTCATAAGGTTGTCAGCATTGTTTTTCATTAAGTTATTCAGTGTGACCCAAACGGGTTCACGGTAAATGGGTTAGTGACACTCACCTTTGGTTGCACTGCTACACTTGCTAAGTAATCCAAATACTGTTTGCTTAACGAAGACCTAGGAACACGTTTAGGTCTTAAGTATTAGTTTGTATCTAATATTTAACTCACGTCACTATGGCCCATAACATAGCACGTTGGAACTATGACACGACATACCGACACACGACACCGATGGTTGATCATAAACAAGGGTTCACATAAATCAGAAATCCAAGCATGTTTCATTATTGCCTAATCATGTAAGTCATAGCATAACATTCAAACAAGTTGCACAAGTTGGGTTTTGGTCAGATCATAGTTTCGCTACTTAGTGTCGCTACATAGTTTCGCTAGGTGCACGGGCAGCACTTTCGCTAGGGATTACCCGATGACACAGTTTCGCTAGCTAGTTTCGCCCGAAACTGCTGACGCAGTTTCGCTAGCCTAGCTTCGCTCGAAACTGGTTTGAACTTTCGTTCAGGTTAATTCGCTCGGTAGTTTCGTTCGAGCAGGTCTAATTAGTTTCGCGAGCGACACTATAGTTTCGCCACATAGTATCGCTGGATGAAGATATATACAGTTTCGCTGTATAGTTTCGCCCAGAGAACAGCTCAGTTTCGCTGGTCGCGAAAAACACATAAATCAGCCTAAAAATCAATCTAACAGCTTCCATATTTCATGTGATTCAATATTTAGCATGCATAAACATTTACCAACATCAAACAACAAGATTTAGCACCTTAAACATGGGTTTTCACATTCAAATAACCAAAAACACATTTTAAACCTAAAATGACCTAATTAGCATAAATCTTCATTATGGTTTGATTTCAAACGTAAAGTTACAGACTTTATGATAGATCTAGCCTTCCTAAGCATCATATCAGAAGATCAAGTGATTACATGGAGATCTAGGCATGCTTTATAGTAAAACACATAGAAAATGCATAAAGTATGGTTTTGGGACTCACGATTTGATCTAGGATCGATGGATGGTCTCTACCAACAGAGATGATAGCAGCAAATGGTGATTTCTCAGCTGGTCCAGAAGTTTCAGGAGAGTGTGTGTGTTTAGTGTGGAGATGGTGCAAATGGGATGTAATTAGGGTTTAATAGACTTTATAACAGGAGCTAGTTTCGCTGGCAGTTTCGCTGGCCAAGCGAAACTGGCTCTGAACTCATGCAAGTCAAATGGTCTAGCCGACTACCGGGCGAATCTGTAGTTTCGCCAAGTAGTTTCGCTGGAAACCAAAAGTGACCGATTTACATTCTATTATCAATACTAAATCATGCGTTTAAATCACATTGCACATAATGACAATAAATAAGTAAACACATAACACATATGGACGGGTTCGGTGATCAACCAAAGGTCGTGGACGTATTCGGCCTAGTTAAGCATTAGTTACTAAGTTAACACTTATATTAACTAACGGAGATTGTCTAACGGAAGTTAACCTTGGAATTCTCGGATGTCACAAGATTAATAGCCTGAATCATTTTGTGCACTTAAACATCCTTCCCTCGCTCCTCTCCTAAACCCCGCAAGTATCACCGGAGAAGAAAATGACGAGCACGAAACATACCTGTTAATCATCATATCCGACTGGGAAGATTCGCATCACCATCCGGACCACACACCGGTGATCATGAGCATCATAGTAACCCCTCAGTGGCATTGCAGGCCACAACCGGCGTCGAGTTTCGGGTCGCGTCCAACACCGTGCTTCTTTCCGGTCACCGTTAGCCCCCGAGGTAAAATTTAAAATTCTTCGAAATCGATTTTGATAAATAAAAAAAACTATCGTGTTTCCGGCTTCTGTAAGCATTCTGGGATTTTCCGGTGAACGAGAAATAAGGTCGGGAATACTATGGTTTTGGGTGGAGGATATGGTGACGCGTCCATACTAGTTATCTATTTGTTTCCGGATCTAAACCGTCCTCAGAGGCTTGCCCGAGTGGTAAGCCTTGTGATTTCAAAGAAATAGGTCGCCGGTTCAAACCTTCCCAGCCCCATTTCTTTTCCTGTTTTTTTTAAACCCGTTTTCAAGCCATAGTATATGTCAAAATTGAACCTAACCGACTTGTTAACAAAAACATACTTAGCCCAGTGGTTAGGGCGCTGTTGTTTCATTGGGAGGTCACGGGTTCGAACCGGTGACCTCTGGTTTTGCTCATTTATTATATTTTGGTGTTATGGACCCTTTTCTTGACTCAACACCAAGCACCCATCACTCTTGACATTGTCTTGTATCCGTAGGATTTTCGTAATCATCATTATCTTGCTCGTTATCCCATTTGTTTATATAAGTTAATTTGTATATAAAATATTTGATTATTTGACGGTGATTTATAAAAGAATACACATTTGGAAAATATATAAATATACGTATTTAGAAAATATAAAATGAATGTTTTAATAACCCCATATTTATATAAAATCTACGTATACGAATAATGTATTTTGTTGAATCGTGCAATATAAATCCTCTAAACATATAAGTACATATACTCAACACGTTATTGATATAGTTGTATATTTAGTTATGTATATATATACTTATATACATATATACATATATACCTATTTTATTAATCGATTTTATGGACAAATATTGTTGTTTAATAATATACTTTTCATCGATCTTCGCAATCGTCATGATTTTTTGGTAATGTGCCACCTTCGGTCATGTTAAAGTTTGTCATTAGGTACATTTTACCGTTGGTCTAGACTTAGTCGTTTTTGTTTGAACACACACTTATGTATATATGCTCATTAGGTGTATGGTAGAGTACACCAGACCTGCTATTTGCTACTTGCTATTGTTATTATCTGGAATTGCTGTGCACCCAAAGGTGAGTTTCAGGACCCCATTTTACTATTTTAAATCATGTTGGGGGAGATTAACATGCATGATTTACAAAACTAAGATAATTAGACTTTTATATATCACTCGATTACTAATTACTGAGGCAGACTAGACAACAAAGTCCTTCTCATGGTACCGTTATTTTATGGTGATGATAGCTGGAAATATATTGTAGTACTACTAGGTTTGACAAACCCCACCCGGGTCAGTCGCGGTTGCACGATTGGATATCGAACGTGTGTTATATTCATCCTCAACGTAACAAGGCAAACTATAAACAACTATTAGCTTCGGTGACCATCACGTGCATAGTTTCTTGTATATAGCCTAGCTAGCTATCATATATATATTAGTTATTATGCTCACACAACTTGAACTGTTTTTGAACTGATAAACCTATGAACTCACCAACCTTTGTGTTGACACTTTTTAGCATGTTATTCTCAGCTTGCAGATGTTCGAGTATCACGAGTACGCATGCATGAGACTTCGAAACCCATTTAGTGTCTTTGAACAAGCCACGTCACCATTGGTGACGATGTCTTTACATAAATAATTTAATTGTATTTACGCTTCCGCAATTGCAACACTCTGAATTTATATTTATTGTAATATGAAATGTTTTTATTAATTACTGGTCGTTTGGTGTAACTAATGGACTGCGATCCTGGGTTGTCACGCTCCCAGCGGTGGTATTCCGCGTGGGAATTTTGGGGGTGTGATATCAACCATAAAAGTAAACACTAGAACTGCGAATAAGAAGGAATGGTTTGAAGCACTTATTGAGAACGAAGATCGATCCACAAGAACACTACGGTTTTCAGAAGAAGACTTTGGGCAAGTCATTGATCTCAAAACACCAGAAGATCATGCACAACCCCCAAATAAAACAGAAATTCTCAAAATCATCAATTCTTTGAACAAAGGGACACGCTTTACCATAGTCTCAGGAATAAATATCAATCAACTGGAGAGAAAATGGATGCTGATAATGCAAACTCTTATCTACAGCCTAACTGCAAAAGTTGGATCATCAGATCAGGCTAGTGAATCAGTATACTCCATAATGGTCTCTCTAATCCTAACTAAAAGAGTAGATTACGGAGCTATACTCTGGAGGAATCTGGTGGAAAGAATTGAAGACAAAGACAAGGAAAAGAAGGAAACTGCTCACATTCCATTTATTAGATTCCTTTCTTTACTCATCTTCTGACAGGAGCTAATCACAACTCAACCATTCTGAAAATTATAAAGAAATTTGAATCAGGTACAATCCAATCTATATCCTCTATACCTTCTTCATTGCTATCAAATATACCAGATGAATCCCCAGTTCTGATAATGTATAAAGAAGGAATAGAACTACAGAAATAGAACTCATCTGAGCCAGAACAACAAATCCCCAGACACAGCCCACAAACATCCCATTTTTCTGATCTTTCAATCTGAACAGAAATTCACCAGACTCTCCAAATCCAACTCCTCCATACTAGCCTACAAAGATATCCACTTCAGTCCACCAAACTCTCCACCTCACATCCATATCCCTAAAATAGCCACCAAGCATAGCATGTTTGATGACTCTGAAAGTCATCAACAAGCACCAACAAGTGGAGACTTAATGAGTCAAGGAAACTTGGATGGAATCAACAGGGATTGGTTCCCTAATGATTCTACACATGAATGTTCTGAAAAGAATTTTACAAAAAGCACACAAGTCTGAATCCTCAAAGATGAAGACAATGAATGTGGAAGACCTAAGATCACCAGATATCTCTGGTTCACTAGGCACTAACAAAATTCTCAACAGAGAATTTGTTAGCCAAACAGCTGGACATATGTTGTCCACTGTTGTGTTAGAAGGAGAAAGATCATATGTTGATCCCTCTCCAAGCTTACCTAGTGTCCTACTCAAAACTGATCTCTTAAATTTTTCTCAAACAATCAGAGAAAAAAATATTTAACTTCAAAGGAGATCAGAAAATTGACCTTCATGAACTAGGAAAACTCAATTCCTCAAACTCGAAAAAGCTCATGAAGGTGGAAAGAAACACAGCTCAAAACACCAATCACCTTACTACTCTATGGAAGAGCTAAAGACTTGGAAAGAAGAACTCAGAGAAAAGGCCAACCAGATATTAGAAGAGATCAACAAAAGCCTCCAAAAGCTGCCATTTGTAGACACAAGTGCTGATGAATCAATGATCAAAATCCTGTCTACAGAACTATTGAACAAGAAAACAAACCCTGAAGATATGGGTAGAAATCAAGCAAAGGAGGCACATGAGGAAATTAAATTGGTCAAAATTAACCTGAAAAGAAATCAAATGACTTCAGTGAATCTAGAAATCAAACACTCTTTCCAAGAAGATCAGACGAGAGAAATAGAAAGAGAATGGAAACAAAAGATAAAAGGAACATGTGAGAAAAGAAACAGCAAGAGGAGGAAGAACAACTCAACATTTTTTTTAAAGAAATGCAGACCTCCATCTCAAGGTTATGAAGTTATGCATCCACCTCTACCTCCACCTCCTTCTCCCCATAAATCTCCATCAAAAACAACCAATAGAGCAAATACTTCTAAACCACTCTCCATGGAAACAACAAAGAAAAACCCAGCAAAGCAGACTCAAATACAATCATCTTCATTAGCTGGATCCTTCATATCTGGATCCACATTTGAAGATGATTACACTGAAAAACTGAACACGCAAAAAGTTATCTGGGATAAAGTTAGAGAGCTACAAGAAAGACTACTCAAGAAAGAAGAGGATAGACCCTTAATGAGTCCTCTATCCAGAAAGGCATTTGATAGGACCACTGGAAATCCAATTGAGGAAGATCCAATCTACACAATGCCTACATTAATTGAGTTCATAAAGATCAAAGCCTAATCACTGACGAGACATCTATGGGTAGATCACTTCAACTGGTACAGAGTTAAGACACATGGTGAAAACTTCTCAAATCAACCTTCAAAAACTGAAAGAGTAAGCACTGCTTTATATCAAGGCATTGATGCTTGAAAGTGAATGTTCAGAAGAAAAACTCAAGTCGACGTTGATTAGCAAAGGACTCTGACATCCCTCTCCTATTTTTAAGAAAACCAAATGAAGACATCCCTCCTGGAATCTCATGGAGAGGGTCAGGAACAACATTTCTTGGTCAAATCCTTGGTATATGCTTCAGAGACCACTCTGAAGAAAGAAGATTCTTCAGACTAAAAGAAAAACAGAAGTACACAAATCGAGTTCTTCCTATTTATCTTAGAGAAATGCAGGACAAACGACAACAGAATGAAGGACGTCATCAAAACAGAAATTGAAACCTTAATGAAAGAGAGAATAGTCTTTCGAACCCTGCAGAGAGAATGCTGTAAAAACTACAACTTTAACTCACTCACTGGTAGGGCAAAGATTAGAAAACATTTGTAAAACTTCATTTACTATTTCTTGTAGAATGATCTATGAAAATGATCTATGCACCTTTTACTTTCTCTTTTTGTTCATTTTCTTCAAATACTTAGGGGGAGATTGTTAGAACACAATGTAAATGTAACGGAAAACAGTCAAGTATTAGAAGAAAAGATAAGACATATCCTCAAAAGAGAAAGGATATTAAAATCTTTATGAAATACAGATTTCTGTATTCATACAAAACTACTCCGGAAATTCTGAAGTAGTTCTGTACAGACCAAACTCTACAGATAACCTCATTTCTGTAGAAGGATTCTAATGGGAAGCATTAACAGTCTTCAAAGAAGAGTCCTGAAGGAGTTCTGGATAATCAGAAGAAAAAAATTACGAGAAGAACAATTTTGCTTTTGTGTGAGGAACAAGCAAATTGAACACCAACTTGGCATTAATCACTGAAGTAGTTGAAGACAGTTGAAAAAGAGATAAATTGAATATCTTTGTAGAGGCTAGATTATGAGGCTTGTAATATTAAATAAGTTGGGCTGGGCTTAGAGGGTTTAATTAGATTAGTAGGCTAGTTTATGGTTGGGCTTGGGTTTACTATTGGGTTTATGATCAAGAAGGGGCCCAATAGTAAACCCAATGGGGGACTATATATACCCCATGAGTTCACCATTTAGGGGTTGCTCATTCCAGTTGCTGGTTTACGATTCTAAAGGGAGCCTACAAGGTGTTTATGATTGTGATCGTGATCTAGAGAGAGAAGAGAGTTTACGATTTTCTGTTTTGTACCCGACAAGTTTTCTTGTGTGCAAAGATCAAGTTTTCAACGTTTAATCATCGTATTCTTCGTGTTTCTTCTCTTCTCTATCTTGAATCAATCATAAACGAGGATTCCGCACTCGTTTGTGATTAAAATATCATGATTAGTTGTTGATTCTGGACCTACAATTGGTGATTCTGGACCTACAATTAGTTGTTGATTCTGGACCTACAATTGTTGATTTTGAGGGAGGATAATAAGTATTATCCGAAAAGACTTCCATAATACATAGTATCTGAAGGGAACTCGAAGATAATATGTATTATCTCAGGGTAAGTCCTTAGCTGAGGGGAAGTTATCAGCTAAGGGGAAGTCTTTAGAGGTCTTGGGTTCAGGGGAAGTTTTATAGAAAACCCGTAATCTATATTACGGTTTTTGGTTAAAAATATGTTAATTTGAATCAACTAAACAGATGATAATTACCTTCTAACCCAAAGACCAGTCATCAAATGTCTGGTGGAGTATATTTTTTTTTTCAAATGTGTGTCAGACAGGTTGATGATAGAAAGGTGTTGCTACTGCTCAAGTTAAAGAACCAGCCGGACAAGACTTCCATCTGAAAAGCAACTGTTCAGGGGAAGTTGTTGGTGTCTTTACAAGTTTTCAAAAGCTTCAAAAGAACTTCAAAGAAGATGTTCACATGTTTAGGGGAAGCTGAAGATTTCAAGTCGATCTTTGATGAAGAAAATGATGCAGAGAGCAGTTAGAGATCATGAAAATCCAAGATCAACAACCAAGTTCTTCAAAGTTAGAGGTGTTCAAACTTTTTACCCTCTAATTTTTGAAGATTCAAGACAGTTACCGAAGATTCAGCAAGAACCAGTTCTTTCAAGAGAAGCAAGTCAATGAGAGTCCTCCATTTCATTGATTGTTCATTTAAAGAAGTTCGAGCTGATTCTGATCAAGAGAAAGTACCAAGTGCCCGTCATGAAACCCATTGAAGATTTCTGCGGAAAGAATCCTCATCAACATCTTTGCCAGCCAGTCAAGAAGAAGAATTTCAGAGATTGAAGACATTTAATATCACAAGCCTTGGGGAAGATTGTAGAGGCTAGATTATGAGGCTTGTAATATTAAATAAGTTGGGCTGGGCTTAGAGGGTTTAATTAGATTAGTAGGCTAGTTTATGGTTGGGCTTGGGTTTACTATTGGGTTTATGATCAAGAAGGGGCCCAATAGTAAACCCAATGGGGGACTATATATACCCCATGAGTTCACCGTTTGGGGGTTGCTCATTCCAGTTGCTGGTTTACGATTCTAAAGGGAGCCTACAAGGTGTTTATGATCGTGATCGTGATCTAGAGAGAGGAGAGAGTTTACGATTTTCTGTTTTGTACCCGACAAGTTTTCTTGTGTGCAAAGATCAAGTTTTCAACGTTTAATTATCGTATTCTTCGTGTTTCTTCTCTTCTCTATCTTGAATCAATCATAAACGAGGATTCCGCACTCGTTTGTGATTAAAATATCATGATTAGTTGTTGATTCTGGACCTACAATTGGTGATTCTGGACCTACAATTAGTTGTTGATTCTGGACCTACAATTGTTGATTTTGAGGGAGGATAATAAGTATTATCCGAAAAGACTTCCATAATACATAGTATCTGAAGGGAACTCGAAGATAATATGTATTATCTCAAGGGAAGTCCTTAGCTGAGGGGAAGTTATCAGCTAAGGGGAAGTCTTTAGAGGTTTTGGGTTCAGGGGAAGTTTTATAGAAAACCCGTAATCTATATTACGGTTTTTGGTTAAAAATATGTTAATTTGAATCAACTAAACAGATGATAATTACCTTCTAACCCAAAGACCAGTCATCAAATGTCTGGTGGAGTATATATTTTTTTTCAAATGTGTGTCAGACAGGTTGATGATAGAAAGGTGTTGCTACTGCTCAAGTTAAAGAACCAGCCGGACAAGACTTCCATCTGAAAAGCAACTGTTCAGGGGAAGTTGTTGGTGTCTTTACAAGTTTTCAAAAGCTTCAAAAGAACTTCAAAGAAGATGTTCACATGTTTAGGGGAAGCTGAAGATTTCAAGTCGATCTTTGATGAAGAAAATGATGCAGAGAGCAGTTAGAGATCATGAAAATCCAAGATCAACAACCAAGTTCTTCAAAGTTAGAGGTGTTCAAACTTTTTACCCTCTAATTTTTGAAGATTCAAGACAGTTACCGAAGATTCAGCAAGAACCAGTTCTTTCAAGAGAAGCAAGTCAATGAGAGTCCTCCATTTCATTGATTGTTCATTTAAAGAAGTTCGAGCTGATTCTGATCAAGAGAAAGTACCAAGTGCCCGTCATGAAACCCATTGAAGATTTCTGCGGAAAGAATCCTCATCAACATCTTTGCCAGCCAGTCAAGAAGAAGAATTTCAGAGATTGAAGACATTTAATATCACAATCCTTGGGGAAGATTGTAGAGGCTAGATTATGAGGCTTATAATATTAAATAAGTTGGCTGGGCTTAGAGGGATTAATTAGATTAGTAGGCTAGTTTATGGTTGGGCTTGGGTTTACTATTGGGTTTATGATCAAGAAGGGGCCCAATAGTAAACTCAATGGGGGACTATATATACCCCATGAGTTCACCATTTGGGGGTTGCTCATTCCAGTTGCTGGTTTACGATTCTAAAGGGAGCCTACAAGGTGTTTATGATCGTGATCGTGATCTAGAGAGAGGAGAGAGTTTACGATTTTCTGTTTTGTACCCGACAAGTTTTCTTGTGTGCAAAGATCAAGTTTTCAACGTTTAATCATCGTATTCTTCGTGTTTCTTCTCTTCTCTATCTTGAATCAATCATAAACGAGGATTCCGCACCCGTTTGTGATTAAAATATCGTGATTAGTTGTTGATTCTGGACCTACAATTGGTGATTCTAGACCTCAATTAGTTGTTGATTCTGGACCTACAATTGTTGATTTTGAGGGAGGATAATAAGTATTATCCGAAAAGACTTCCATAATACATAGTATCTGAAGGGAACTCGAAGATAATATGTATTATCTCAGGGGAAGTCCTTAGCTGAGGGGAAGTTATCAGCTAAGGGGAAGTCTTTAGAGGTCTTGGGTTCAGGGGAAGTTTTATAGAAAACCCGTAATCTATATTACGGTTTTTGGTTAAAAATATGTTAATTTGAATCAACTAAACAGATGATAATTATCTTCTAACCCAAAGACCAGTCATCAAATGTCTGGTGGAGTATATTTTTTTTTCAAATGTGTGTCAGACAGGTTGATGATAGAAAGGTGTTGCTACTGCTCAAGTTAAAGAACCAGCCGGACAAGACTTCCATCTGAAAAGCAACTATTCAGGGGAAGTTGTTGGTGTCTTTACAAGTTTTCAAAAGCTTCAAAAGAACTTCAAAGAAGATATTCACATGTTTAGGGGAAGCTGAAGATTTCAAGTCGATCTTTGATGAAGAAAATGATGCAGAGAGCAGTTAGAGATCATGAAAATCCAAGATCAACAACCAAGTTCTTCAAAGTTAGAGGTGTTCAAACTTTTTACCCTCTAATTTTAGAAGATTCAAGACAGTTACCGAAGATTCAGCAAGAACCAGTTCTTTCAAGAGAAGCAAGTCAATGAGAGTCCTCCATTTCATTGATTGTTCATTTTGAGAAGTTCGAGCTGATGCTGATCAAGAGAAAGTACCAAGTGCCCGTCATGAAACCCATTGAAGATTTCTGCGGAAAGAATCCTCATCAACATCTTTGCCAGCCAGTCAAGAAGAAGAATTTCAGAGATTGAAGACATTTAATATCACAAGCCTTGGGGAAGATTGTAGAGGCTAGATTATGAGGCTTATAATATTAAATAAGTTTATGGTTGGGCTTGGGTTTACTATTGGGTTTATGATCAAGAAGGGGCCCAATTGTAAACTCAATGGGGGACTATATATACCCCATGAGTTCACCATTTGGGGGTTGCTCATTCCAGTTGCTGGTTTACGATCCTAAAGGGAGCCTACAAGGTGTTTATGATCGTGATCGTGATCTAGAGAGAGGAGAGAGTTTACGATTTTCTGTTTTGTACCCGACAAGTTTTCTTGTGTGCAAAGATCAAGTTTTCAACGTTTAATCATCGTATTCTTCGTGTTTCTTCTCTTCTCTATCTTGAATCAATCATAAACGAGGATTCCGCACTCGTTTGTGATTAAAATATCGTGATTAGTTGTTGATTCTGGACCTACAATTGGTGATTCTGGACCTCAATTAGTTGTTGATTCTGGACCTACAATTGTTGATTTTGAGGGAGGATAATAAGTATTATCCGAAAAGACTTCCATAATACATAGTATCTGAAGGGAACTCGAAGATAATATGTATTATCTCAGGGGAAGTCCTTAGCTGAGGGGAAGTTATCAGCTAAGGGGAAGTCTTTAGAGGTCTTGGGTTCAGGGGAAGTTTTATAGAACACCCGTAATCTATATTACGGTTTTTGGTTAAAAATATGTTAATTTGAATCAACTGAACAGATGATAATTACCTTCTAACCCAAAGACCAGTCATCAAATGTCTGGTGGAGTATATTTTTTTTTTCAAATGTGTGTCAGACAGGTTGATGATAGAAAGGTGTTGCTACTGCTCAAGTTAAAGAACCAGCCGGACAAGACTTCCGTCTGAAAAGCAACTGTTCAGGGGAAGTTGTTGGTGTCTTTACAAGTTTTCAAAAGCTTCAAAAGAGCTTCAAAGAAGATGTTCACATGTTTAGGGGAAGCTGAAGACTTCAAGTCGATCTTTGATGAAGAAAATGATGTAGAGAGCAGTTAGAGATCATGAAAATCCAAGATCAACAACCAAGTTCTTCAAAGTTAGAGGTGTTCAAACTTTTTACCCTCTAATTTTTGAAGATTCAAGACAGTTACCGAGGATTCAGCAAGAACCAGTTCTTTCAAGAGAAGCAAGTCAATGAGAGTCCTCCATTTCATTGATTGTTCATTTTAAGAAGTTCGAGCTGATGCTGATCAAGAGAAAGTCCCAAGTGCCCGTCATGAAACCCATTGAAGATTTCTGCGGAAAGAATCCTCATCAACATCTTTGCCAGCCAGTCAAGAAGAAGAATTTCAGAGATTGAAGACATTTAATATCACAAGCCTTGGGGAAGATTGTAGAGGCTAGATTATGAGGCTTATAATATTAAATAAGTTTATGGTTGGGCTTGGGTTTACTATTGGGTTTATGATCAAGAAGGGGCCCAATTGTAAACTCAATGGGGGACTATATATACCCCATGAGTTCACCATTTGGGGGTTGCTCATTCCAGTTGCTGGTTTACGATCCTAAAGGGAGCCTACAAGGTGTTTATGATCGTGATCGTGATCTAGAGAGAGGAGAGAGTTTACGATTTTCTGTTTTGTACCCGACAAGTTTTCTTGTGTGCAAAGATCAAGTTTTCAACGTTTAATCATCGTATTCTTCGTGTTTCTTCTCTTCTCTATCTTGAATCAATCATAAACGAGGATTCCGCACTCGTTTGTGATTAAAATATCGTGATTAGTTGTTATTCTGGACCTACAATTGGTGATTCTGGACCTCAATTAGTTGTTGATTCTGGACCTACAATTGTTGATTTTGAGGGAGGATAATAAGTATTATCCGAAAAGACTTCCATAATACATAGTATCTGAAGGGAACTCGAAGATAATATGTATTATCTCAGGGGAAGTCCTTAGCTGAGGGGAAGTTATCAGCTAAGGGGAAGTCTTTAGAGGTCTTGGGTTCAGGGGAAGTTTTATAGAAAACCCGTAATCTATATTACGGTTTTTGGTTAAAAATATGTTAATTTGAATCAACTGAACAGATGATAATTACCTTCTAACCCAAAGACCAGTCATCAAATGTCTGGTGGAGTATATTTTTTTTTTCAAATGTGTGTCAGACAGGTTGATGATAGAAAGGTGTTGCTACTGCTCAAGTTAAAGAACCAGCCGGACAAGACTTCCATCTGAAAAGCAACTGTTCAGGGGAAGTTGTTGGTGTCTTTACAAGTTTTCAAAAGCTTCAAAAGAACTTCAAACACTGTTGTTCCGGCTTTACTTTTAGTGAACTAGTTGCAAGGTATTGTTAATGCTACTCTTGGTTCGGTTAATACACCTGTAATACCTCAGGTATATTATTCTGCGAAGATTATGGGGAAAACCTAGTGAGGTATGGCTGATAAGGTGTTAACTTAGATATCTATCTAAATGCTATTGGCTGATAAGGTGTTTACTTGTCAAGATTTAAAGAAGAAGCCAAAGTACTTGCTAAATTTCACTATTGGATGGGATGAAAGAGGCAAGATTGATGCAGCAGTAAAAAAGGTTCCTTTTACAAGATAGTCACATGTTATGTTAGCAGATTCACATGTGAGTCATTTAAGGTTTCTTTTGCTAGATTGTTCATTAGGTTTTACTTTATTGGGCTTTTGGTTTGATATGTGGATACCTGTAGAAGAGAAGCCCTGATTAATGATAAAATTGGAACAAAACGTCAAATCTGCTATCCTTCTCAGAGGTATGTTTGGTTCATGAATTTTATACGAGCACTTGATCTCAGCCCCGACATTAAATTTTTGGATTAATGGTTCGTGCAGTTAGACTAGCAGAAGTGACAGTAATGGTTTATTAGATGCCATATAAATTTCCTTTGGTTGCTGTTCTGATTTTGATCTTTGTGTTAACTGTTTTTCTGTTGGAGGTGAGATCTCTGTATTATTCAACCTTTTCTACTATTAAAATTCTCTCAAAGACTTGCACCAAACCAAAGTAAAACAAATCCCCAAATTGGATTCCCAAAAGGGCTTTGTTTAGTCTGGATTTTGTGCATAAATGCAAAACCCACAAGTTATTCAACTATTCTTGTTAGATATAAGTTTGTATATTTGATTGCTGATTTCAGGAATATAAGTTGGAGTTATTTTATCAGGGAATCTACTTTGGGTTTAACATACTGTTTTTATATGTCTAGTAGGTTAAATTCATTTTGTGGAATATGATGTTATCACATACTCCTTTTATTCAGTTAAAAACGACATGGAACCAAATTCTTATTCAGTTATTTGGTTCAGTTAGGACATCAGCAATCCGGTCAATTTTTTCTGGGGGGTTTCTGGGTAATGTGGTTTCAAATGATCACCAAAAATCCTAAAACACCATGATACAAATTTCCTTTTTTAAAAAGAAAATGTTTTTCTTGAGTCAAGGTCTCTCAGAGATTACTGATTAATTATTTAGTTTACCAACCAATTGGAGATTATGGCCAAGCCTAAAAGAACTGTGATTGTTCTTTGCAAAGTAAGGAATCTGTTTTCTTTATGCAACATAGGACTGTGATTGTTCTTTAAGGCCTAAAAGAACTGTGATTGGTCTAAACTGATTGCATACTTCTTACAAGGTGTTGGCCCAAACCTAGGAGTTAGCTTTCCAGTTTATTATACAAGGTCTTACTGGCAGTTGCACAGGTAGGTAGCAGTTATACACATTATTTGTGATATTTGATTTCTGATGTCTGTTGCCATGTGACAGACCGTAAATTCAACTGTCCTTGTCATCCTGTGCCAATGGATGGTCTGCGTAGAGTTGTGGTTGGCTCTGTCTTTTCCTTAATTGAAATACCTTTATTTATTGATCAACGGATTCATTAATTTCATCTCGTGATCTCATCATAGGTACGTTGCGCTATTATGTTCTATTTCAGTGGATCGTACAGAGTACTACACACAACAGTACGATAAGTGAGTAGCCTGCATCGCAAGCTTCTTCACAATCATGGTAATTAATCTCAACAAACCTTACTTCTAGATTCGTTCATTTTGCTCATTAACTTCTTCATCATCGATAAATAACCACCAATTAATGATATTAAGTGAAGTTTTTTAATGGTGAACTGAATTTGGTATCTTTGCTTGGCTTATATTTTGTGTTCGTTTTCTCTGGTTATGCTTCTCCCCGTCGACGATGATGGCTGGTTCCTTAGTTGCCACTACCTCTGCTCTTGTATAGTTATAAATGGTATAATTTTTTTTTCAGATCTATTGTTGTTGTTTAAGAGTCATCAGTAGGATTTCGGAACCAGCTACAGTTAATGATAGGGAAGTGGAACTTTCACATCTGTTTCATTTTTGTGTTATGAAGTTAACATGATTTATATGTCATAGTATTTCAATGATTAACAACTGTTATGTTTGATTCAACAGGTTAAAATTTAACTGTCACGGGATTATGCTTCTTTTGTGTGTGTATTAAAGAGAGTTTATCACGGGATTATGCTTCTTTGTGAAGAATCAAGATAGAGCAAATCTGTCTTAGCATGTTTGGTATGTTTCCTATTTAAATTAATTTTCTTTTTTTGATTATTCAATTCCCAGTTAGCTAGAAATTGGCCATTTAGTCAATTTAATGAGCCTAGTCAAAGTCAAACTGTGGTTGATGAACATGTTAGTGGTCAAAATGAGAATCCAGTTAACAGAGTTAGTAAGTAAAAGAAAAGTTATTTCTGTTAGTTTTGCTACTTTTTAAAAATTCAACTCAAAACACTGAATTCCATTGCTAAATAATTAAAATTTTCTTAAAACTCAAACTTTAACTTTTTAGTATGTAACAAAAATATAAACATGAACTTCAAAAAATTAGAATCAGGTTTATTTCAATGAATCACATCTAAGCCTTCTTTATCTTCCCCATCAAAGCAATAATTACTTACATGGCTGATTATGTGTAGGAGGAGCAACTGTAACTCCTTGGTGGGAGATATGATTACAAGTAAGTTGCCATCTAGTTAGGAAAAGCTGTTTTAATGCAATAATCCGGTATCTAATAGCTGTGGCGACTAGTATAGAAGTTGAACATCCTTGCCACTATTGCATAACGGTTTGTTTTGCTATGCTAGATAAGAAAAATATTTACATGCTGCCAACCTGCTTTGTTTGTAACTATATAGTCAATTTTATAAGCATGTTCTCTGCTACCTGCTGTATTTCACCTCTGTATCTAACAGGGACTACTGTTGAACAATATGATGGACTTTAATACGGATTTATGGGCTTTTGAATCACCCCAATCCGAGTTCGTGTGACCAAGATATGACCAAAACAAGCTTAACGGGTCAAAACACACATGTCAGGTTACAACTGCAATTACTGGAAACTGTAGCAGCTTATTTCGACTGATTTAGCTGGATGATATGGTAAAGGACATGGATACGAGTTCCTGGCTTTTTGAATCATCCCAATCCGAGTTCGTGTGACCAAGATATGACCAAAACAAGCTCAACGAGTCAAAACGCACCAATGGATGCTAAGGAATGACAAAGATTAGAGACTAGACTGAAGACTTTAAAGATGCGGTCAACATAAAATGTTGTAAGACTTTAAAGATGCGGTCAACATAAAATGTTGTAAGAATGCTAAGGAAAATGATATGGTGTTAGATTTATTATTATATGTTTATTGTTAGCATACCGGACACATTTGTAAACTATGTTAACTTTGTAATGTTTGCTATATATATGAAATGCATTATTTTGCTTTATTTGTATTTTTATTTTGTATTATTAGGTTAATTGTCATTTAATATAGAAATTAGTGATTCTATTAAAATATTTTTTTTATTTTTTTATAAATCCATGACGCGCAAAAATGCGTGTCATAAGCAGATTTATGACGGTGGCTTCCTTGACACGCATTTTATGACGCGCATTGAGTGTCATAAATGGAGCGTCATCGTTCGCGCGTCAAGAACGGGATGACGCGCATTTTGCGCGTCAAGAAGATTCTTGACCCTACCTTCCTTGACGCTTTTTTGCGCGTCATCTGGGCCCTTTCTTGACGCGCAAAAAGCGTCAAGAAAGCCCTTTTTTGTAGTAGTGAAAGAAGATGTTCACATGTTTAGGGGAAGCTGAAGATTTCAAGTCGATCTTTGATGAAGAAAATGATGCAGAGAGCAGTTAGAGATCATAAAAATCCAAGATCAACAACCAAGTTCTTCAAAGTTAGAGGTGCTCAAACTTTTTACCCTCTAATTTTTGAAGATTCAAGACAGTTACCGAAGATTCAGCAAGAACCAGTTCTTTCAAGAGAAGCAAGTCAATGAGAGTCCTCCATTTCATTGATTGTTCATTTTAAGAAGTTCGAGCTGATGCTGATCAAGAGAAAGTCCCAAGTGCCCGTCATGAAACCCATTGAAGATTTCTGCGGAAAGAATCCTCATCAACATCTTTGCCAGCTAGTCAAGAAGAAGAATTTCAGAGATTGAAGACATTTAATATCACAAGCTTTGGGGAAGATTGTAGAGGCTAGATTATGAGGCTTATAATATTAAATAAGTTGGCTGGGCTTAGAGGGTTTAATTAGATTAGTAGGCTAGTTTATGGTTGGGCTTGGGTTTACTATTGGGTTTATGATCAAGAAGGGGCCCAATAGTAAACTCAATGGGGGACTATATATACCCCATGAGTTCACCATTTGGGGGTTGCTCATTCCAGTTGCTGGTTTACGATTCTAAAGGGAGCCTACAAGGTGTTTATGATCGTGATCGTGATCTAGAGAGAGGAGAGAGTTTACGATTTTCTGTTTTGTACCCGACAAGTTTTCTTGTGTGCAAAGATCAAGTTTTCAACGTTTAATCATCGTATTCTTCGTGTTTCTTCTCTTCTCTATCTTGAATCAATCATAAACGAGGATTCCGCACTCGTTTGTGATTAAAATATCGTGATTAGTTGTTGATTCTGGACCTACAATAATTGTAGGTCTAGAATCAAAAACTAATCACGATATTTTAATCACGAACGAGTGCGGAATCCTCGTTTATGATTGATTCAAGATAGAGAAGAGAAGAAACACGAAGAATACGATGATTAAACGTTGAAAACTTGATCTTTGCACACAAGAAAACTTGTCGGGTACAAATACAAGGAATCGTAAACACTCTTCTCTCTCTAAAATCGTAAACTCAAGATCTCCTAGAAATGGTGAACTCTTGGGGTATATATAGTCCCCTATTGGGTTTACTATTAGGATATATATAGTCCCCTTCTGGATCATAAACCCAATAGTAAACCCAAGCCCAACCATAAACTAGCCTACTAATCTAATTAAACCCTCTAAGCCCAGCCCAACTTATTTAATATTACAAGCCTCATAATCTTGCCTCTACAATCTTCCCCTAGGCTTGTGATATTAAATGTCTTCGCTCTTTGAAAATCTTCTTCTTGACTGGCTGGCAAAGACGTTGATGAAGATTCTTTCCGCAGAAATCTTCATTGGGTTTCATGACGGGCACTTGGGACTTCCTCTAGATCAGCATCAGCTAGAACTTCTTGAAATGAACAAGTTAATGAGATGGAGGATTCTCATTGACTTGCTTCTCTTGAAGGAATTGGTTCTTGCTGAATCTTCGGTAACTGTCTTGAATCTTCATAAATTAGAGGGTCCAACTTTTGAAAGCCCCTAACTTTGAAGAATTTGATTGTTGAACTTGGATCTTCATGATCTCTAACTGCTCTCTGCATCACTTTCTTCAACGAGACTTGAAGTCTTCAGCTTCCCTTAATCATGTGAACATCTTATCTTCTTTGAAGCTCTTTTGAAGCTTTTGAAAACTTGTAAAGACACCAACAACTTCCCCTGAACAGTTGCTTTTCCAGATGGAAGTCTTGTCCGGCTGGTTCTTTAACTTTGAGCAGCGGCAGCATCAGCAGCATCTTTCTATCATCAACCTGTCTGACACACATTTGAAAAAAAAATATACTAAACCAGACATTTGATGACCGATCTTTGGGTTAGAAGGTAATTATCATCTGTTCAGTTGATTCAAATTAACATAATTTTAACCAAAAACCCTAATATAGATTACGGGTTTTCAATAAAACTTCCCCTGAACCCAAGACCTCTAAAGACTTCCCCTTAGCTGATAACTTCCCTTCAAGGACTTCCCCTGAGATAATACATATTATCCTGGAGTTCCCTTCGGATACTATGTATTATGGAAGTCTTTTCGGATAATACTTATTATCCTCCCTCATTCCCCTAAAAATTTGTCAAGATCTGACGGAGGAAGTCTTTTCCATTAGATAATAAGTATCATCCTCGAGTTCCCTTCGGATAATACTTATTATCCCATACTCCTTCCCCTAAAAATTTGGCAAGATCTGTCAGGGGCATATTGTCATGCATTAAAACCCATGAAAAACACATTTTGACTTCTCAAATCCACCTGGCCAAGACGAAAACACACCAAAAAGAAATTAACGACTCACACACGAAAGATATAAACTAAACAAATACTTACCAATATCAAACAAGAGAAAGTTTACAAGGGATCAAACCGTATGAATCTGACGGAGGAACCCTTTTCAGCTTCAGTTACTCAACTAGTCCAGGTGATTGCCGGTATGTTTGTCCGCTTTAAACTCAAACCCGTTTAATCCCAACCGAATGCGTCATGTTTAATATAGTACAATATTACCATCATGTTTAATTGTCCCCACACCCAATTGTACATAGCAAAACCTACCCAACCTCAGAGTTTATTGAGGATTCACAAACCCCCAGCTTGAGGAACCATGCAACACCGTTATGACTACCACTTATTTCATTAACCATCAGTTGGTGATCAGGTCGGCCGCTAAGCACGCAAAGAAGACCAACTGAGTGATTATTTATTCTCTTTCCTTTTTCATTTTTTTTAATTTCTTTTTCATTTCTTTTTCTTTTTATTATGTGGTGTAGTCAAAATAGCAGAAACATGGCGTGTGAGAGAGTGAATACTAGGTGTAATTACCACTCTCAACCTGTTTTTGCTGGGACTCAGTTTTTTGAACCATGCAAACTGAGATGGGAAACTAAACATATATATCTTTTAAGTTCACTGCACTTTCATTGGAGGTCATAAGTTTAGGTCGAGCCTACCGAGCATATCACCGTGGAGCTTGCCTTTCACTTCCGCGTTACGCGTGTCAGCCATCTCCAACTCGGACATTCATTTTACTTCCCCTAAACTTCTCAGAAACAAGACACAAACAATTAAAAATTGAAAAGCACACTATTTTTGAGGGGTCAACTTTTTCTTCATCTTTACATTTCTTCCCCTTGCTTTTTGATTTTTTAATGTCACAATCTTGTGAACATCATTTTTCAAAATTTTTTTAAATAAAACATACAAACACACTTAAAAGAACAAAACACAAAATTTTGAAAAAATCTGGCCAAGCTAACTTTCAAAGTATTGATTTGAAAATTTTAGAAAATTGGGTTTCATGACATGCACACTTAATTGCATTAGAAGTCAAACACTTCAACAATCAATCACCAAGTGAAAATTTTAGGAAATTTGGTTTGACTCAAAACACCCTTTGCCGCTAACAACCAAGTTAAGAACAGTACTTTTCATGCTGAATTTGACCTTTTACCTCTCAATGAGACATACCTTCCATTTATATATTACTTGACATGACATGAAGATACGTCTCCTAAACTGTGCCTGGAACAATCACTTATCAACAAACAAATTAGTAATTAAAAACGTTAGTGATAATCCTCCATGATCGTTCCTGCACAGAGTGAGAGATTAGTTAGCCATTGGTACCCAGGCCATTGTTTTTCTGGGTACACCTGAGGAATCAATAAAAGATACTTCTTGTAAGAACATCCCCTTTGAAAAATCAGGAAGTTGGGATGGAACTACCTTGATTTTTGGTTTCCAAGTTCCAGGTGATTTAACATTTGTTTTAGTCACCTTTGGAGTTGTGACCTTAGGTATTTCAACCTTCTTCGTTTTAGATTCACTTTTCAAAACAGTTTTTGTTTTAGTCACCTTTTGAGTTGTGACTTTAGGTATTTCAACCTTCTTCATTTTAGAATCATTTTTCAAAACAGTTTTAGTTACCTTGGGAGGGGTAACCTTGGGTTTTTCAGACTTAGTTTGTTTTGAAAACGGTTTCTTCACCTGTTTTTGGAAATTTTTGTAACTTGGAAAGCTGTTGTTTTGATTTATAGATTTTCTTTTAGCTTTGGCAGCGCCCCAATGTTGATCAAAGGGTTTAACCTTAGGAGCAACAGTCTTCCTTGCCTTAGGTGTTTGCACCATCATTGGCTTAGACTTTACAGACTCCTGAGATGAAACCCTTTGACTTTTCGGAAAATAGGGTTCATAGGGGCGATAAAGACAGTTTCTAGCAATATGACCAGCAATGCCACAATTAAAGCAAGTCTGCTTCTTTAGATAGAAGTCAGACGTGTACCCATTTTTCTTCGGTGGCTGATATGGAGCTGGTTTGCCTTGTGTATGCTTCTTTGGTTTGACTGCAGCTTCAGATTTGACTTTCTACTGGTTTGTCGAAGCCTGTGTCGAACCTGTCTTTACTGTCTTTGTGCTTCCTTGATTCTTTGACGTTGAAGCACCATTCTTGCAATTACAATAGCAACTGCATGATCCAATTGAAGAAATGGGAGACATAGCTACTCCCTTGAGTTTTTCATTCTTCACTCCAGCTGTTGGTTTCATACTCGGATGCTTGATGGTGATCTTTGGCCTCTCAACTTTAGGTTCACTTATCACTCCATCGGTTATTCCCTTGAACTTGGAGGAGAAGGATGGTAATTCATATCCTACATCTGGTTCTTGGTCAAACATCGATCCAGATGTCATAAAGATCTTCCCCTCAGGGCGTGTCGTCAAGATCACTTTTTCCCTTTCGACTTTGTCAATTACCTTGAAGTATGGGGTTTCAATTTCAGGGTATGGTTTCAACTCTATCCTAGCCTCATCAGACTTAGAGTTGTGACATCTATTATACTCCTGGCACTCAGCATCATCTCTTGATACGTCCTCTATTCTCCCTTCACCATATGTCATGTTTGCCTCGTTGTCTATTTCCTCTTGAGTCAATGGTGTAGTTCCAATCAAGACACTATCAATAGGAGGAGCAGCTTCTTTATAATCAGATTTGGTTCGTTCAACTTGATCCTCACTGAGAAGTATTCCTATTATGTCTCTGGGAACTGGTGGAGGAATGATGCTGTTCATTGCCAAAAATATCAGTTTTCTCTGACCCAAACCCAGATGTGTCTTTCACAACTTGACCAGTCACAACAGCAAGTGACAATTCCTTTCCAGCATCGAGCATTCTTTTGCTTCTCATTTGATTCACATCAAGTTTTACTTGCAACTCATTGTTCTTATGCTTAAGTTCATCTATCTGCTTACTAAGCTCAGCTATTTCTAACTTAGCGTTGTCATACAGAAGAGCTTTCTCAGTTGCCAGTTTTTGATATTTCACTATGTCTAATTTCTGAGCTTTTACCTTCTCCTCATTCTTTTGCCATCTACCCTTAAAAGAACTCCTCTCGCATTTTATCTCAAACAATTCTAACTGATAATTTTTACAAATTTGCCTAAGTCCAGGAATTATACGAGCACAAGTGGGATTGGGGCATATCTCAGTTTTGTCAACTTCATCTGTGAAATCATCTTTGTCCTCAACTATATTATTTTCTTCAACCACTAAACTCATTATGCAGCTTCTGAAAATTTTGAAAAATCAGCAAAAACGACAAAATCGGCAAAAGTACTATTCAAAGAATAGTGTCAAAAACTTAAAACGCGAAAACGGAGGCCTTCGGAGTGGAATTTGGGGGTCCAAACGAGCTCCCCTAGACATTAGTCTGGGGTAATTCTGGGGCTCGGTGTCACGAACGTCGTGTTAAAATTTGAGCCTCTAACTCCAAACGAGTCAAAAGTTATGTCCGTTTCCGTGAAAGTGTGAAAAAGTGACTTTTTGCCACAAAACCTGTTTCCGATCGTAAACCCTATTTACGATCGTAATCACCTCCGGGTCGTAAACAAAGATCGTAAACACCGATTCCGATCAAGATGAGTCGTAAACGCCGATTCCCATCGAGTACAGTCGTAAACTCCGATTCCGATCGAGAAAAATCGTAATCTCCTGATTCCGGCTGAAAAATGTAGTAAACTCGATATTTCAGATCGTAAACACTTAAAAATCCTGTCTTGAAGTCGTGAACGCGTTTCCGATGTAGATCTTCAAGAACAAACACTCGTAAACACTTCAAAAACCTAGAAAACTGATTGGAAACTCAGGAACAGCAGCAGCAGCGATCGTAAACTCGATGAATAGCCTTCAAATCTTCAAAAACTCAAACTTTTTCCAGCAAAAACTTGAATCCAATATCGTGAGAACCTCGAAACACTCGTTTCTTGGCTCTGATACCAATTGTAGGTCCAGAATCAACAACTAATCACGATATTTTAATCACAAACGAGTGCGGAATCCTCGTTTATGATTGATTCAAGATAGAGAAGAGAAGAAACACGAAGAATACGATGATTAAACGTTGAAAACTTGATCTTTGCCACAAAAAAACTTGTCGGGTACAAATACAAGGAATCGTAAACACTCTTCTCTCTCTAAAATTGTAAACTCAAGCTCTCCTAGAAATGGTGAACTCTTGGGGTATATATAGTCCCCTATTGGGTTTACTATTGGCCCCTTTTGGATCATAAACCCAATAGTAAACCCAAGCCCAACCATAAACTAGCCTACTAATCTAATTAAACCCTCTAAGCCCAGCCCAACTTATTTAATATTACAAGCCTCATAATCTAGCCTCTATAATCTTCCCCTAGGCTTGTGATATTAAATGTCTTCGATCTTTGAAAATCTTCTACTTGACTGGCTGGCAAAGACGTTGATGAAGATTCTTTCCGCAGAAATCTTCATTGGGTTTCATGACGGGCACTTGGGACTTCCTCTAGATCAGCATCAGCTAGAACTTCTTGAAATGAACAAGTTAATGAGATGGAGGATTCTCATTGACTTGCTTCTCTTGAAGGAATTGGTTCTTGCTGAATCTTCGGTAACTGTCTTGAATCTTCATAAATTAGAGGGTTCAACTGTTGAAAGCCCCTATCTTTGAAGAATTTGATTGTTGAACTTGGATCTTCATGATCTCTAACTGCTCTCTGCATCACTTTCTTCAACGAGACTTGAAGTCTTCACCTTCCCTTAATCATGTGAACATCTTATCTTCTTTGAAGCTCTTTTGAAGCTTTTGAAAACTTGTAAAGACACCAACAACTTCCCCTGAACAGTTGCTTTTCCAGATGGAAGTCTTGTCCGGCTGGTTCTTTAACTTTGAGCAGCAGCAGCATCAGCAGCATCTTTCTATCATCAACCTGTCTGACACACATTTGAAAAAAAATATACTACACCAGACATTTGATGACCGGTCTTTGGGTTAGAAGGTAATTATCATCTGTTCAGTTGATTCAAATTAACATAATTTAAACCAAAAACCCTAATATAGATTACGGGTTTTCTATAAAACTTCCACACCCAAGACCTCTAAAGACTTCCCCTTAGCTGATAACTTCCCTTCAGCCAAGGACTTCCCCTGAGATAATACATATTATCCTCGAGTTCCCTTCGGATACTATGTATTATGGAAGTCTTTTCGGATAATACTTATTATCCTCCCTCCTTCCCCAAAAAATTTGTCAAGATCTGACGGAGGAAGTCTTTTCCATTAGATAATAAGTATCATCATCGAGTTCCCTTCGGATAATACTTATTATCCCATACTCCTTCCTCTAAAAATTTGGCAAGATCTGTCGGGGGCATATGGTCATGCATTAAAACCCATGAAAAACACATTTTGACTTCTCAAATCGACCTGGCCAAGACGAAAACACACCAAAAAGAAATTAACGACTCAACACGAAAGATATAAACTAAACAAATACTTACCAATATCAAACACGAGAAAGTTTACAAGGGATCAAACCGTATGAATCTGACTGAGGAACCCTTTTCAGCTTCAGTTACTCAACTAGTCCAGGTGATTGCCGGTATGTTTGTCTGCTTTAAACTCAAACCCGTTTAATCCCAACCGAATGCGTCATGTTTAATATAGTACAATATTACCATCATGTTTAATTGTCCCCACACCCAATTGTACATAGCAAAACCTACCCAACCTCAGAGTTTATTGAGGATTCACAAACCCCCAGCTTGAGGAACCATGCAACACCGTTATGACTACCACGTATTTCATTAACCATCAGTTGGTGATCAGGTCGGCCGCTAAGCACGCAAAGAAGACCAACTGAGTGATTATTTATTCTCTTTTCTTTTTCATTTTTTTTAATTTCTTTTTCATTTCTTTTTCTTTTTATTATGTGGTGTAGTCAAAATAGCAGTAACATGGCGTGTGAGAGAGTGAATACTAGGTGTAATTACCACTCTCAACCCGTTTTTTGCTGGGACTCAGTTTTTTGAACCATGCAAACTGAGATGGGAAACTAAACATATATATCTTTTAAGTTCACTGCACTTTCATTGGAGGTCATAAGTTTAGGTCGAGCCTACCGAGCATATCACCGTGGAGCTTGCCTTTCACTTCCGCGTTACGCGTGTCAGCCATCTCCAACTCGGACATTCATTTTACTTCCCCTAAACTTCTCAGAAACAAGACACAAACAATTAAAAATTGAAAAGCACACTATTTTTGAGGGGTCAACTTTTTCTTCATCTTTACATTTCTTCCCCTTGCTTTTTGATTTTTTAATGTCACAATCTTGTGAACATCATTTTTCAAAATTTTTTTTAAATAAAACATACAAACACACTTAAAAGAACAAAACACAAAATTTTGAAAAAATCTGGCCAAGCTAACTTTCAAAGTATTGATTTGAAAATTTTAGAAAATTGGGTTTCATGACATGCACACTTAATTGCATTAGAAGTCAAACACTTCAACAATCAATCACCAAGTGAAAATTTTAGGAAATTTGGTTTGACTCAAAACACCCTTTGCCGCTAACAACCAAGTTAAGAACAGTACTTTTCATGCTGAATTTGACCTTTTACCTCTCAATGAGACATACCTTCCATTTATATATTACTTGACATGACATGAAGATACGTCTCCTAAACTGTGCCTGGAACAATCACTTATCAACAAACAAATTAGTAATTAAAAACGTTAGTGATAATCCTCCATGATCGTTCCTGCACAGAGTGAGAGATTAGTTAGCCATTGGTACACAGGCCATTGTTTTTCTAGGTACACCTGAGGAATCAATAAAAGATACTTCTTGTAAGAACATCCCCTTTGAAAAATCAGGAAGTTGGGATGGAACTACCTTGATTTTTGGTTTCCAAGTTCCAGGTGATTTAACATTTGTTTTAGTCACCTTTGGAGTTGTGACCTTAGGTATTTCAACCTTCTTCGTTTTAGATTCACTTTTCAAAACAGTTTTTGTTTTAGTCACCTTTTGAGTTGTGACTTTAGGTATTTCAACCTTCTTCATTTTAGAATCATTTTTCAAAACAGTTTTAGTTACCTTGGGAGGGGTAACCTTGGGTTTTTCAGACTTAGTTTGTTTTGAAAACGGTTTCTTCACCTGTTTTTGGAAATTTTTGTAACTTGGAAAGCTGTTGTTTTGATTTATAGATTTTCTTTCAGCTTTGGCAGCGCCCCAATGTTGATCAGAGGGTTTAACCTTAGGAGCAACAGTCTTCCTTGCCTTAGGTGTTTGCACCATCATTGGCTTAGACTTTACAGACTCCTGAGATGAAACCCTTTGACTTTTCGGAAAATAGGGTTCATATGGGCGATAAAGACAGTTTCTAGCAATATGACCAGCAATGCCACAATTAAAGCAAGTCTGCTTCTTTAGATAGAAGTCAGACGTGTACCCATTTGTCTTCGGTGGCTGATATAGAGCTGGTTTGACTTGTGTATGCTTCTTTGGTTTGACTGCAGCTTCAGATTTGACTTTCTGCTGGTTTGTCGAAGCCTGTGTCGAACCTGTCTCAAAATAGTCCGAAAAGGATGATTTAATACACAAGCCACAATTTAGTCCCTTACAATAGGAAGATGAATCAAGTTGCAATTGGATAAGGTGGTTGAGGATGGTTGAATTTGGAGTATGTCAGAGTATATAGAGATACATTGAAGATTGTAGAGGCTAGATTATGAGGCTTTTTTTGAATTGTTGTCTTCTAATTTGATTTACTTTCCGCAACTTATTTTATCTTGTTTAAATCAAATTGTGCCCTGCCGTTCCAAAAAAAAAAAAAAAAAAAAATCAAATTGTGCCAACATTGTTAAAGAGCGCCTCACGGGAACCAACAAAATGGACATCGTGGGAAAATTACCTAGGGCCCTAGGAGAAAAAGTTTTCATGCTAGCAATGACCGATTATTTCTCCAAATGGATAGAAGCCGAGGCATATGTCCAAGTCAGGGAGAAAGAGGTTATATCATTTATCAAAAGGAACATTATGACAAGATTTGGTATACCTGCTGAGATTGTGTGTGATAATGGATCACAATTCATTGGAAAGACGACTATAGGATTCTGCGAGAGTTGGGGGATAAAGATGATGACCTCCACGCCCGTGCATCCTCTGGCTAATGGTCATGCAGAATCGAGCAACAAGATTATCATTAACAACTTGAAGAAATGACTGAAGGATAAAAAGGGAAGATGGGCAGAAGAACTACCCTTAGCATTGTGGGCATATAGAACCACTTCTAAGAATGCCACTGGCCAAACACCTTTTTCCTTTGTCTTTGGCATAGAAGTAGTAATCCCAATAGAGATGGTGGTCACAACATTCAGGGTGAGTAGTCAGACCCAGGATGCTAACAATAAATCCCTGGCCAATGACCTAGACACAATAGATGAACTATGAGAACAAGCTGCCTGGAGGATGGCTGCAAATCAACAAAGGATTTAAAAGACGTATAATAACCATGTGAGGATTCGGAGATTTGGTCCTGAGAAAAGCATTGTAACCACTACGAAACCTGGGGATGGAAAGGTATCCCCTAAATGGGAAGGTCCTTACTTAATTGATTCTGAGGCTGGTAAGGGGGCATACTGGCTTGTTAACATGGAAGGAGAGTTGTTGTTAAGACCTTGGAATGCAATTCATTTGAAAGCCTACTTCATGTAAGTTTGATCCCCCATAATGCTGCATCCCAGGTATGTTTCTTAACTAGCAAATTATATAAGGTATTTTTTCTACTTTTTTCTTTTCTCCAACTTTCACTTTTCATTCTTATTCGTTATATTTTGAAACTTGCTAACATCTATGATGAAGACACTTGAGTGAAGACACGTACTTAACCCTGGATGCACAAGCTGAGGATGTATTTCTCCCAAGTTAGGGATTGGCTATCCATCCTGCGTTTTAGGTAATTACAAAATCCCCACTAAGGTTTGAAGATAATACGTCTTCCTTACGAGTTAGGCTTTGAAGCCTCGCCTGTTGCGCACGATGTCTTGGTGTGACCCAGGATTACGGGATCGACCTGTGTTAACAACATGGGCGACAACCTCATAATTTATGGACATACACAAGTCCCTTAAGGTTTTTGATATTTTCATATCAACTTAAGACACCCGAGACTATTCCCTAGTTTGTCTATATCCAGTCAGCTTCACCTTGCCACTCCGCACCTCGAGCCTTGGCTTGATTAATCTCCACCTCTGTGTTGGCTCCACCCGTGATCAGAGGCAACTCTCCTACATCCTGGGAGACATCCAGATCACACCCCTCAGGAACGGTGCCTCTCATGCCACAGAGCTACTTGAGCCACATCTGGTGATTCCAGTTGGGATTCATGAAGCCCCGTTCTTTAGCCTCCTTCACCATCTATAGCCTAGCCTACATCATGGAATCAGGGCAGATGCCTTGGTCGTTTCCACGGTCTTCACCAAAGTAGCCTCATGCTTGGTCCTTACCTCCAGAGCCTTCCTCTCATTTTCGGCTATGAGCTTCATAGCCTTCTCATGCAGAAGCTTGGCCTTGATGGCATCCTTAGACGCCTGGGAGACTTTCGCGTTGGCTGTCGCCTTAGCATCAGCCACTCGCTTCTCAGCGCTGGCCAGAAGATCCATGAAGCGGGAGACAACCTGGGAAAAAGGAAAAGTCCAAGGTAAGTATTCATATTAATACTAACAAATTTACTCTACATGGTTTACCTTATAGAAATATCCAGTGATTACATGGTACGACGGGTACGACATGAACCCCAATATCGGAGGCAGAAAGCTCAGAAAATGGGTTGGGGGCAGCAGCGATGCTGGATCCTCGAGCTTTCCTCTTAGTGTCGGATGACCTGGTTGGGGGAACCTGGGTGATCGGGGTAGGCTCGGTCTTCACGGATCCCATACCAGCAAATCATCCTCGGTGCCTGCCTCGGAGGTGAGAACCGCATCCTTGTCATCGAGATCAAATTCAGGGGTAAAAGCTGTGGCTTAAGAGGAAGGTAAAATTAGTTAGATATCAGACCGATTGTTGAAAAGAAAAAGTCCCAGGATACTTACAGCTTAACATGCTGGGAGTATGGTAAGATACTGGGAGGCGTCGTCGGCTCTGAAAGACCAGTCAGATTCTGGGATCCCCAGGAACTTGTCCAAGTTTACAGCCGTATTGTCTTCCTCTGGTCCAATCTCGAGCAAGCTAGGCACTAAAAAAAGAGAAATCCAAGGTAAGTATTTCAATAAACAATTCTTTCAAAACCCTAACATCTATTTCATGTCCTCCTACCCTTCACGATCCACCTCTGAGGAATCAGCTCTCCTCCCGGGATGCTCAAACGATTAACAAAGAAAAACTTGCCTTTCCCCCCATCAGAATGGGTCTCCGTATAACTACTTGCTGATCCTGGGACATGTTTTGAAGAGAAATCGATTTGACCCTTGTGACTTGAGCTCATAGGCATGGGCTAACTCAGGGAGGCCAATCAGGTTATCGAAAGTGATGTTCAGACGATGGAGGGTGGCTAGAATACGCCAAGCCACAGGTAGTGTTTGGGCGAAAGAGAGACCAGTGGACTTGAAGAACTCATCCACTAAGCCAGAGAAGGGGAAGGATAGACCAACAAAAAAGGGAGTGTAAGGAAAACCGACCCAGGACTTAGACGCAAAGTTCAACCTCAACCTCGGGTCAAAAGGTCGGAACTCAGCAGTGATCGGGAATAGGCCAGAGGCCTTCATGGCGACAATGTCATTGTCCGTGAAGGTGCATGTTTCCTCTCGGGATTGCGTAGGAATTTCTGATCATAGAAATCCTCTACCTCGGCAGGAGCAACTTAGACTCGGGGCGAATATGCCGCTTGGTCATGGTCGGAAATGATTAAATTCGAGAGAAAAAGAATAAGATTACGTAATCGAAGAAGGAAATTGGAAGGGACATAAATTCTCTAGAAGTAATGGGGTAAAAACTGACCTTGATGGGGAGTTATTTATGGTGGATGAATTCACAGAGGCGATGGGACGTGAGTACGATCGTGGCGTATTTAGACTGAGATGAGCGGATGCGATTGAATTAGAGGGGATGACTCACTAGAATTCAAAATTTGTACAGCTGTAAATTCTTAATCATATCTGCAAAAATTGGGGACAATTGTTATTCCCTAAAATTATGACCTACATTCTGGGTACCGTTTATCGTATTTATATCCCAGGATGTCATGCATTCTGGGGATGCTTGCTTACATTATTTAACCCCCAGCATGCTGGACTACCCAGCATGTACGGGCATGATTACTAACGGTTTACCTTTCTCTTGTTTGATCAAAATCCAGGTAAAATATCTTGTAACGGTCGCATGGACTTGGTCATTAGCTGAAAGACGAGTGAAGATAAAGGATCGCCGGAAGACTCGGCAGTTAATCGTTAAATTCCGTTGAACAGGAGATCCCAAGAATCTCGTATAGTTAGTTAGATATTTGATGTATTTAAAGGCGGCTTAGGTCTAGTTTTTTACTTACTTTTCGTAAATGCTATAATTGTGGTTGTTATGGTCATATGTAGAAAACTTGTCACCAGCCAGCTAGAGCTCAGCCTCAAATGGTTCAACCTGTGCACAAATGCTTGTTCACGTCACCACTACTCCTGAAACTGTTTTTGCCTCGGTGTTTTATTGCTATCACTATGGAAACCTTGGTCATCTCCCAAACACATATCCCTAGTTAGCCGCTATTAACGCTTCTGAAAGCAATAATGCTGATCTTAAAGCCCCTGTATAAAGCTTTCAACATGGATGTTGTTTGAAGAATTTTGTGATGATACGAAGGAATTGTTTTGATTTTAGTTGAGATTTGAATCAGTCATTTGTTTTATTTTGGTGATGTTTGAAATTTTAAACCATTATTGATTATTTCTTGCCCTACCCTTGGATCTCCAATTTTGATCAAGAGCAATGGATTGAAACCCAATCGCCATCTTTTCCATTATTATTAAATTGCTCTTTAAACTTTAACGAACACAGTCACCTACCTTACCTCATACCTATGCATTCGAAAAGCTTCGATATCATCATTAACATGGATTGGCTTGGATGTCTCGACGTCACGGAGAACTCGTTTGCTTCAATAAAATCATTTGTATCCCTCGTTCGGATGGCCAAGTCCTAGTTATTCATGATGATAAACCCTCTAGTGGCCTAATACTTGTGTTCCACACGAAAGCCCACAAGTACTTACTTAAGGAGTACGAGGCATTTCTATCTCACATCATGGAAGTTTCTGTCGAAGAAAGGTAGGTTGATGTGTAGTTGCCTCAGGAGGTTTATGAGTTTACCAAATTGTTCGTTAGGCTTTACCTTGGCAAGTCTGCTGGGATAGCATTACATTAGGCTTTAGGGTTGGTTTCAGTGTTACTGGGGAGAGAACTGGGTGGTCTCTCACTTACAGTTCTGGTAAGCTGGGTGAGTTGCTTCTCGAGATTCTTGACGGAAGCCTGTTGGTTGTGCAGCTCTGATTCATGTTGGTTGAATCATTCTTCCATCCTTTTGTGGGATTCATTAATCCTTCGTCCGGTTGAGTCTTCGAGACGGGTGAATTTAGATGAATTTCCTCCCTATGAAAAACCAAATGACTATTTTCTGGATTTTTGTTGGTTGTTTTGGGATGGTTGGTTACTATCTTTGTTTATCGATCCAAAATTAGGATTGTTTCTCTAATCCGGGTTATATGTGTTACTGTAGGCACCTCGTTGTTGGTTGTTGAAAAAATTCACCTCTTCGGGATTTCCTTGAATACTTGTCATGCATGCTCAGTCTTCATGAGGGCCTCCGCAATGTAGGCTTGAAGCGCGGTTGAGTCATCAACATTGAATAGTCCGGGCGCCTTTGCCTTGGAACTGCGTGAGATGTTCCACTGAAAACTGGTTTGAGTAATCTCCTCTATTTTTTCGAAGACTTCATCAGGGCTCCGATTTCCAATGATACCTCCTGAGTTGGAGTCAAGAAGCTGACATGTTTGCGGGAGCAAATCATTGTAGAATATAGAGATTTGTTGCCAACTCTCTAATCCATGATGAGGGCATTGGTGTGTGCTGAGGTGTATATAAAATATGGCTATATTTTTCGAACCTTTTTAGTTGACAAAGAATATTTCACCACATTACATGTGCAAGTATACCCATCGTGGGCAGCATACTAATGATAAGTTGAATCGGGGTTGATCTGGACACAATGGAAAGTGAGAGCTCTGGATGCTCAGTCCGCTGTTATCATCTAGCCAAGTCTAACTTTAGTTTTAAGAAAAGAAAAGAAAAGTAATAAGATGGTATTTTAGAGAAATGTAAATTGAAGTTAATGTTACTTGGGAGAACGTACCAGTGTTTGAGAAAGGTTGAACAAACACTTATAATCTTGCTTAAGATTGCTCACTAGCAGAAGACTAACCACATTTTCAGAATCTTAGGCTGATTCACCATCCAACTTCCAACCGTCTACAAGGAGTACGAATGCCGACGGAAGGTACTGCTAGTGAACAAACGAAGTGGTATAATGCCACTTAGTTACGGAGTCCCTCAAATCGGCCGACTTACCGTACTCGACACGCCGTCATGAACCAGCATGGAAACAACCCTACGTGCCAGATTATTTTATTATGACAATTGTCTTTTTAAGGGACTAAGGACCATTTCTTTCGTGCACCGCTCTTGCACATGCACGCCCGGCGTAACCAGAGCCAAGTTCACAAACACGTACCATCTCGGCTTCCGTGAAGTGACAAAATATTACAAATCCCCATTCCCAACCAAATACTTTCAGCTCACACTTGCATGACAACCGAATTTGCTTACATAGACATAAGGACCTCGAAGGTATCATGTAGCATGGGGTGCGAGTCATCTTTCGGATCATGCATCGTTCCTCAACCGGGTTTCACTAGTCCGGCCTTTGGATTTCGACTACCCAAATGGTATGTGATACGTAGAGCACGTTTGGTTCAGAAAATCAGTAATAAACTTTAAATAAAAATGGTTTTCATAAAGTCATTAGACACACCTTAAGCGAGCATATAAGGTTGTTAACCAACTTACCAAAGGTCTGTTACTTCCCAAGTATAAGAGTTTAGCCAAGCATAGCTATAATGATTTGCTTAAGAGAAATAGAAGATTTCATAGACAAAAGCTTGCAAATTCTTACTTAACTTAAAGATCTTCTAAACTTGATTATAAGACTCGAAAATACCAAATGACTTAATACTTGGGAGAAGAAGAAAAGAATTGAGCAAATTGCAAATGAGGAGGAGGCCGGCTTTTATTGGCAGGTCATGGAGTTTGGCTCGGCCCGTGCCCAATTTGGAACGGGGCGTGCCGTGCTAGGAAGATCTTCGAGAATCGGCATTCTGACATCGCACGGGCCATGCCTAGTTTCACACGGGCCGTGCCATGTCAGATGGACAGTTCCACGAGGCGCGCCAAGTTAGGGGCACGGGCATGCCAATCAGACGCATGTCCTGGAAGCTTCGGTCAACTGGCAGGGGGCGTGCTAAACTTTGCAAATCGTGGAACTTCACTTTTTTCTTCTGTTTTTTATCATAATTTCTTCCCTTTGTCATTTTTTCCCTTTCAAACCTGAAAATATAAAAAGAAAACAAAATAGGCTTGTTTTAAGGTTAGCAGATTAGATTTTTGTCGTTTTGCGTGAGATACTTGGTTTAAAAATGTGTATATTACGTTTATCAGATATCCCCACACTTAAATGTTTGCTTGTCCTCAAGCAAAACTCTGTATAGTATAAACCCGATAACACCAAAGATTTCATCTGCTTGCGCCTTATATGTTAGACAGAACATAAAAGTAGGCCTCCGTCATTTTTGATAGCTTATTCCATTGGTTTATTTTTATTTTCTCTATTAAATTGAAATACAAAAATTTATGGCAAACCTACTGAAATTTATTTTTATTCAAACTTATTAGCCTCACAAATATTCACTTAACTCTCAGGGATTGTATCTAATTATTTGGGTGAACAATCATACCTGGGTGAAGACGAGAGACAGCATAGGCTTGACCTGTGATCGAACCTCCACAGGTCTCACTGGAATATACATAAGTATCATGAGTACTTTAAAGGATAGGTCTGGGGTAAGGTTTGGATATGTATATTTGAAAAAAAAGAAGGGGAAAAGGTGTAAATGAGCGGTCTTCTAAAACTCGGTCTTTTGCAAGTGACTTTTCCTAAAGAATACACTACCTTTTTAGAGAGCTTTGCTCTTTTTATTTAACTCAGAGAATATGCTTTGTGAATTCCCTTTGCTCTAACAACCATTTTTTTAAAAGAAAACAACAGCATCCGAATGTAAATTCAGGACCTACGGATCCACATCATAGCCTTATTTGCTTTTAGAAATGTCACGGCGTTGAATTTTTATAAAAGACCCGCTTTTTATGAAAAATGAATAAGAAATAAAAAGGGTAAGTTATATTGCATAAAGGGGTGACTTTTGCAAAATAAAAGAGGTTTGAAAACGAAAGGCTTAGGCTCAAAGGGGTTAACTTTGGGAAATTTTATGGAGTGAAGGAAAAGATGTTAAGAAACAGATGGTGAAAAATCCTAGGTGCCTCAATCATTTACATACGTGTTCCCAATTTTTTCCATCTCGGGACGTATACATATGTCAAGTTCTACCTTTGTCGGATCACCAGGCTTCTCTCATAATTTAGGGAAAAGAGCATGTATATTGGCGATCATGCTATATTCTGGGCTCAAATTCTCACTGAATACGTGGGAAGGGAAATATAAGCTACTCTAAAAATAAATTGGTTCATTTTTCCATAAAAAAAATATTGCAATTTATTTTTGAAAATTTGTTTATAATTCAATGGAATTTGAAATCTTTATAATTAGGAGGAAAACTGTAATGCGTATCGTTCCGTTTAAGATGACAAATTTTTGAAAAATTGGGGGATATCAAGGCTTATTTGAAAAAGTTTTTGTGTAAGGCTTGATATCGGACTGAGCAATTGTTTTAACTTCCCAAAAACATTACCCGTTATTTTTCCGTCCCCACACTTAAAATGTACATTGTCCTCAATGTACCCGTATGTTAGTAAATTAGGGACAATGACAATAAAAAATAGTTTGGTTTTGGAAAAATTTGGGCAGCACTCCCACTGTTCTCTGACTCTTTGTCCCGTGGAATGGTTACCACGCCAAGTGTCGTGACATCCCGGTCCGAATCGGACTACAAAACCGGTACCTGTATCGCAAATGCTCAAGACATAAATATTAAACTAAAAAGGTAAAGATAATACTAAACTAAATTAAACATGAACTAAATACGTGTAGTCAAATCAAGATGAAAAATGTTTTTAGACTTACATTTAATCCAAGATCATATCAAATGTAATATCTAAAACATACCAAAATAATCCCACTATCTGGGATTCATCATGATTAGTCACAAACAAACACAATCAAACTACTTTATTTCATTCCTACTTCATCTACTTTCTTCCTTCCAGCTTCTTATCCGAGAGTCTCCCTCTAGTGACCAGCCTGGTCGTGGGGGAGCTTGGGGAGATCCTCATCATCGTCCAGGTTGATGACAAAGTCATCAACCACGCCATCGAGCATAGGGACGTCGGCGAACATGTCATCGTCCAGAATGTGGGAATCAAAGTTGATGTCTCCCACCACCTCATCCTCAGGCCATGGGGCATCTGAGGGCACGCAAGTGGGATCCAGGATGGGCTCAAGCCTCTTGCTAAGATTGGCCAAACACCCAGCTAGGAACTCAAAGGCAATAGTCAAGAAGTTGACCCAGTCGTTCAGCTCGAGCTCTCTCTCTCTCTCTCTCTCGTAGGCTTCATCCAAGTTGGGTCCTCAAATTCATAACTTGATTCATCAAAGTTATAATTATAGGAGGCGCACCGGATCGAACGTTGTTTTAGTTGAGTTCGTCAATGATTGCTATTTCTGAAAAATGCAAAACTATAAGAATATGCATGCACAGAGGAATGGCACGACTCGTGCCTAGTTTAGCACGGGGCGTAGTTTTTGCTTTAAAAATTTGGATTCGTGTAGGTTTTAGTCATGATTTTGAGCAAAAACTTTGATTTAGAGAACTCAAAAACAGCTTTGTGGGTTTTGTGACAAAGTCTTGAACTAGGGTAAGAGAACATGAGTGATAAAGCAGGAAATGTGGCATGAACACTAAGAATTTTCTTATGTTCATGACCAAAAGAAGAATATTCAAGAAGATGGAATGTTGAAGACAAAAAGGAACTTACCTCAATGGGTGTGTGTGCAATTTGATTTCCAAGTGCAGAGTGAAAGTGAGATGAGTATACCATGAGTATATGTAGCCAAAAGATGGCAGTAAAATGCTGAGCTCCTGTATTTTGTTGGACGGCACGAGGCATGCCAAACTGGGCACGGGGCGTGCTTAGCTATCGGATATCAGATGGTGTTAGAACAAGTTGTGTGTCTAATGCTAGGTCTAGGCGTTTTGGTTCTGTAAAGTTTATTTTGTAAAGTTTATTTTGTAAAGTTTCTGTCTCATCGTACCAGTGGGCGGACCAGTTGGTACTTAGCTCCGGACCTACTGGTACGTTGGTTAAGTTGGTACGCTAGGCAGGTGACTATAACTAGATTCGAGTCTTTTGTTCAGAGTAGAAGAGCGAGTTCATGCAGTCTTGAGTGTGTGTTTTCTTAGGTGTTCTCTCTCTGGTTCTCTCTGTAACTGTTTGCTCTCGAAATCAATCAAAGAAGCGTTTATTTACCTAGTGTTCATTGAATTGATCATTTCATGCAATAGTAAGATCAATATCGTGTTTTACAAGTGGTATCAGAGCTTGTGCTTGCTCTGTTGCTGTGATTTTGGTCGTATTCTCGAACTCTAGAGAGAGAAAGTAGGATTTGGAGTCATTTTGCCTCAATTCTGAGTGTATTCGATACAAAATTGATTTCAAAATTATCCTTCAGTGTGTTAGCTGAGTTCTGTGTCAATTTCATGTCCAAAAAGCCAAAAATATAAAAATGTGTTCGATTTCTGTTGGTACGCCGTTGGTACGTCCGTAGAACACCTTGGTACGCTGCTGATACGTAAGGCAATCTATTTCAATGTTTTGGTATGTTCGAATTGGTACGTAGGATAATCTTTTTAGGTGGTACGTGAAGTTTACTCATTAGTACGTAGACAGTTACGCCGTACCAGGCTGGTACGTTGCATATTTTGGTACGCTGAGTTATCTGGTCTGTAGGTTGGTACACCTGAGATAGTTTGATACATCAGTGGTACGGGTGTTGAAATTGGTACGCTGAAGTTGATTTGGTATGGAAGTCGATCATCTGGTATGCCGAGTCAGTTTTTTGATATAATCATCATGGATCCGTTCCAAGCATTTGCTGCGATGTCAACAACGGTTCAAGCTTTACTTAACTACGACAACGAGATTGGAACCACGAACAAGGTTCCTAAGTTGTTGTAGTTCCAGGATTTTCACAATTGGAAAACTCATTATGAATCATACATAGGTGTAACCGATGTTACGATTTGGACTCCTACGTTGGATGGGTATGTTGTGCCAAAGTTTACAACTGGTGAAATCAAACCATTCAATAAAATGAATGAAACTGAAAAAGAAGCATTCAAATTGGAGAGGAGGCTTATTCTAATCTGTCAATGGCATTCCCGAAAGATATTCTTCATCAATTTAAGATGCACACAGCCTTAAAAGCGTTGTGGGATGCATTATGTAACCGATGTGAAGGAAATGCCCAGTATAAGAAAAGCAAGAAGAAAGTCTTGTTAAGGGAATATGATAGTTTCTGCCATGTTCAAAACGAAACAATTAATTATCTTGTTTCAAGATTGTCACATCTGGTGAGCGAGCTTGAAATTGTTGGCGTAAAGAAGGAAGAAAATGAGTTGAAAGGAAAGTTATTGGATGCCTTACCAGCTAAATGGGAAGGATATATTTTGCTATTAATTCATGATAAAGAATTTGACGATGTATCATATGATGATTAAACTAGGAATTTTTGGCACGAGAATTGGATATGATGAGAGTTAAAACACTTCCAACACAAGTCTAGAACCCAGATATATATTTTGGGGAAAATGCATCCACTATGCATGCAAAAGTCAAAGCAAGTTCAAATCCACCAACTACGGCATTCTATGTGGAAAATTCTTCGTCTGGTCATGCAAATGTATCTCGGGGTTCTTCTGGAGATAGTTATACTCACAAGGCTGCTGTGACATATCCAGTTTATACAAATCAATCTGCTTCTACATCAAACCAGAGTGCTTTCTTAGCAAAAACTACAAATGACTTCTGGAATTGTTTTCGGCAATGATTTCTTCTTATGATGGTGTAGTGGCTATGCTTGTCCAGAGGGCTAAGAAATACATGCAAAGGACGGGGCGCAAGGATCTTAATCCTGAAGGAAAACTTGGTTTCGATAAATCCAAAGTTCGTTGCTACAATTGCCATAACTATGGTCATTTTGCCAAGGAATGTAGTAATGGAAAGAAGCAAGAGACCTCAAAACTGTATCAGAAATATGCGGCTCAAAGTGCTAAGTGCTAAAGCATCAGGGAGTAACTCTAATCCATCTAGTTCTAATGCAAATGCCAATGCTACGAGTTCAGACTCTAAAGCATTAGTTTCTCAAAATGGTGAAGGTTAGGATTGGAGTGCAGATTTTCCTGATGAATCTGCTTTTCTGTGGAGCTCTGAAGATCAAAATGTGAAGATTAAAGACAACTCTGAACTTCCAGGAGAAGATTTCTTTGGAGATGGTCAACAAGCTTTCATGGCTAATGTTCAGGTTGATTCTAAACTCTGTGAACATTACATGTCAACTGCTAACCAATTAAGGGAACTTTCTGATGAGAAGGTTTTGTATTATGACAAGTATATGTCAGTGAAAGAAAACACCAAAATTTACAAACAAAGGTGGGAGGCCATTAAGGCTGAACTGAAGAGTGAACATGCCTTGACTCTGAACACGAAAATTGAACTGAATAACAAAACTGAGGAATACATTTATTGTGAAAAGAAGCTTGCAGAAGCTAATGCTAAAATTTCTGAATTAAACATTAAAATTTTAGATCTTCAACGACAAATTGAAAATTTCAAAACTTCAACTTCCTTTGCAAGTTCCCTGTGCAAAGATGAAACTTTAAAAGAAGTGTTCAAAGAGTCGGGATGCAATTCAGTTCCACCACCAATTGGTCATGGTTTGTAACCAACTGACACTGAGACCAAACCATCTATTGTGTTTGACTATTACAAGTTCACTGAGAACTTGATTGAATCATCTGATAGACACAAAGGCACTTAATAAGAAAAGGTCAGGCAAACATGTGTCCAAATCAAACCATGATGCTCCAAAACAAGCTGAATAAATTTTGAAAATGAAAAATTTGTCAAAGGTCGTGATTTGTTTTATGAAAAGGATTCAGTAACTGAAAGCAATCAAACCACCCCCGATGTTCATTCAATTCCGGTTCCTCCTCCTAAATCGGTGAAATATAGTGGAGTCGGTTTTGGATCAAGTTCTGAAAATCCTGAGGTCAATCAGAAGAAACCTCAGAATATTCAGAAGCATGGTAATAAAAGTGTCAACACATGTGACACCAAGTTTGGAAAGTCTGATGATAAACTGAAAAGTAAAACTGAGATTGGTGAATCATCCTCTCAGAAAATGAAATTGTATTGTCTCAAAGGTATTGATACCATTTTTTCTGATGAGATGTTCCCACTATGTTGTGTCGATCCAACACGAATTGCTAAAGTTTTCTATGTTGAGTCTGAAGAGAAAGGTGTATCTGATCATGGAAATGTGGAAAATGTTTCATTACCATATTATAAATCTAGATCAAATGATCAGAGCTCTCACAACAGATCATACTCTCCACAAGCTCAAAGATATCAAAAATTTAAATCAAAGTCAAAAACTTCAAATTACTCACTAAAGAGTTTTTCAACTATGATTGTCAGTTTTCCCCCAAATCAAACAGTTTTGACTATGAATCATATGGTTTTTGTGAAGACTATAATTTTTATGATGACTTTGGATAATTTGACCAAAATAAAATCAAACAGGTCAAACCAAAGGGTTATTCTGATCAGTGTGGGGTGGATGAGTATGGGTTCTATAACAAATTTGGGTATATTAGTCCTTTGCTTAAACCTCTTCGGATCTCCAACTCTCGGAGGTTTAAGACAAAGGCACCCAAGAAAATTTCTCAGCCAATGAGTGATGATAGCACCTCAAATGATTCTGGAAATGTTCTTCCTATGTTCTTTATTGATCGTAGGAGGTGTTATCACTGTTATAAGCGTGGTCATCTACGCAATAGATGTCCAATTTTGGCTAAGAAACGTGCTTCCGCTGTCAATAGTGATAAATCTGATTCAGATTCAAAATCTGATTCGAAGCCAAAGGTAATAGATGAGAAAGTGGTTACCAAACAGTTTTTCAAGAGGAAAATTTTTCAAAAATACTCAAAAGTCTTTTGGTAGTTCATCCACTTGTGATTCCACCACTGATTCATCTATTCCGTCTTTAAGGCAAAAGTAGCTGCCACAACTGTCTTCAAAAGCCGGTGAAGATTACTCAAAGGATACCGGTCGACCCAAAGCTGAAAGCTTGGGTCCAGATTCCAACTAATTATTTGCAACATTGTGTAGGGTGCTTAAAAGCCAGCTATCAACAACTTCTGGGTGGTTGATAGTGGAGCATCTAGGCACATGACTGGTAATATTTCCCTTCTTTCCGATGTCAAACCAATTAATGGCGGGATGTTACCTTAGAGTAAGAATAACCGGTGAAGGAAAAATGGGTAACGAGAAAGTCACGTTCAACAAAGTTCAATTTATGGAAGAACTGCAACATAATCTACTTAGTGTCTCATAGATTTGTGATAAGCAGTACACTACTGCTTTCACAAGTTCTGAATGCTTAATTCTGAAACCTGGAATCCAGATTCCTGAAGATTGGATCGTGATGCGTGCACCAAGGTTTCGAGATCTGTATGTGTTGAATATGAATCAAACTTCATTTGTTGTTTCAGCTACATGTTTCATCTCAAAAGCCATGGAAAAAGAGTCGGTTTTGTGGCTTCACCGTATGGGACACATCAACTACCGGAAGATGAATTATTTAGTAAATCATAATCTGGTGGATGGCATTTCTAAGAATCGTTTCTCGATTAATGATGTGTGCGTTTCCTGCAAGAAGCGAAAACAACAGAAAAAGTCTCATCCTTCCAAACGAATTAATACAATTGTTACGCCGTTAGAGCTACTTCATATGGATCTCTTCGGTCCTATGAATGTTCGTAGCGTTGATGGATGTTTTTATTGTTTGGTGATCACGAATGACTTTTCTCGCTTCTCGTGGGTGGCGTCTATGCATTCGAAAGATGAAACTCCGGCTATCATTCAGAAGTTGTTATCCAAATTCGGATCTATGTACAAGTTCAAAATCTATCGCATTCGGACTGATAATGGTACCGAATTCAAAATGCGAAAATGACAGCTTTTTGTAATGCTCTTGGTATTGTTCAAGAGTTTAGTGCACCGTATACTCCACAACAGAACGGATTTGCTGAAAGAAAGAATCGAACACTGATTGAGACAGCACGAACAATGTTGTCTGATGCACACTTACCAATTACGTTTTTGTCTGAAGCTGTTCATACTGCGTGTCATGTGCTAAATCATGTTCTGATTGTAAAAAGGTTTAACAAAACAAGTTATCACTTGCTTAAAGGTCATAATCTGAATTTAAGCTTTTTAGAGCCGTTTGGGTGTAAGTGCATTGTTCTCAAGGAAGGTGGAAAGTTTGAGGAAAAGGCTGTTGATGGAATTTTTGTTGGATATCAATATCCAATGAAAAGGGTTTATTTTCCTGCTTCATAGACAATTGAGTGTCGTGATTGTCAAAGATATACTTTTATAACACCCAAGACGGAGGATATTCCTGCTTTTGACTACAATCATTTATTTGATTCTTTCTCGGTTGCACGTACTGATCTGCTGATGAGCCTTCTGAAGAACTTATAGTTGCTGCCATATTGCATTCAATGAATAATCGTGGATCATGTATTCCGAAGCTTCCCAGTGTTTCTTCTAATGTTTCATCAAGTCAGCATGTTTCTAATCTAGAAACTATGAGTTCATCTGCTGATGATGAAACTACTTTTCATGAAGCTGAATCGGCACCGGTTGATGATCCGATTACTTTACCAAGCACTAGTTCTTCAGTTATGGTTACTTTACCGATTGGTGATCTTTCTAGCTCAGAGGATGCATATGAAAATTTAAATACTCTTGAAGAAAATATTGTGATTCCTGACACAACCACTACTCGGATTCGTAACATACATCCTCAAGAGAATATTATTGGAGATCCGACTTCTGGAGTACACACACGACATCAATTGTCTGATTCTGTTGATGCTTTGATTGCTGTGACTCGGGATTCTGGGGTTCAAAATGAAGTATTTCATTCTTTTTTTATCCCAAGTTGAGCCTACAAATGTAGTCCAAGCGTTGCAAGATGCTTCTTGGGTGGAGGCTATGCAGGAGGAGTTGCAGCAAATTCAGAAATTGGATGTTTGGCATCTCGTTGATTTACCCGTCAATTCAAAGGAACCTTGTGGTACTAAATGGGTTTTTAAATGCAAAAAGGACGATCGCGGTATCATCGCCCGGAACAAAGCTCTATTAGTGGTTCAAGGTTTCTCACAAATCGAAGGCATTGATTTTAATGAGGTCTATGCTCCTATAGCCAGGATTGAGGCTATCAGAATTTTTCTGGCTTTTGCAACATATCACGGGTTCAAAGTGTATCAAATGGACGTAAAAGTGCTTTTCTAAACGGGAAAATTCGTGAGGAGGTGTATGTGAAGCAACCTCCTGGTTTCTATAATCCAGATTTTCCTGAGCATGTGTACAAACTGGATAAAGCTTTGTATGGTCTTCACCAGGCTCCGCGAGCTTGGTATGAGACGTTATCTACACATCTTCTGGAAAATGGGTTCAGACGTGGCAAAGTTGATTGCATGTTGTTTACAAAGAAGTTTGGGAGAGATCTGCTATTGGTTCAAGTTTATGTGGATGACATTATTTTTGGAAGCACCAACGACAAGTTGTGTAAAGAGTTTGAGCTTGTGATGCAGACTAAATTCGAGATGAGTTCAATGGGAGAGATGAGTTTCTTTTTAGGTCTCCAAGTGAATCAGTCCGCAAAAGGAATATTTTTGCATCAAACGAAGTATGTGTCTGATATCCTGACGCGATTCAAAATTAGAGATGTCTGGATTCCTCATACTCCTATTCAGGTTTCTCATGGACTAGAACCAGATGAATCTCGTGACAATGTTGATCTAACATTGTTTCGTGCCATGGTTGGTTCTCTTATGTACCTGACTGCTTCTCGTCCTGATATAATGTATGCAGTTTGCATGTGTGCTAGGTACCAGGCAGCTCCCAAAGCTTCACATTTGTTTGCAGTAAAGATAATCTTTGCTTATTTGAAGGGTTATACAGATCTTGGTATCCAGTATCCTAATGATAATAAGTTCGAGTTATCAGCCTACTCAGACTCGGATTATGGCGGATGTAAAATCAACTTCAAATCTACTACCGCCGGGTGCCAATTTCTGGGGGATAGGCTCGTATCGTGGCAATGCCAGACACAAACTTCGGTCGCGATGTCTACTGCGGGGGCGGAGTATGTTGCTTCTTCCAGTTGCTGTTCACAGGTTTGGTGGATTAAATAGCAGTTGCGCGATTACGGTTTGAAATTTCTGACTACTCCTATCTATATAGATAACTCGGCTGCTATATCAATCAGGAAAAACCCCGTGCAAAATTCCAAGACTAAGCACATTGACATTAGATACCAATTTATTCGTGATTGTTATGAAAAGAAATTGATTGATTGCAGAAAATTCACACAGATTTTCAAAGAGCTGATTTGTTTACAAAAGCGTTTGATAAAACTTGCTTTCATTTATGTTGCAAATCAATGGTGTTACTCGGTTAAATGCCAAGTAATCTGTTTCACTTGATCACTTTTGCTTTCGTTTATATTTTCAATTGTTTTTCTGCTTTTTAGGGGAGAATTAATGAAAAATACTAAAATAGTGTGATTTCTTGTATTCAAAATGAAAAAGCATAAAAAAAAGAAAGATTCAAAATTGAGAAATGTGATCCAACCTCGTGAGAAATGATAGTACATCACAGAATGTTACTGGCCATGGATAAATTAGATTGAAAGGCTGTAGGTTCTTGCTTGTTTCATTGAATGTGCCAATCATATCTGATACATGTTAGTATAATATAAATATAAAGTTGGCCTGAAATCAGTGGTGAAACATGATTCTTGTTTTTGTGTAATACTGATTATAGCTGAAAAATAGAAAAATAGAATAAGTAAGTGTTCGAGTGTATGCATGCTTTCTTTTGAAAGATTTAAACTTGTTTGATTTTTTTATTTTGTCAAACGATCGGACTTTCTCTGTGTATCGAAAGATCGACCTGATTGTTGTTCGTTTGACGTTCTGCTTTATTTTTCTTGGTGTTTCGTATAATTCATCAGGCTTTCTCTGCGTATAAATAGATTCCTTTTCGGGAGCGATTCATCCTTCCCAAACGTAGCATACAACTCTCCATTGTACTGCGCTCTCCAAGTGTTCCTGTTCCTCGCTTCTTCCTTACCATGGCAAGTCTTTGTGAAAGAACTCCGATGAGAAGAAAAAAGAAGGCGTTAAGAGACCCTCCTGGCCCAACCCTAGACACTCTAAGATCCTTTTTCAAACCTGCTCCCATTTCGTGTCAAGAGATAGATAAATAGACACATCCCATTTGATTTCAGCTTTCTCCAGACCTCGGGGAAAAGCATGAAAAAAAATGTGACATCCGAGAATTCCAAGGTTAACTTCCGTTAGACAATCTCCATTAGTTATGTTATGAGTGTTAACTTAGTAACTAATGCTTAACTAGGCCGAATACGTCCACGACCTTTGGTTGATCACCGAACCCATCCATATGTGTTTATTTATTTATTCTTTACCACTATGTGGAATTACGTGCAACGTGATTTAAATGCATGATTATTATCAAAAGCATGACTATTTGTCTACTTGTTGAATTATGTGACAAATTGCTTAATTGTGTATTTACGTATTTATTATTATTAGCATGACAAATTGCTTAAATGTGTATTTATGTGATTAATCAAGTAATTAGGGTGTATGCATTTGTTTTAATCTTGGGCTAATCACTTGCTGATCATTGGGGCCCAAATCCCAATGATAAGCCCAAAGGAAGCTTAGTATTTAAGGGAAATAAAAACCCTAATCCTCATTTAATTCATACATCACACAAAACACACACACACACTCCCATTCTCTCTCTCTCTCGTTGGATCACTTCTGGTCAGCCGTGAACCACCAAGGATCACCGTGATCTCAGCCTTGAACCATCATCCATCGAGCTTGGAAACCAAACCGTGAGTCCCATGAACTTTTTATGCATTTCTTATGTGTTTTACTTTAAAGCATGACCAAACCTTCATGGAATCGTTTGACCTTCTGATATGATGCTTAGGAATGTTAGATCTAGCCTAAAGTCTGCAACTTTACGTGTAAAATCATGCCATAATGAAGATCCATGCTAGTTAGGTCATTTTATGCTTAAAAGTGTTCTTGGAGATTTGATGGTGAAAATCCATGTTTAAGGTGTTAAATTTGCTTGTGTAATGTTGGTAAATGTTTATGCATGCTAGATACTGAATTATATGAAGTATGGAAGCTGTTAGATTGATTTTTGGACTGATTTACGAGTTTTCTGCGACTAGCGAAACTGTGCATTCGTTAGGCGAAACTGTAGTTTCGCAAACTGTTTGAATATTCATCCAGCGACACTATACAGCGAAACTATAGTGAGTGTATTGCTCGAACGAAACTACCGAGCGAAACAACCATAGACTCCTGAACGAAAGTTCAAATCAGTTTCGATGCGAAACTAGATAGCGAAACTGTGTCATCAGTTTCGAGCGAAACTATCTAGCGAAACTGAGACTTCTATGAACGAAAGTTCAAACCAGTTTCGAGCGAATCTATGCTAGCGAAACTGTGTCATCAGTTTCGAGCGAATCTAGCTAGCGAAACTGTTTTAATATGACTAGTGTAGGTTAAAGTCTAAACCAAATGATATCACATGATTTCTAAGGATGCCTTAAAACTTAAAAGTCCTCAACAATTTAGTACCATTAATTTGCGAAGCGAGGGGATGTTGGGTAGATCTACTGAGGGTTTGACAAACCCTGCTCCGCGGTACACAAATGTGTAGCCAACCGGTTGGAGGCCGAACGGAGTTCAATATCAGCCTATTTTAGTTGTGGGTCCCATGAGGAACACAACTGGAGGCACAAACCATCGGCAAATGCCGAACTCTGTTACGTCAGCTTTTGTACGAACTTCCTTAGTGCATGGAAACCGGATTAGCTACCCGCGATATCGGTTGGCCGCTTTAATCTTTACTTAACTAGTGCATATTCGATAACTCAACACTTGGCAATTTTTTGCAAAACTATTACTTATTTATATGTTGATACATACGCTTATGAGACCGGGCCGCTGCATGACATGCCCACTGTGAACTCACCAACCGTTAGGTTGACACTTGTGTGGTTTTCACTTTTGCACATCGCTGAGGAGTATCCACCGGAGGGTGGCATGGCACCCGAAGTTACTTATTTCATGTTGAACTTAAATTTGGGAATTGAACAACAAATTTATGTTTTGTAATTTAAGCACGTGGTTAGTGCTAAGATACTCATGTTTTTCTTTCCGCTGCAAACTCTTAAGCTGTTTTATGATGAATGTTTGGACTTTACTCTGATTCGTTTAGTATTTGTAACTAATGGTTGTGGTCCTGGTTTGCTCGCACCCCTTAACGGTATAAACTCCGTTAGTGGTTAATTTGGGGGTGTGACAGATTGGTATCAGAGCCATAAGTTGCAGAGAACTGGAATCATTTTTTAAAAACGATTTGGAAACTGCAACTTGAAACCTTAGTTACAAACGAACAAACCAATTCCCAAAACAAAATTTTTACGTGCCAACCTGGGATACTCACTCTGCTGTGTAAGTTAATACTTCATATGTATATATATATATATATATGTATATATATAAATATATATAGACCGTGTCTAAGTAGTCTAACGGAAAAACCTTAGGAAAATTTCACATACGAATACGAAATGCGAACGCTAATACGCACACTATTCCGGGGGAAAGCGACAATGAAACGATGCTACACGCTACGTCCTGATTTCTACTACGATGACTACGCCGACGGTGACTTTTATGGGAAAGCCGACTTTCGACGATAGTACTTACGACTTACGACGTTCTCCGACGACGCTTCGATTTTGCACGAAAATTTTTCTGGACTAATAGTGGGATAACGGGAAATTGTTAATATACATATTATGGGATATGTATAAAGTATAACTGTGACTGAACACTGGCTACTTTAACTGTCCAGAAAATGCCTGGAAGAGGACACGGAAGGAACAACATTAACCTGACACCTGCACAACTGCAAGCTATGATAAACGAACACGTGCAAGCCACAGTGGCAGCCGCCCAAGCTACATTCGCCGCGCAGGGTAATTATAATGCCGGTTAAGGCACAAAGCGATTATATTTTGACTTGTTTAAACTTAAAACCCGAACTATTTATGCATCAGGAAACTTCCATCACTGCACGTTTAAGTCCTTCATGGACTGCAAGCCGATGACGTTTTCCGGTGAGGAAGGAGCGGTAGGACTCCTCAGGTGGATCGAGAAGTCTGAGAAGGTCTTCTCTATGTGCAACTACCCTGCTGAGAACAAAGTGAAATATGCGACTGGTACCTTCGAGGGAGCTGCTCTCTCCTGGTGGAATACCGAAATCCAGATGATCGAGTTAGATGCGGCTAATGACATGGAATGGGAAGCGTTTAAAGAACTGATTATGGAGGAGTATTGCCCTCGAGATCAAGTCAAGAAGCTGGAAGGAGAGTTTTTGAACTCCAAGATGTCTGGGTCAGAAGTTGAGGAATACACTGCGCGTTACCACGAGTACGCGGTACTATGCCCAACAATGGTTGATGCTGAATTTAAACGCATTGAGCGTTATCTGGAGGGTCTCGCACCCCAAATCAAGAGCTTGGTGACAGCTAGCAACCCAACAACCGTGCAGCAAGCCATTCGTTTGGCTCATAAGTTAACCGATCAGGAAATCGAGAGGGGTACTCTACCCGCAAAGGCCACTGTGAAGACTGCCTTAAGTGGCAAGCGTAAGGCTGAAGAAGAAGCACCAGCAACATCTGTGAACAATCAAACTGTTGGAAATCAATCTGGGAGATCCTCTAACTCCCAATATCAGAACAAGCGACCTGACAACACAAGGTCCAATTTCAACAATGGCAGCAACAGTGGAAGTAGCAACCACCAAGGCGGGAATGGAAACTACAAGGGTAAAGCCCCGTTTTGTAACAAGTGCGAGAAACACCACAATGGTATGTGTAGCAAAGGTCTGGAGTGTGGAAGATGTGGGAAACCGGGGCATGAGGCCAACAACTGCTGGACTAACAACAACAATCATGGCAATAACAACAACAGGGGAAACGGAAACAACCGCAACGGGCAAGGAAACAATCAGAACAACAACAATGGTGGAGCCCGTGGCTGTTATGAATGTGGTATGCAAGGCCACATGAGGAAAGATTGCCTTAATTGTGCAGACAAGGGAATGGTAACAATGGCAACGGTGGAAACCCGGGCAACGGAAATGGTAACGGTGGGAATGGTAATGGTGGAAACGGTAATGGTGGGAATGGTAGAGGTCGTGCCTTCGTTATGGGTCAAGGAGAAGCTCGCAACGACGCCAACGTGATTAACGGTAAATTTATGCTAAATGGTTACTTTGCTACTGTATTGTTTGATTCTGGTGCTGAAAGAAGTTTTATTTCCACTAAGTTTGCTAGACTAATTAATGCTAAACCGATTGACTTAGATGCTAAGTATGTGGTTGAGTTAGCGAATGGTAAACTTCATGATACAACTCAGATAGTTAAGGACTGTAAGTTAGAACTAGTTGGCCATACGTTAGGAATCGATCTTATGCCTTTCCCGATTGGTAGTTTTGATGTCATAGTGGGAATGGATTGGTTATCTGAAAACTGAGCTGAAATTATATGTCAAGAAAAAGTGGTTCGTATCCCACTCGAAGAAGGTGAAGTGATAACAGTTCGAGGTGAAAGGAGTGGAACAGTCTCTGGTATTATTTCACTTCTTAAGGCTCAAAAGTGCCTTCGTAAAGGACACTTCGCGATCCTTGCAACCGTCACCGACACGACACTTCCCGAGCGTAGAATCAACGACTACCCGATAGTCCGCGACTTCCAAGATGTATTTCCTGATGATTTGCCTGGTTTGCCTCCAATTCGACAAGTCGAGTTTGGAATCGACTTAGCTCCCGGAGCGGCTCCGATTGCACGCGCACCTTACCGTTTGGCGGTAAGCGAACTCTTTTTTTGGGAAATGGGTTACCCCGGTAACTCTCCGCACAACTTCAAGAGTTACTCGACAAAGGATTTATTCGTCCAAGTTCGTCTCCATGGGGAGCACCGGTATTGTTTGTTAAGAAGAAAGATGGAACGTTCCGAATGTGTATCGACTACCGAGAGCTTAACAAGGTTACGATCAAGAAACGGTATCCACTTCCTCGAATCGACGATCTTTTCGACCAACTGCAAGGTTCGAGCTACTATTCAAAGATTGATCTACGGTCTGGATATCACCAACTTCGTGTTCGTGATGAGGATATCCCCAAGACTGCTTTCAGAACTCGGTATGGTCATTACGAGTTTTTAGTTATGCCGTTTGGGCTAACTAATGCGCCTGCTGTGTTTATGGATCTGATGAATCGAGTGTGCAAGCCGTACCTCGATCAGTTTGTGATAGTTTTTATTGACGATATTTTAATCTACTCCAAGACAAAGGAAGAACACGAGAGTCACCTACGACTTATCTTGGAATTACTCCGCAAGGAACAGCTTTACGCCAAGTTTTCAAAGTGCGACTTTTGGATTCGCGAAGTTCAGTTTCTTGGACACATTGTTAATCAGGAAGGAATTCATGTCGACCCAGCTAAAGTGGAAGCTATCAAGAATTGGTCTACTCCGAGAGCGCCGACCGAAATCCGACAATTTTTAGGACTTGCCGAATATTACCGAAGATTCATCAAGGGTTTCTCGCAATTGGCTCAACCCTTAACAGCTTTAACGCACAAAGGAGTGCGATATAGATGGGGTGAAAAAGAAGAACACGCGTTTCAAACTCTTAAGGACATGTTATGCTCAGCTCCGATTCTCTCGTTACCCGAAGGGGTTGACGACTTCGTGGTTTACTGCGATGCATCCATTCAAGGACTCGGTTGCGTGTTGATGCAACGAGACAAAGTGATTGCCTACGGGTCCAGGCAACTGAAGGTTCAAGAGAAGAATTACACAACACATGATTTGGAATTAGGAGCCGTTATATTTGCACTCAAGATTTGGAGACATTAACCTCTACGGAACAAAGTGCACGATATTTACCGACCACAAAAGCTTACAACACATCTTTGAATAAAAGGACCTCAACATGCGACAACGAAGGTGGGTCGAGCTACTAAATGATTATGACTTAGCGATTAAGTATCACCCGGGAAAAGCCAATGTTGTGGCTGATGCATTAAGCCGAAAAGAGTACGAAAAGCCTCGACGAGTACGAGCGCTGCAACTTACTATTCACACGGGACTGCCGGATCGAATCCGCGATGCCCAACAAGAAGCTTTAAAAGAAGAAAACTTCGCAGCTGAAGCACTGCGAGGGGTGGATGGTAACTCTGAAATTAAGTCCGACGGACTCAGATATTACAATGACAAAATTTGTATTCCTTTACTTGGGAATCTCCGTGAGCTCGTAATGGACGAGGCTCACAAATCAAGGTATTCAGTGCACCCTGGATCGGACAAAATGTACCAAGATTTGAAGAACTTGTATTGGTGGCCGAATATGAAAGCCGACATTGCGCGATACGTGGCTAAGTGTTTAACATGCTCAAGAGTTAAGATCGAGTACCAAAAGCCTTCTGGATTATTGCAGCAACCAAAGATCCCGGAATGGAAATGGGAGAATATCTCCATGGATTTCGTAACGGGACTACCTCATCGATCGAATCGACCGGATGCGATTTGGGTTATCATTGATCGACTAACCAAATCTGCACACTTTATTCCAATGAGGGAAAGTGACAATATGGATAAGTTAACGAAGCTGTATCTTGACCGAATTGTGGCACTTCATGGGGTGCCTAAGACCATTATCTCCGACCGAGATCCTCGATTTACTTCCCGACTGTGGCAATCTATGCAAGACGCACTGGGAACCAGACTGGATATGAGTACAGCTTATCACCCGCAGACCGATGGTCAGACGGAACGAACTATTCAGACTTTGGAAGACATGCTCCGAGCTTGCTTTCTCGACTTCGGTAAAGACTGGGAGGCTCACCTTCCGTTGGTGGAGTTCTCCTACAACAACAGTTATCATACGAGCATCGGTGCAGCACCTTTTGAAGCTCTTTATGGCAGAAAATGTAGATCGCCCGTGTGTTGGGCCGAAACGGGTGAGAAAGGACTCACCGGACCGGAACTCATTCATGATACAACTGAACGAATTATTCAAATCAGAAAACGGATAGCCGTAGCACGTGACAGGCAAAAGAGCTATGCCGACAAACGCCGTAAACCTTTGAAGTTCGAGGTAGGCGACAAGGTACTATTGAAGGTATCTCCCTGGAAAGGAGTGATACGCTTCGGAAAGCGTGGAAAGCTAAATCCTCGCTATATCGGTCCATTTGAAATCATTGGGGAAGTAGGCCCGGTGGCCTACCGATTACAACTCCCTGCCAAACTCGATGGAGTTCACAACGTGTTTCACGTCTCGAACCTGAAGAAATGTCTGGCTGAAGACACTGAAATAATTCCGTTGGAGGAATTGGAAATTGACAAACATCTGAGATTTATTGAGCAACCGGTGGAAATCATGGGACGCGAGGAGAAAGCCCTCAAACGTAGCAAGATTCCGATCGTCAAGGTTCGATGGAACTCAAAGCGTGGACCTGAATATACTTGGGAACGGGAGGATCAAATGAAGAAAAAGTATCCTCACTTGTTCGAGCAAACGTCCACGGAAACTCAAGGTATGATTTAATTTTGGGGACCAAA
>JBCNJP010000023.1:44587738-44596355 GCA_039602395.1 Deinandra increscens subsp. villosa
TAAATCAAATACAAATTTTGGACTTAAATTCGCGATTGATTATTCGGTAATTGTTCTACCACCGTACCAAATGGTACGCGCGTACCAGATTTCGTACGTGGTCCAAAAGTGGTACGCGGCTGGTACGTTTGACTTTTTGTCCGCAGTCAACGAAATTTGGTACGTCCGTACCAGATTGGTCCGTATGTCCAAAGTGGTACGCGACATGGTATGCTGACATGGTTTTTGTCAATAGTTAAAAGTTTAAGCGTTTCGAGTTGAATTAGAGTCAATTGATAGTGTTTTTGATTATCCAATACAAATTTAACATGACATGTTTTTGTGAATTTTTAGAAATGGCAGTTGAATTACCATCAAATGATGAACACAATATCTGTGCATATCTCGGTGCGTCTGTAAGGTGGAGACCTTAGTTTGGAGGAATATTTGATTTTATGCAAAGATCAAGAATCTACTACGCAGCAACACATGAGTGTACGCCGTATAAAGATATTTAAATACTTTCTGGAATGAAGCTCAGGTTGATTGTTCGGTTGTTCCACCGGTGATTAGATCAAGAGTTCATGAGACTAACATTATCATTTCAGAGGATGATGTTCGTCGAGTGTTACACTTCAACGACAATGCTGATTTTCCTTTTGAGTTTGACGAGCCAGATTTGGTTGGGTTGCTTCGAAGAATCATATATGATGGAAATATAACAGCAAAGTGGTTTTTCAAGGAAAATCTATGTCCTCCTTACAACTATTTGATGCACATGATTATAAGGTTCTTTGGGAGCAGACTGAGAGGGATTTCAACTTTTCTGGATGGATTTTTGCATACATGAAAGAAAATATATTGGTGAAGCAAAAGAAGAGTCTTATGTATTCGAGATTTGTTCAGATGATTTTTGATGCTGATATCCAAATCTTCCAAAGAATGCAGATTCTGTTTTGATATTGAAGCATATGAATCAAGTTATTATCGGCAAACTACCGGTTTATCAAAAACGCAAAGGGGCGAACATACCCCCACCGTTAAGAGATTGATAGGTCACCTTGCAAAGCCAGACTATGTGGCTCCTACTAATGGTGCACCTCGACATGTTGATAGTTCTAACGATGAGCTAGAATATGATAACAATGGTAATCCAATTGAAGATGATGAAAATTCAGATGAAGATGAACCAGTGAATCAAGAACCGAATGTGCAAGAACCAGTAATCCAAGAACCTGTCCAGCAACAACATCAAGATCAGATTGTTCAAGATCCTGTTATTGAGAATGTGAGGGTTGAGCCTGAGGGTGTTAATGCTCAGGATGATGAATTGATGTTTGATGCTGATGTTTCTGATGATGGTGAGAGTTTGTCCGGTACTTAATCAGATTCTAGTGGTTATGTTGAGATTTTCCATAACTCTAGAGGAATGCTAGTTAACAAAGGCTCCAAAGATCATATTGGTTACTTGAAGTCCAGGAATGAAGATACTTCTAAGTACAAGGTTAGAACCAAACAGTCTGAAGATAGAGATTCTGATGATGATCCATCATATACTCCGGCTATGGAGGAATCTATGAAAAAGACTGTGACCGCTAACAACGGAAAAGCCCCAATGCTGGATACTGGCAAGAGATTTAAAACAATGTCAAGACCTAAGATATTGGTTAGAAGGGGATCACTCCTTGCCGATGCAAGCAAATATTATACTAGCAGTCCGCCTTCTAAGAAGCAAAAAGTTGCTGAGAAACAGTCTTCTGTTCCTAAACAGCCAACCACAACCACTGCTGGTGTTCAGAGTTCTAGTGTTCCACCAATGAGAAAGATAATTCTCAAATCTTCCTCAAAATCTGCTTCTACCACGTCTAGTGCTACTCCTGCTTCTTCTACAATTACTGCTGTTGATCTGAAACTTGCTTTGCACAATTCTAGGCTTGATGCTCTAGAAATTACTAATCATCAACAAGCTGACGAAATCAAAGAATTGAAAGGTGTTGTGCAAGAATTGAGAGAACGAGATAAAGTAAAAGATCATGAAATTGCTCTATTGCAGTAGATTTCTCTTTCGCTGGGTGAGCAACTAAATCTTTTGTTAAAAGCTTTACCTGCTCAGGGGGAGATAAGGCCAAATCCTGACGATAGTTGAAAAGATGATGATGATATCTCCAGATATTTGAATGACAATGATGATGAAGATCCAGAAGGAGGAATAGGCGGAGATGGTTCTGGTACTGGTACTGCTGATGCTTCAAAATTAGCCGGTACATTTGCTGCAAGTGATTCTACATCTCAGGGGTAGACAACAGGTAAAGATGTGTATGATGTGACCCCGCTTACCAGAGTTGTTATTAAAGAAGAGGAGTATATACATCAGTACTCAAAAGAGCAACTTGCTGCAATATATGCTCTAAATGTTGAAGATGTAGATAAAGTTCACGTTGCTGAACCTTACAAAGAAAACGATTCTAGTGACGATGTCGAATATGAAGAGGAACATGTGGAAGTGGAAGATATGACGGCTGAAGAATATCCAGATGATCCTAAGGTCTATGGTAATTTCACTGATGATAATCATTCTGGAGGATTTGATTTCTTTGGTAAAGATGATGAGGAAGAAATTGAGAAGGAATTGAAAAAGAAAAAATCTGAGAAACAGACTGAAACAACTGAGTCTGATAGTTTTTCTGAAGAACAAGATAAAAGGAAATTATTTGATGAATGGATGAAAGAGCAAAGAGCAAAGAGCTAAGAAAATACCCTCAGTCAAACCTACAAAATATGTGAATCAGAAGCGTTTCTTTGAAAACAAAGGTGAAGCCGTTGGGAATATTATCAGTTGGATGTATAATTCGCAGCTCAGATGTTATGCTATAAAGAAAAAATTTGGGATTATGTATCCGAAAAGTGCAGGTTCAATACCTTGCCGGTCTGTGATGTTAGAGAGTTGACTAGAAAACCGTTTCTGAACTATGGTGAAAATGTTTTGGCTGAAGTCTTCAAGAACAAATTGCATGAAGAATGTCAAGGAAGATTCAGATTTTTAACTCCTCAAACACCGAAGTATACAGATCATCCAACGAAAATTCATCCGAGAACCAGAAAATCTGTAGTGCTGTTGAAATACAAGAAGCCAATTCAATAAAAGAAGATACCTTTGAATAGGCTTGAACAAGATTTCATAAAGACGTTAAAGTGGTGGTTTTATGACGAGCGAATGGGAGAAGTAGTGATTGTGGTGAAAGAAGAAAACAAAGTGGTGAGGATTATTGATCCAATGTGGTTGATAAATTTATCTGAAGCAGACATCGACAAACTCTATCAGAGCAATATACTATATCAGCCTGAAGATGTTGATCAAGCATTACAATTTCAAAAGGTGATTAGAGTTTGTTATGCTTTTGGAATTCACGCTGGCAACAACAGAAATCAATTTTGGAAGAAGACTGATTCAAAAGCTTTTGAAGACTAGCATAAGACAAGGGGGAGTTTGTTAGAACAAGTTGTGTGTCTAATGCTAGGTCTAGGCATTTTGGTTCTGTAAAGTTTATTTTGTAAAGTTTCTGTCTCAGCGTACAAGTGAGCGGACTAGTTGGTACGTAGCTCTGGACCAACTGGTATGTTGGTTAAGTTGGTATGATGGGCAGGTGACTATAAATAGATTCGAGTTTTTTGTTCAGAGTAGAAGAGCGAGTTCATACAGTCTTAAGTGTGTGTTTTCTTAGGTGTTCTCTCTCTGGTTCTCTCTGTAACTGTTTGCTCTCGAAATCAATCAAAGAAGTGTTTATTTACCTCATTTTCATTGAATCGATCATTTCATGCAATAGTAAGATCAATATCATGTTTTACAGATGGCATCTTGTGACTGCAGACCCGTGATGACTCAATCAAGCATGGGGTGTGCTGAGTTTAGCATGGGGCGTGCCAAACTTAAATATTGTGTTTTTCTTGATTTTGACTTTTTGTTTATTTCCTAATCTACGGATAGGTGGCCTAGATTTATTTCCGGCTCCTAGGGGCCGGACCCGTTGATACACCATGTGCATCACCCTCTAGAGGAAGTTTTTCTTCGTCATGGTCGAATATTCCTTCGTAGAATTTGAGACGATGGCCGTTGACTTTAAATATAGATTTGTCGTTATCGTGTATGTCAACAGCACCATAGGGATAAACACACACCACCTGGTAAGGTCCAGTCCATCTGGATTTTAGCTTCACAGGGAATAACCTTAGACGGGAGTTGTATAGAAAACTTTATCTCCTTCTTGAATTCTCCTCGGCCTCTTTAGTCACGAATCATGATTCTTCTTGGTTCGGTCCTTGTAGATGCTGGAGTTGGCATAGGCTCGGCGGTGTAAGTCCTCGAGTTCTGTTAACTGACCGATTCGATTCTGACCTGATTTCTGAAGGTCCATATTTAGTGTGCGAAGGGCCCAATAAGCCTTGTGCTCTAATTCAACAGGGAGATGGCAAGCTTTGCCATATACCATTCTATACGGGGCAGTGCCAATCGGATTTTTGTAGGCTGTTCGAAATGCCCAAAGTGCATCATCCAGCTTATCAGCCTAATCCTTTTGGTTGTTACCGACCGCTTTTTCTATGATTAGTTTGATACCTTGGTTAGTTACTTCAGCTTGACCATTTGTCTAGGGATGGTAGGCTGTTGAAACCTTATGGATTACTCCATACCGAGCCAGAACTCTTTCAATTTGAGAGTTACAAGATTGGGTATCTCTGTCGCTAATTAATGCTCTTGGAGTTCCAAATCTAGAAAATAACTTTTTGAGGAATTTTACAACTACTCGGCCGTCATTAGTGGGTAAGGCTTCAGCTTCAACCCATTTTGAACCGTAGTCCACGGCCACAAGGATGTAGTTATTCCCTCTCGAAGTTGGGAATGGTCTCATGAAGTCTAGTCCCCACACTTTTAAGACTTCACAAACTTGGATGTAATTCTGGGGCATCTCGTTGCGCGAGGAGATGTTCCTAGTTTAAGGATACTAGTTTGTGAGCGTCCATGATAGCTGTCGCAAGGTCCAGAGTGACAATGTTTAAGGATGCTAGTGGTCTCTGTACCATAGACACATCGTCTGATAAGTTGGTCGGTGCATATCTTAAAGAGATATGGGTCTTCCCACATGAAATAGTTAACGTTAGTGAAGAATTTCCTTCGCTGTTTATGTGTTAACCCACTAGGTACGAGGCCGCTTGCGAGATAGTTTGCCATGTCCGTAAACCAAGGTTCAGCAGAAGAGTCAACTCTTTCGAGGTATTCTGTCAGAAACCTCTCATTTATTTCTCCTCCTGATAACCGAGTACTGCTTTCAAGCCTTGAGGGTTATCAGCGGCAGTGTTCTCAGCACCTTTCTTATCCCTAATCTCAATGTCAAATTCTTAAAGGAGAAGAATCCAATGAATGAGCCTTGGTTTAGCGTCTTGCTTTTTGAAGAGGTACCTGATGGCTACGCGATCCGTGAAAACAATAGTTTTTGACAACACCAGATACGAACAGAACTTATCGAAAGCAAACACCACTGCTAACAACTCCTTTTCGGTAACTGTGTAGTTTTCCTGGGCGTCGTTAAGCGTTTTACTCGCGTAGTAAATTGGATGAAAGTGCTTGTCTTTCCGTTGACTTAATACCGCCCCCACAGTATAGTCACTTGCATCACACGTGATCTCAAAGGGAAGAGACCAGTCTGGCGCAGTAATAATTGGTGCATGGAAAAGTTTTTCCGTTAGGAGGGAGAAAGCTTCCATACAGTCTTTGTCGAAGTTAAAGAATGCTTCTTTCTCTAGGGTTTTGTCTAGGGCCTAGAGATCTTGGAGAAGTCCTTGATGAAACGTCGGTAGAAACCTGCGTGTCTGAGAAAACTGCGAATGTCATGGATGGAAGATGGTGTGGTAGACGAGAGATAGTGTTTATCTTTGCTTTGTCTATTTAAAATCCAGCTTGGGAAACCTTATGGCCAAGAACTATGCCTTCATGGACCATAAAGTGACATTTTTCCCAATTCAGAGCTAAATTAGTTTCTTCACATCGGGCGAGCATTTTCTCAAGATTTTGCAGACAGTGGTCAAATGATTTGCCAAAAATCGAAAAATCATCCGTAAAATACTTCCATGGATTTCTCAATCATATCGTGGAAAATGGCAACCATGCAACGCTAAAACGTGGCGGGAACATTACATAAGCCAAAAGGCACGCGTCTGTAGGCGAAGGTGCCGTATGGACATGTAAATGTCGTTTTCTCTTGGTCTTTCGGATCTATAGGGATCTGAAAGTATCCGGAAAAACCGTCGAGGAAGCAATAGTACATGTATTCAGACAAACGCTCTAGCATTTGGTCTATGAACGGCAAAGGAAAATGATCCTTTCGGGTGGCGTCATTTAGCCTTCTTTAGTCTATACAGACTCTCCAGCCAGGGATTGTGCGAGTAGGAATGAGTTCATCCTTGTCATTGGTGATGACAGTCATTCCTCCTTTCTTAGGTATCACCTGAACACGGCTAACCCAGGGTATATAAGTCCAGCGTCCAAAAGTTTGAAAATCTCTTTCTTTACCACCTCTTGTACGTTGGGGTTTACCCTTCGTTGTGGTTGGAAAATGGGCTTGTACACTTCTTCCATTAGGATTTTATGAGTGCAGAGCGATGGGCTTATTCCTTTGATATCCGATAGCTTCCATGCTATTGCCTTTCTGTGCTTTTACAGAATCACAAGTAATGTTTCCTTTTCTTGTGGGCTTAAACGTGCAGAAATGATCACATGCGAGTTGCGATCCTCATCTAGGAAGGCGTATTCCAGATGTTCTAGGAGTTCCTTCAATTCCAGCATCGGTTGATTTGCATTTACCGGCGTGCTGTTGGAATATTCGTCTTTATGGTTGGCATGAATAGAGTGGATGTCATGCTTCTTTGATCGGAGATAGGAGATGGGTTCGTCTCCTCTTCCAGGGTTTCCTGGGTGAGTTCTTCTTCTACTTCATGCAACCAAGGAGGATCATCTGAAGCGGGATATCCGAGAGATCTTTCGATCTTTACAGATAGCTTATGGTCTCCGAGCTGCAGCCTCATTTCTTCATTACCCGGGTTGATCACGGATCTCCAAGTTTCTAAGAGGGGTCTTCCAAAGACTAAAGGGGTATCATAAAGGATGACGAAATCAGAGGGGATTTTAACGTTGTTAACACGGATTAGGACATCTTTGACAACTCCTTTGGATAGACAGATAGAACGATCAGAGAGGATGAACGGCAGGCAGAACGGGGTCATTTCTCCTAACTCTAGTTTATTAAGCAGAATAGTAGGCCTCATATTTATAAGCAAACTATCATCAACTACATCAATTTGTATTCTCTTTTTGATAAACACATGGCACAAAGTTTTTATCAGAAAGTTTCCTAAAGTGCAATGATTGTTCTTTTGTAAATATTACTTGTTGTAATTCTTTGAGTTTAGGTGAAGTGGATAATTCCTTGAAAAATCTAGCATTAGTAGGTATACTAGAAAGACTTTCAAGAGAAGGTGGAGAAATGCGTACCTGAGTTGGAAGAGGTTTACTCTTACCAATTGATGATGAGATGGGCGTCTTATCTGGTCTGTGCATTTCTTCTGTTTTCTTGACTAGTTAATCGGCTTGGGTGTTCGGGATTTGAAGGCAAGGGGTTGCGTCCAACTCCTTTGCTTCAGGACTTGTTCAAATGGACATAGTGGCTGGGATGATGGGATTTGGGAGATCTTCCTTGATCATGACTTCTTCTTTTTCCTCCTCCTTTATACGGCTAAAGTAATCCTCGAGAACCTCTATAAGTTCTAACATTCGTTCCATGGTTTTTCCAAGACTTTACTTAGGACGTATATAAGGTGGTTCTTCTGTATGTGGTGTATAAGCAAAGCTTGTGCCTTGCGAGTTTTGCTCATTACACTTCATAGAGACAAAGAAAAAATCATGGGAACAAGAAGTAGAGGTTGAAGTAGATGGTTCATTTTTAAAATCTTGCGTTTCAATATTTTCTTGCCAGTAATTTCGGTTAAGCTCAGGTTGATTAATATTTTGGCAAAAACTTTTATTTAGCGAAGATTGTGAAAAAGAACTATAATTATGACTGGGGGAGTCATCTGGTGGGTCATCCACTCATAAGAATGTAGGCGTTTGTGCTAATATGTAGTAGTCCCAAGAGTAATGGGGACCACCGCAGATTCTGCACCAAACAGATTGTGGCCATCCATCATTATAACAGAAATATTCCTCCGGATTAGTATCCATCTTGCAATATTTCTCAGAGAAATATAGATGAAGAGAAATTATAAGAAAAAAGGTAAAAAAAATTAAAATCGAAACTAATAAAAAAATAAACTAATCTAAACTATTGGCTAGGCTGCTAACTTGGACTTTTTTTTCCAAATCCTCGTTTGTGTCCCCGGTAACGGCGCCAAAAAGCTTGGTGTGTGCTGAGGTGTATATAAAATATGGCTATATTTTTTTTAACCTTTTTAGCAGTTTTTAAGCTTTTAAATTTATAACACCTGATTTATTTGACAACTACTATTTCACTACATTACACGGGCACGTATACCCATCATGGGCAGTATAGTAGTGGTAAGTTGAATCGGGGTCGATCAGGACACGATGGAAAGT
>JBCNJP010000023.1:44596855-44674355 GCA_039602395.1 Deinandra increscens subsp. villosa
AGACTTTTATGATCGGTGAATATCGTGCACTTTGTTCCATATAGGTAGTGTCTCCAAATCTTAAGTGCATGAACAACGGCTCCCATTTCCAAATCATGCGTTGTATAATTCTTTTCTGTATCCTTTAGTTGCCTGGACCCATAGGCAATTACTTTATCTCGTTGCATCAACATGCAACCGAGTCCTTGGATTGATGCATCGCAATAAACTACAAAATCGTCAACTCCATCGGGTAACGCAAGAATTGGAGCCGAACATAACATATCCTTGAGCGTTTGGAATGCGCGCTCTTCCTTCTCACCCCATCTGTATTGCACTCCTTTGTGCGTTAAGGCCGTTAGGGGTTGAGCCAATTGAGAGAAACCTTTAATAAACCTTCGATAATATCCGGCAAGCCCTAAAAATTGTCGGATCTCTGTTGGCGCTCTTGGGGTAGACCAGTTCTTGATTGCTTCCACTTTGGCTGGATCTACATGAATTCCTTCCTCATTTACAATGTGTCCAAGAAACTGGACTTCGCGGATCCAGAAGTCGCACTTCGAAAACTTAGCATAAAGCTGTTCCTTGCGGAGCAATTCCAAAATAAGACGTAGATGCTCCTCGTGTTCTTCCTTGGACTTGGAGTAGATCAAAATATCGTCGATGAAGACTATCACAAACTTATCGAGGTACGGCTTGCACACTCGATTCATCAGGTCCATAAACACAGCCGGTGCATTGGTTAGCCCAAACGGCATAACCAGGAACTCGTAGTGACCATACCGAGTTCTGAAAGCTGTCTTGGGTACATCCTCATCACGAACGCGAAGCTGGTGATATCCAGACCGTAGATCAATCTTTGAAAAGTAGCTTGAACCTTGCAGTTGATCGAAGAGATCGTCGATTCGAGGAAGTGGATATCGATTCTTGATCGTAACTTTGTTAAGCTCTCGGTAGTCAATGCACATGCGGAACGTTCCATCCTTCTTCTTAACAAACAGTACCGGAGCTCCCCATGGAGACGAACTTGGACGAATAAATCCCTTGTCGAGTAGCTCTTGCAGTTGTGAGGAGAGTTCGTTGAGTTCACTTACAGCCAAACGATACGGAGCGCGTGCAATCGGAGCGGCTCCAGGAGTTAGATCGATTCCGAACTCAACTTGTCGGAACGGAGGCAAACCAGGCAGATCTTCAGGAAATACATCTTGGAAGTCGCGGACTATTGGGTAGTCGTTGATTCTGCGCTCGGGAAGTGTCGAATTGGTGACGTTTGCAAGAATCGCGAAGTGACCTTTACGAAGGCACTTTTGAGCTTTGAGATATGAAATAATTCCGGTCACCGTTCCACCCTTTTCACCTTGGACTGTTAACACCTCTCCTCCTTCGAGTGGGATACGAACCACTTTTTCTTGACACAGGATTTCGGCTCGATTTTCAGATAACCAGTCCATTCCTACTATAACGTCAAAACTACCGATCGGGAAAGGCATAAGGTCAATTCCTAACATATGGCCAGCTAGTTCTAACTTACAGTCCTTAACTATTTGCGTCGTATCATGAAGTTTACCGTTCGCTAGTTCTACCACATACTTAGCGTCTAGGGCAATCGGTTTAGCGTTAATCAGTTTAGCAAATTTTGTGGAAATAAAACTTCTCTCAGCACCAGAATCAAATAAAACAGTAGCAAAGAAACCATTCAATATAAATTTACCGTTAATCACGTTGGCATCGTTGCGTGCTTCCCCTTGGCCCATAACAAAAGCACGACCTCTACCATTCCCACCATTTCCATTTCCACCGTTTCCATTCCCATCATTATTTCCCTGGTTACCGTTGTTACCATTACCCTGCCTGCGCAATCGCGGGCAATCTTTCTTCATGTGGCCCTGCGCACCACACTCAAAACATCCACGAGCCCCACCATTGTTGTTATTCAGATTGTTTCCTGGCCCGTTACGGTTGTTCACATTTCCTCTGTTGTTGTTTCCTCCTTGATTCTGATTGTTGTTGTTCAATCTCTGCAAGTTGGTCCAGCAGTTGTTGGCTTCATGACCCAACTTTCCACATCTCCCACACTCTACGCCTTTGCTACACATACCCCTGTGGTGCTTCTCACACTTGTTGCAAAACGGAGCCTTGCCTTTGTAGTTCCCATTACCGCCTTGACGGTTGTTGCTCCCACTGTTGCTGCCATAATTGAAAGTGGACTTCGTGTTGTCAGGTCGCTTGTTTTGATACTGGGAGTTTGAGGATCTCCCAGATTGATTCACAGACATTGCTGGAGCTTCTTCTTCAACCTTTCTTTTGCCACTCAAGGCAGTCTTCTCAGAGATTCTGGCAGGGAGTGTACCTCTTTCAACCTCCTGATCAGTCAATTTGTGAGCCAGACGGATGGCTTGTTGTACAGTTACTGGGTTGCTGGCCGTCACCAAGCTCTTGATTTGGGGTACGAGACCCTCCAGATAGCGCTCAATGCGCTTGAATTCAGCATCAACCATAGACGGACACAATGCTGTGTACTCGTGGTATCGTGCAGTGTACTCTTCAACCTCAGACCCAGACATTTTGGAGTTCAGAAATTCTCCTTCAAGCTTCTTGACTTGATCTCGGGGGCAATATTCTTCCATTATCAGTTCCTTGAATGCACCCCATTCCATGTTATCAGCTGCATCAATCCCAATCATTTGAATTTCAGCATTCCACCAGGACAGAGCTGCACCTTCGAATGTACCAGTGGCAAACTTCACCTTGCTTCCAGCCGGGCAGCTACACATGGAGAAGACCTTCTCGGACTTCTCAATCCATCGGAGGAGTCCTACAGCTCCTGATTCGCCAGAGAACGTCATTGGCTTGCAGTCCATGAAAGTTTTGAAGGTACAGTGTTGGACGTTTCCTGATGCAATTAATAGCTCGGGTTTTTAAATTTAAACAGGTCAAAATATAATCGTTTTGCGCCTTAACCGGCATAATAGTTACCCTGTGCGGCATATGCAGCTTGGACGGCTGCCACCGCGGCTTGCACATGTTCATTAATCATCGCTTGCAGCTGTGCAGGCGTCATGTTTATGCCGTTCCTTCCGTGTCCTCTTCCAGCCATCTTGCTGAACGTTTAAAGTAGCTAGTGTTCAGTCACAATTATACATTATACATATTCCATATTATGCACAACAACATTTTCCCGTTATCCCACTATTAGTCCAGAAAATTTTGTGCAAAGTCGAGGCGTCGTCGGAGTACGTCGTAAATCGTAGACAGCTATCGTCGAAAGTCGGCTTCCCATAAAGTCACCATCGGCGTAGTCGTCGTAGTAGAAATCAGGACGTAGCGCGTAGCATCGTTTCGTTGTCGCTTTCCCCAGAGTAGTGTGCGTATTCGCGGTCGCATTTCGTATTCGTGTGTGAAAATTTCCTAAGGTCTTTCCGTTAGACTACTTAGACACGGTCTATATATATCTATATATATAGGTATACATATATGAAGTATTTACTTATACAGCAGAGCGAGTATCCCAGGTTGGCACGTGAAAATTTTGTCTTTGAGAGTTTGTTTGTTTCGTTTGTAACTAAGGTTTTCAAGTTGCAGTTTCCAAATCGTTTTCAAAAATGATTCCAGTTCTCTGCAACTTATGGCTCTGATACCAATCTGTCACACCCCCAAATAACCACTAACGGAGTTTATACCGTTAAGGGGCGCGACTAGACCAGGACCACAACCATCAGTTACAAATACTAAATGAATCAGAGTAAAGTCCAAGCATCAATAATAAAACAGTTTCAAAATACGTAGCGGAATTTAAAAACATCAGTATCTTAGCACTAGCCACGTGCTTTACAAATAGTTATTTCAATTCCAATTTCCCAATTTAGTTTAATGAACGTAAAAGTCTTCGCGTGCCATGCCAACCTTCAACGGATACTCTTCAACGATCTGCAAAAGTGAAAACCACACAAGTGTCAACCTAACGGTTGGTGAGTTCACGGTGGGCATGACATGCATTGGCCCAGTCTCAATAATCGTATGTATCAACATATATAAGTAGTATGGTTTTGCAAAACATTGCCAAGAGTTTGGTTATCGAATATGCACTAGTTATGTAAGAGTTAAAGCAGTCAACCGATATCGCGGGTAGCTAATCCGGTTTCCATGCACTAAGGAAGTCGTACTAGGGCTGAAAGCTGACGTAACAGTGTACGGCATTTGCCGTTGGTTTGTGCCTCCAGTTGTGTCCCATTTGGGATGCCCACAACTAAGAACAGGCTGATATTGCACTCCGTTCGGCCCCCGACCGGTTGGCTACACATTTGTGTACCGCGGAGCAGGGTTTGTCAAACCCTTAGTAGATCTACCCAACATCCCCTCGCTTTCCAGATCATCAGTACTAAGTTGAGGTCTTTAAGTTTTTTTTTTTTTTGCATCCTTAGAAATCATGTGATATCATTTGGTTTAGACTTTAACCTACACTAGTCACATTAAAATGTTTATTCCGGATTTCATCTGAAATCCCAAAAAGAGTTTAAGTGTTGTAGTAGTTGGTTCCGGATTTCATTTGAAACCCCAAGGATGGACGGTTGCAAGTATTCCCCATAAAACACTCCAACTTCCATAACAAGTATCCCATTAGGCAATACCTCAGATTTGTCAGCGTTGTTTTCCGTTTAGTATGTTCGTTGTGACCCAAACGGGCTCACAAGTAAAGGGTTTGTGAAACTCACCTTAGGTTGCTCAGCTACACTTGTTAATCCGATTTGTGTTTGCTAACGAAGACCTAGTAATCACATTAAGGTCTTAGGTGTTAGGTTGTGTCTATCTTTAACTTAACGTCACTATGGCCCATAACATAGCACGTTTGAACTACGACTCGACATAACGACACACGACACCAATGGTTGATCATAATTCAAGGGTTCATATAAATCAGATATCAAGCATGGCATAATCATGTAAGTCATGGCATAACACTTAAGCAATTTTCACAAGTTTGGTTTTTAGGTCAAGTCTTAGTTTCGCTAGCCTAGTTTCGCTAGGCAGTTTCGCTAGGTGCACGGGCAGCACTTTCGCTAGGCAATGCCCGGTGACACAGTTTCGCTAGGCTAGTTTCGCCCGAAACTGCTGACGCAGTTTCGCTAGCCTAGTTTCGCAGAGAAACTGGTTTGAACTTTCGTTCAGGTATTTCGCTCGTAGTTTCGCTCGAGCTGGTCTGGTCAGGTTACCCGGCGACACTATAGTTTCGCTGGGTAGTGTCGCTGGAAGGAGATATAATTTCGCTACTTAGTTTCGCCCAGAGAACACGCAGTTTCGCTGGTCGCGAAAAACATACGGATTTGCCTAAAAATTAACCTAACAGCTTCTGATCTTACATGCAATCCATTATTTAGCATACATAGGCATTTACCAACATAAATCAACAAGCTTTAGCACCTTAAACATGCATTTTGTCATCAAATCACCCAAAACACATATAAAACCCTAAAATGACTAAAATGGCATAAATCCCTATCATGGTTGGATTTCATACGCAAAGTTGGAGACTTTATCACAGATCTAGCATCCCTAGTCATAAATACAGAAGATCTAACAAGTTCATGAAAGATTGAGCATGCTTTATGAAGAAACATGTAGAAAATGCATGTAAATGGGTTTTGGAGACTCACGGTTGATCGAGGATCGATGGATGCTCTCTACCAACAGTGATAATAGCAGCAAATAGTGATATCTCAGCTGGTCCAGAATTCTCAGAGAGTGTGTGTGTGTTTGTTGTGTGGTTTGAGCAAATGAGGCTACTAGGGTTTATTAAGTTTATTTATATCAGAGGCTAGTTTCGCTGGCAGTTTCGCTGGCCAGGCGAAACTAGCTCTGATCTCGGGTACACTGGTCAGTCTAGCCAACTACCGGGCGAACCTGTAGTTTCGCTCGGTAGTTTCGCTGACTACCAAAATTAGGCAATTTTTCACATAATCAAGTATTTACAATTTTTCATGCTATTCATAATATCAAATCATGCATTTAAATCTCATTGCACATAAGGACAATAAATAAGCACATAACACATATGGGCGGGTTCGGTGATCAACCAAAGGTCGTGGACGTATTCGGCCTAGTTTAAGCATTAGTTACCTAAGTTAACACTTATAACGTAACTAACGGATTTGTCTAACGGAAGTTAACCTTGAAATTCTCGGGTGTCACAAATACAACATAAATACAAACATATTAAATACAAACATAAATACAAACATAAATACAAACACAAATACAAACACAAACGCAAACAAAAACGCAAACACAAACGCAAACACAAACGCAAACACAAACGCAAACGCAAACGCAAACGCAACGCAAACGCAAACGCAAACGCAAACGCAAACACAAACGCAAACACAAACGCAAACACAAACGCAAACACAAACGCAAACACAAACGCAAACGCAAACACAAACGCAAACACAAACGCAAACACCAACGCAAACACCAACGAAAACACCAACGCAAACACAAACGCAAACACAAACGCAAACACAAACGCAAACACAAACGCAAACACAAACGCAAACACAAACGCAAACACAAAAACGCAAACACAAAAAACGCAAAAACAAACGCAAACACAAACGCAAAAACAAACGCAAACACAAACGCAAACACAAACGCAAACACAAACGCAAACACAAACGCAAACACAAACGCAAACACAAACGCAAACACAAACGCAAACACAAACGCAAACACAAACGCAAACACAAACGCAAACACAAACACAAACACAAACGCAAACACAAAAAACGTAAACACAAAAAACGGAAAAACAAATGCAAACACAAACGCAAACACAAACGCAACACAAACGCAAACACAAACGCAAACACAAACGCAAACACAAACGCAAACACAAACGCAAACACAAACGCAAACACAAACGAAAACACAAACGCAAACACAAACGCAAACACAAACGCAAACACAAACGCAAACACAAACGAAAACACAAACGCAAACACAAACGCAAACACAAACGCAAACACAAACACAAACACAAACGCAAACACAAACGCAAACACAAACGCAAACACCAACGCAAACACCAACGCAAACACCAACGCAAACACCAACGCAAACACCAACGCAAACACCAACGCAAACACACACGCAAACACAAACGCAAACACAAACGCAAACACAAACGCAAACACAAACGCAAACACAAACGCAAACACAAACGCAAACACAAACGCAAACACAAACGCAAACACAAACGCAAACACAAACGCAAACACAAAAAACGCAAACACAAAAAACGCAAACACAAAAAACGCAAACACAAAAAACGCAAACACACACACGCAAACACACACGCAAACACAAACGCAAACACAAACGCAAACACAAACGCAAACACAAACGCAAACACAAACGCAAACACAAACACAAACACAAACGCAAACACAAACGCAAACACAAACGAAAACACAAACGCAAACACAAACGCAAACACAAACGCAAACACAAACACAAACACAAACGCAAACACAAACGCAAACACAAACGCAAACACAAACGCAAACACAAGCGCAAACACAAACGCAAACACAAACGCAAACACAAACGCAAACACAAACGCAAACACAAACGAAAACACAAACGCAAACACAAACGCAAACACAAACGCAAACACAAACACAAACACAAACGCAAACACAAACGCAAACACAAACGCAAACACCAACGCAAACACCAACGCAAACACCAACGCAAACACCAACGCAAACACCAACGCAAACACAAACGCAAACACAAAAAACGCAAACACAAAAAACGCAAACACAAAAAACGCAAACACAAAAAACGCAAACACACACACGCAAACACACACGCAAACACAAACGCAAACACAAACGCAAACACAAACGCAAACACAAACGCAAACACAAACGCAAACACAAACACAAACACAAACGCAAACACAAACGCAAACACAAACGCAAACACAAACGCAAACACAAACGCAAACACAAACGCAAACACAAACACAAACGCAAACACAAACGCAAACACAAACGCAAACACAAACGCAAACACAAGCGCAAACACAAACGCAAACACAAACGCAAACACAAACGCAAACACAAACGCAAACACAAACGAAAACACAAACGCAAACACAAACGCAAACACAAACGCAAACACAAACACAAACACAAACGCAAACACAAACGCAAACACAAACGCAAACACCAACGCAAACACCAACGCAAACACCAACGCAAACACCAACGCAAACACCAACGCAAACACCAACGCAAACACCAACGCAAACACAAACGCAAACACAAACGCAAACACAAACGCAAACACAAACGCAAACACAAACGCAAACACAAACGCAAACACAAACGCAAACACAAACGCAAACACAAACGCAAACACAAACGCAAACACAAACGCAAACACAAACGCAAACAACACATATCGCTTAAGTAAAGTGAAATATAACTTTAATTCCGCAGGGTTATATTTGCAAGTAAAGGGCTTTGTTTTAGTTTAACTCTAACTAATAACGATCCTACAAGTGGTATCAGAGCTTTGGATCTCACTTTGAAGACTTTCAGTGCTTCAAAGTTGATACTTTACTTGCTTACTTTACAAGCTTTGCTATTTCTTCTTTCAAAAGGTTTTCAAAATGAGTGATTTCAGTCTAAGTTGTCCAAATGGTTCTTCCAACAAACCACCAATGTTCACTCCAGATGACTTTGGTACCTGGAAACTCAGGATGGAAGGTTTTGTTAGGATTCTGGACCGTCGTATTTGGAAATCTTTCACTGAAGGACCTTACTCACCCATGGTTTCATCTGCTGATGATGCAGAAGTCAAGATAGCACTAGATAAATATGTTGAATCTGACTACACTGCTTTCGAATTTGACCATAAGGCATATTGGACTCTAAAGGCTGCACTTCCTAATTCCATTTTAAGTGGGTTTAAAGGATATAAAACTGTATTTGACCTGTGGAATGCCTTAAGTGAAATGTATGAAGGAACCAGTGAAGTAAAAGAAAACAAGAAAGATGTCTTAAAACAGAAGTATGAAAACTTTACTTTCAAATCTGGTGAAACAATGACAAACCAGTACTTAAGATTTATTTTTTTGCTTGATGAACTACAAAAGGTAGATGTAAAACTAGACCAGGTAGATGTAAACATAAAGTTCCTACATTCCCTGCCTTCTGTGTGGACAGTTTACACAGTAAGCATCAGGGAATGCAAAAACTTGAAAAAGATGAGACTTAATGAACTTCATGGCATACTCAGTGCCTATGAAATGGAACTAGATCTTAAACAAAACTCATCTTCTGAGTCAACTCAGCTGTTTTCATCTGCACTAGTAACTATTGATTTTAACAGTCAAAGGTCTTCAAACTCATCATCATATCAGTCACCTATTGTCAGTTTCCCTGAGACACCAGGTGTCAAGAAAGTTTTTCAAACACATTTGAAAACTCTCATAATGCTCATGTAGCAACTGACTCTTACCAAGGCTTCATACCTGAAGATCTTGAGTGTATAGGTGCTGATGATTTGGAGGAAATGGACATAATGACCCAACTTGCTATGGTGTCTGTCAGAGCTCAAAGGTTTTACAAAAGAACTGGCAGAACCTACAAGGGAGAAAAAGGTGCTCACATAGGCCTTGACAAAAGCAAGGTGAAGTGCTATAACTGTCACCAACTTGGTCACTTTGCAAGGGAGTGCTCTCAACCAAGAAGAGAAGGACAGAATCAGAGTCATGTCCAAGTGAAAAATCAAGGAGGAAACAACTCTAACAACAACAATTCTGGTAACAATTCAGGCTCTCACCCTACTCCACCAAAGCCAACCGGAAGTCAAAACCACCAGAATGTTGTTGCTGATGTTGCCAATCAAACCTCGTGTGTGGAATGGGAAGATTTCGTTGATGAGTTTGAGCCTATCAACCATGTTTGATGGCCAAACAAGACTCCACCTCAGATCAGGTAAACTCTATCCCTGAGAAAGTCTTAGAAAACCTATACAACCCTGCCTGCATAGAACAAGTGGCAAAGTACCGAAATCACAACACTGATTTGATTGATGAATTTTCAAACCTAAATGAGTTAAAGGAATGCTTTAAGAAAACTGAATCATCATACATTTCAAAAATTGAAAATTTAACTAAAGAGTATGAACAGTTAAAACAAACCAACTCAGTGCTTGAAACACAGCTTGATGACTTGCTGTCAAAGCTTGAGAAATCAAGAAATGAAACCAAAGATGCTAAGGCTGAGGTTGATGTTCTTGAGATCAAGCTGAAAGATGCTTTGTTTACTTGTGATAAATTCCAAGCAGCAAACAAAAAGGCTGAGAAACTGTGGATGGGAGGGATGTATGGTAAAGCAGGTGTTGGGTATAACTGTGTTGAACCACCAATTGAATACTCACCTGTAATCAAACCAATTGATGCTTTAAAATATGAATGTAAAGTTAGTCTCACAGTTAATGACGTTTCATCACAGTCAAGTTCTGAAAACACTGTTGAGTCTAAGAAAACTGAAGTCACTGTTGCAAGCACATCTGCTTCAGCTGACCAATCAAACATTTTGAAACCATCAATTGCTGTTCCTCCACCAACTGTTTATGAACCCAAGGATTCAAAAGTTGGAGGAAAGAAACCTGAGCAACCAAAGGGAAGTCAAACTCAAAGGCTTGGTCAACTAAATTTCAACCAAGTAACCAAACTTCAGTCTCCCAGAAAATTTGAAACCAAAGTTGTTGAATGCATGTGCTGTGGTGAACAAGGTCACCTAGCTGCTGTATGTCAGTTCAATCCAATGAGTAAAGTCAAACCATTTTTGAAACCAAAACCTGTTTTGCAATCAAAAGCTAATTTTCAAAAGAAACTCACAGGAAGAATTTCACCTGTGAAAAGTCACACAATGAAGCATTTTGGATCTGAATCCAACAGGGTCTTAATTGGTAATGATAAAAATGGAAGTTTCTCTATTTTAAGGCAAAATCGTTTTTCGGCTGAAGTTCAAGCGGAACATTTTTCCAGCTCGAACACTTTGCTGATAGGTTTGAGCATTTTGAAGCTCAAGGAAGAAGAAATCCCTCTAGAGGAAAGACCACCTCTAGAGAAAAATTTTCAAGAAGCAAAAAGTCTTACCAACCGGAAATTGTTTTTGCTACTAGTTCAAGTGGAAGTTACTATGTTCCACCTCAGGGGGAGAGTTCAAATCAAAACAAACACTTTCCTCAAAGATTTCAAAATCTCCTGAAAGAACTAAGTTGGTTAACCAAGGAAATGAAAAACCAAAGAAAATAACCAACAAGCAAAGAAAATTTAAGGAGTGCAGGGAAAGAAAAATTGCTGAAAGGAAAAACACTAAAGGTGAAGGATTTAGTCAAACAAGTACTCAATATGAGAACTTCAGTTTTGACAATGATGATCTACTTAATGAAGCTCCAGTTTTAAATACTTTAGTACTCAAGGAGTATAAGTATAATGACGCTTATGGCAGACCCAAGACCACTCAGGCTTGGGTCCCCTATAGAAATTAATCAATTCTGATGTGTGCAGGTGCAAAATAAAGGCCAAAATAGCCTATGGGTAGTTGACAGTGAATGCACTTGCCACATGACAAGGAATAAGCAAATTCTGGAAAATACAAAAAGAATCAATGGAGGACCAGTTGCCTTTGGAAGCACAAAAGGCTATATCACAACACAAGGTGATGTGACAAATGGACTGGTAAAATTTGACAGAGTCAATTTTGTTGATACATTGAATTTCAACTTGCTTAGTGTCTCTCAAATGTGTGACAAGAATTTGAATTTAATGTTTAATGAGAAAGAGGCCATAATCCTCAAACCTGGTGTCAAAATTTCTGATGAACTAATAATGCTTAAGGCACCCAGGAGAGATGGATTATACATTTTGGATATGTCAGTTGCTGCACCCTCATGTGGCACTGCTTGCTTTGTATCCAAAGCCTCAGTTGACGAATCTGATCTGTGGCATAGGAGGTTAGGTCATGTGAACTACAAAAACATGAACAGAATTATGAATCTTGGCTTAGTTAAGGGTCTTCCTAACAAGCATTTTGCATGTTCTGAAAACTGTGTGCCATGTCTCAAGGGCAAGCAACACAGAACCTCTTTTAAGCCAAAAGTTGAATCTTCCATTTCAAAACCTCTAGAGCTGTTGCACATGGATCTTTTTGGTCCAACTAAAGTAATGAGTTTAGGGAAAAGGTCATATTGTTTTGTAATAATTGATGATTTTTCTAGATACACTTGGGTTTTCTTTCTTAAAATAAAAGATGAAACTCCTGAATTGTTGAAAACACTTGTGATAAATTTAGAAAATCAATTCAATCTTAAAGTCAAAACAATCAGATGTGACAATGGAACATAATTCAAAAATCATGTTCTGAATTCATTTTGTGAGGAGAAGGGAATTGTGAGACAATTCAGTGCTCCTAGAACTCCACGGCAAAACGGTGTTGCTGAAAGGAGAAATAGGACATTGATTGAAGCTGCTAGATCTATGTTAGCAGACTCCAATCTCCCTGTGATATTTTGGGCAGAAGCAGTGAACACTGCCTATTATGTCCAAAACAGGATTTTAATTGTCAAAGGCAAAAAAAAGACACCTTATGAGCTTTGGAGAAAAAGAAAGCCAAACATTTACTTCTTTAAGCCATTTGGTTGTCCTGTTACAATATTAATAACTAATGAGTTATTGCCCAAATTTGCTGAAAAGGCAGATGAGGGATATTTTGTTGGATACGCGAGTATGTCAAAAGCATACAGAGTGTACAACAAGAGAACCAAAATTGTTGAGGAAACTATAAATGTCTCTTTTAATGAAAAATCTACCAACAATTTTGAGTCTCAACCCACTTGGTTATTTGATATTGACGCACTAACCTCTGCTTTCAACATAACTGTTGATAAGTCTGTGAGATCTTTAGTGCAAGAAAATAACTTTTATAGGTCTGCTGATGAACATTGGAAGAGCAACACTGCTGGAACTGAGAAGCAAAACTTCTTCTCTTCAATGAGCATCAAACCTATTTGCCAGGCAATGGAAAGAAACCTTCTGAAATAATTCAAATTGAAGAAGAAATTGTTCCGGTCGAAGTTCAAACGGAAATTTCTCCGGATGACGTTCAAACGGAAATTTCTCCGGCTTAAGTTCAACCGGAAAACTTTATTTCAGAAACTATTGAGAACAATGATTCCGGATCAACTGAACCTGAAAATTCAAATGATGAATTCAGTTTCGAGCATCTGACCCACATTTCAGAAGACAGTTCTCACAATACAGTTGAAAGTTCAAATCCTGTTTCACAAATTGCTGATATTGAGCTTGATTGCAGACTTCCTCAGCTCAATATACCCTCAAATGGAAGAAGCCATGAGTTCCCTATGTTTCTAGACAGAAGAATCAACAGAGATCACCCAGTGAGAAACATTATTGGAGAAGTGTCATCACCTGTGTTGACAAGAAGTAGATCTGCTGTTTGCATGCTGCATTTTTATCTCAAGTAGTGCCCAAGAAGGTAACAGATGCCTTGGAAGACAATAGTTGGGTCGAGGCAATGCAGGAAGAGTTATTTCTGATTAACAAGCAGAAAGTTTGGGAATTGGTAGATCTACCTGATGGAGCAGAACCAATTGGCACAAAGTGGGTATTCAGAAATAAGAAAGATGACAGGGGAATTGTTATCAAGAACAAAGAAAGACTGGTAGTGCAAGGCTATGTACAGGAAGAAGGTATTGATTATGATGAAGTGTTTGCACCAGTGGCTAGATTAGAAGCTATCAGAATCTTCTTAGCCTATGCTGCCTTCAAAGACTTCCAAGTATTTCAGATGGATGTCAAAAGTGCCTTCATGTATGGCGTGCTGGAACAAGATGTATATGTCAACCAACCTCCTGGTTTTGAGGACCCTCACCATCCTAACAAGGTGTACAAGCTAATCAAAGCTTTGTATGGTCTCAAACAAGCACCTAGAACCTGGTATGAAACTCTTTCTAACTATCTTCTAGAGAATGGCTACAGGAGAGGGGACATTGACAAAACACTTTTTGTTAAAACTGTTGGTAAGGACATGTTGATGGTACAAATCTATGTAGATGATATTATTTTTGGTTCATCTAACACTGTTTTGTGCAAGGAGTTTGAAACTTTGATGCAGTCCAAATTTGAGATGAGCTCTATGGGAGAATTAACATTCTTCTTATTTTTTTTTGGGTAAAGGGTTACCCCGGTGATTTTGTATATATATACCACAAAGAAGAACAAGTGGTAAGGAGAGCCCTTACTAGTTCATACTTGGGACAAACCCCCAAAGTATGGAAAACCAAACAAAGATAAACCAACAAGCGAAAACACTACCACCTAGAACTCAAATATCAAGGAAACACAAAAACAGAAGCACAAACGACTACGTGTTAGCCATGGTGTCAAGTGAACCAATCTTCCACACGCTCAAAGTCTGATCAACCCTCACGGTCCTCTTGTACTTCAAACCCATCAACTTCCAACGAACCACTTCAATAATCCTGCCAGCCACAATGTCAGGAGGGCGAGTATGGTTGTTAAACAGCCGGTTATTTCTTTCTTGCCAAACATGGTACGTCGTAGCATGAACCACCAACTTATCAATAATAGTCTGGACCGACTTCACCGATTTGCCGATAAAGAACCCAGAGATGTCAGCCCAATCATTGGAAACCCCATTCATACTCGTATATGGCTTAACAATCTCCCAAACTTCAGCAGCAAAATGACACTGAAAGAAAAGATGATCACGAGAGTCATAATTCTTGTAACAGAGAAGACAACACATCATATTCATATTCTTTCGTCTCGCTATATCCCACCCCAAGATCTTATCCTGGGTAAGTAAACAATCACGCATAATCAGCCAAACAATAAAAGCATGACGAGGGACACACTGAGCAAACCAAACAAACTTAACCCAGGGAACATCAGCACTTCTACACCGAATAGAATCCCAAACAATAGACGAGGAGAAGGTAGCCAATCTATCATCCACTCGCCACTGTAGTCTGTCATTCTCACTGTTCTTCAAAAGAATCTGATCCGTCTCATTCAAGACCGGAAATAAATCACGCCAAGCAGCTGGCCAAATACTCCCGCTAGAGTCAAACACATCAGACACCTTAGTGTCTGAAGTAAAACCTGCCGAGTACCTGATGCGAGGGATATGTGGTGACATAAGGGACCCGAAGGCAGCCATTTATCAAACCATACCGATGTGGACCTCCCATTACCAATGCAAGACCACACAAACGAACGAATGAGAGGCCGAATGGCCATAAGCTTCCGCCAACTAAAACTACAAACAGCAGGGCATTTGTACTCCCAGAAATTTCGGTTTTTTAACCTATAGGTATACACCCAAGCAACCCAAAGAGAATTGCGTCTAATGAGGATACTCCAAGCATGAGTGGCCATTAAGGATTTATTCATATCATCAATCCGTCTAATGCCCAGGCCACCTTCAGTCTTTGGAACACACACATGCTTCCAAGCCACCTTCGCCATCCCTTTTTTAAAAGTACCCTGGCACCAAAGAAAGTCACGCATCTTCTTCTCAAGAGAAGAAGAGACGCTAGTAGGGAGAATAAAGACCGAGGACCAGAATATATGAAGAGATGAGAGAACCGAGATAATAAGTTGCACCCTACCTGCAAAGGACAAAAATCTGTTTTTCCAATTCACAATCCTGTTCTCAAGACCATCAATAAGAGGGAGACAGTCAGCAGCAGACAGTCTAGAAGAGATAAGGGGCACCCCTAAATAACGAACCGGAAGGACCCCCTCCTCCATGCACATAATGGCAAGAATAGCCTCCTTAACCTGATCCGGGACATTGCAAAAGAAAGCAGTACTTTTCTGAGGGCTGGGACGCAGGCCAGTAGTCCTAGCAAATAAGGATAGAACATCAAAAATAACTCTAGCGGAATGCACATCGCCCCGAGAGAAGATAAATAAGTCGTCAGCAAAGCATAAATTGATGATTTTCAGCTTCTCACAATGGTGGTGAAACCTGAACGACCTATGCACCCTAGCAGCCTGCTGAAACATTAGTGTAAGCACCTCCATGACCAACGTAAAAAGATAAGGGGAAAGCGGATCCCCTTGTCTAAGGCCCCTTTTCCCACGGAAATACCCATAAAGATTTCCATTAATACAAATGGAATAAGAAGGAGTAGTGATACACACCATAATCCACTTGATGAATTTCGGATGAAAACCAAAACCATACAAAGAGGCTTCCAGAAAACCCCAGTCAACGGTATCATACGCTTTTTGGATGTCAATCTTGAAAGCACTGCGAGGAGGACCCTTCTCCCTATGATAGTTATGCATCAGTTCTTGGGTGAGCAAAATATTATCCGATATCTTCCTCCCCGGAATAAAAGCAGATTGGTTTATGTCAACAATGTTCCCAAGCTCTGTCTTAAGACGATCGGCCACAATCTTGCTAATACACTTGTAAACAACATTACAACACGATATAGGTCTGAAGTCAGTAACCCTCCCAGGAGCAGCCACTTTAGGGACAAGAGCAATAATCGTGTGATTCAGCTCATTCAGTAATTTGCCAGAATCAAAAAAATCCTTAACCGCAAGGCAGATCTGTTTACCCACAATAGGCCAAGCCTTTTTAAAGAAGGCAGCAGAGAACCCATCAGGCCCCGGAGCCTTATTATCATTCATACCGAAAATGGTATCTTTAATTTCTTTGTCATCAATCACCCGAGTCATGTGAGTAGCCAACGAGCTATCAAGCTTTCTAGTAAAAAGATCCGGGGGGACAGGAACGTCTACAACACCAGCACACCCCAAAAAATCTTCGTAATGACTGACAAAAGCCATCGGAATAGCCTCCCCCTCATGTTTATTACCAGACACATCATAAATCATGTTAATACGGCCTCTGTGATTTCTATTTTTTAAAGAAGCATGAAAGAAAGCCGTATTCGAGTCCCCAAGAGCAAGCCAATGAACCTTAGACTTTTGTTTCAAGAAAGATTCCTCATCAAGGGAGCACAGCCGGAACTCATCCAAACACCGTCTCTCCTCATCTCTCAACCTCTCATCCATGGGATTTTTATCAATCTCACGTTGAATCTCATCAATTTTCTTTCGACTAGCCGCCACCTTTTCATGCAAGTTACCCTGCATGTGTAACAATTTACGTAAAGGAGGCTTAAGGAGCTTCAATTTTTTCGCAACACAAAATTGCGGGACCCCAGCAACATGCGTATCCCAACCAGCTTTAATCACCTCCAAAAAGCCCTCTTTTTCTGTCAAAAAATTAGCAAATTTAAACGGTTTCGGTTTGCTCTTCTTAACAGGGAGGAGACGAAGAACACACGGGCAATGATCCGATATCCTGTAAGGCTGGAAAACAGCAGAAGCCTCCGGGAACTCATCAATGAAAGCCACATTCCCCATCACCCTATCAATCTTCTTTAAAACACCCATTCCAGACTTTGGTTTTTGACTCCAAGTATAATGGAAGCCAGCCATGTTAATATCAGAGAGAGCCACTTCGTTAACACATTCTTTAAAATCCTGCATACCAATATCACTAACCGAAGAGCCCTCAAGTTTATCCTCCACGTTAAGGGCAGAATTAAAGTCCCCCATAACAATCCAAGCCCTATCTTTAACAAAAGCATTGTGCAATTTAAGATCGTTCCATAGGGTTCGTCGTTTAATATAATAGTTATGGGCATAAACCACCGAGCAGAGAAACACCTTACGGGAGACCTTACAAATAATCTGAATATGCATTACTTGGTCAGTCTGAGAAATCAACATAACATCAAACACAGTCATATCCCACCCTAGGATAATACGAGTACCTTTAGAACATAACCCACCATTAGATGTCCAATCCCAACCTTTGAAAACACCCTGACATACTTTAAAGAGCTTTTAAACATTTACGTGAGACTCCAATATAGCACAAAAAGAAAGGTTATTTTCCTTAACCACATGACGAACCTCTTTTTGCTTAACCAAAAAGGTGTGTTTTGGGTCAGTGTGTCCCTCGTCATGCTTTTATTGTTTGGCTGATTATGCGTGATTGTTTACTTACCCAGGATAAGATCTTGGGGTGGGATATAGCGAGACGAAAGAATATGAATATGATGTGTTGTCTTCTCTGTTACAAGAATTATGACTCTCGTGATCATCTTTTCTTTCAGTGTCATTTTGCTGCTGAAGTTTGGGAGATTGTTAAGCCATATACGAGTATGAATGGGGTTTCCAATGATTGGGCTGACATCTCTGGGTTCTTTGTCGGCAAATCGGTGAAGTCGGTCCAGACTATTATTGATAAGTTGGTGGTTCATGCTACGACGTACCATGTTTGGCAAGAAAGAAATAACCGGCTGTTTAACAACCATACTCGCCCTCCTGACATTGTGGCTGGCAGGATTATTGAAGTGGTTCGTTGGAAGTTGATGGGTTTGAAGTACAAGAGGACCGTGAGGGTTGATCAGACTTTGAGCGTGTGGAAGATTGGTTCACTTGACACCATGGCTAACACGTAGTCGTTTGTGCTTCTGTTTTTGTGTTTCCTTGATATTTGAGTTCTAGGTGGTAGTGTTTTCGCTTGTTGGTTTATCTTTGTTTGGTTTTCCATACTTTGGGGGTTTGTCCCAAGTATGAACTAGTAAGGGCTCTCCTTACTACTTGTTTTTCTTTGTGGTATATATATACAAAATCACCGGGGTAACCCTTTACCCAAAAAAAAAGGTGTGTTTATGGGCCATGAAGGTCAGTTGGGACCAATGAGTCTCAATAAGGTGTGTATATAACCAATAAGTTGTGTTTAGGACCAATAAGGTGTGTTTAGGGGCAATGAGGGTCAGTTGGGTCCACTGAGTCTCAATAAGGTGTGTATATGACCAATAAGTTATGTTTAGGACCAATGATGGACCAATAAGGTGTGTTTAGGGGCAATGGGGTCAGTCGGGATCAATGAGTCTCGACAATGTGTGTATATAACCAAAAAGTTGTGTTTAGGAACAATGATGGCCCAATAAGGTGTGTTTAGGGGCAATGCGGGTCAATTGGGAACAATGAGTTCCAATAAGGTGTGTATATAACCAATAAGTTTTGTTAGGTGTGTATATAACCAATAAGTTTTTTTTAGGACCAATGATGGCCCAATAAAGTTTGTTTAGGTATAATGACGGTTAGTTGGGACCAATGAGTCCAATAACGTGTGTATATAACCAATAAGTTGTGCATAGGACCAAAAAGGTGTGTTTAGGGGCAATGGGGTCAGTCGGGACTAATGAGTCTCAATAAGGTGTGTATATAACCAATAAGTTGTGTTTAGGACCAATGATGGCCCAATAAGGTGTGTTTAGGGCAATAGGTGTCAGTTGGGAACAATGAGTCCCAATAAGGTGTGTATATAACCAATAAGTTTTGTTTAGGACCAATGATAGACCAATAAGGTGTGTTTAGGGGCAATGAGCGTCAGTTGGGACCAATGAGTGTCAATAAGGTGTGTATATAACCAATAAGTTGTTTTTAGGGCCAATGATGGCCCAATAAGGTTTGTTTAGGTAAAATGAGGGTCAGTTGGGACCAATGAGTCCAATAACGTGTGTATATAACCAATAAGTTGTGCATAGGACCAAAAAGGTGTGTTTAGGGGCAATGAGGGTCAGTTGGGACCAGTGAGTCCCAATAAGGTGTGTATATAACCAATAAGTTGTGTTTAGGACCAATGATGGACCAATAAGGTGTGTTTAGGGGCAATGAGGGTCAGTTGGGATCAATGAGTCTCAATAAGGTGGATATATAACCAATAAGTTGTGTTTTGGACAAAGGATGGCCCAAAAAGGTATGTTTAGGGGCAATGGGGGTCAGTTGGTAACAATGAATCCCAATAAGGGGTGTATATAACAAATAAGTCGGGATTAGGACCAATGATGAACTAATAAGGTGTGTTTAAGGGCAATGGGTCATTAGGACCAATGAGTCTCAATAAGATGTGTATATAACCAATAAGTTGTGTTTAGGACCAATGATTGACCAATAAGGTGTGTTTAGGGCAATGAGGGTCAATTGGTACCAATGAGTCTCAATAAGATGTGTATATATCCAATAAGTTGTGTTTAGTACCAATGATGGCCCAATAAGGTGTGTTTAGGGACAAAGAGGGTCAATTGGGACCAATGAGTCCAATAACGTGTGTATATAACCAATAAGTTGTGCATAGAACCAAAAGGGTGTGTTTAGGGGATATGAGAGTCAGTTGGGACCAGTGAGTCCCAGTAAGGTATGTATATAACCATTAAGTTGTGTTTAGGACCAATGGTGGACCAATAAGGTGTGTTTAGGGGCAATGAGGGTCAGTTGGGACCAATGAGCCCCAATAAGGTGTATGTATAACCAATAAGTTGTGTTTAGGACCAATGATGGAACAATAAGGTGTGTTTAGGGGCAACGAGGGTCAGTTGTTACCAATGATTCTTAATAAGGTGTGTTTAGGACCAATGATGAACTAATAAGGTGTGTTTAAGGGCATTGAGGGTCAGTTGGGACCAATGAGTCTCAATAAGGTGTGTATATAACCAATAAGTTGTGTTTAGGACCAATGATGGACCAATAAGTTGTGTTTAGGACCAATGATGGACCAATAAGGTGTGTTTAGGGACAATGAGGGTCAGTTGGGACCAATGAGTCCTAATAAGGTGTGTGTATAACCAATAAGTTGTGCAATGGATCAAAAAGGTGTGTTTAAGGGCAACGAGGGTCAGTTGGGACAGTGAGTCTCAATAAGGTGTGTATATAACCAATAAGTTGGGTTTAGGACCAATGATGGACCAATAAGGTGTGTTTAGGGGCAATGAGGGTCAGTTGGGTCCAATGAGTCTCAATAAGGTGTGTATATGACAAATAAGTTATGTTTAGGACCAATGATGGACTAATAAGGTGTGTTTAGGGGCAATGGGGTCAGTCGGGATCAATGAGTCTCGATAAGGTGTGTATATAACCAAAAATTTGTGTTTAGGAACAATGATGGCCCAATAAGGTGTGTTTAGGGGCAATGCGGGTCAATTGGGAACAATGAGTTCCAATAAGGTGTGTATATAACCAATAAGTTTTGTTTAGGACCAATGATAGACCAATAAGGTGTGTTTAGGGGAAATGAGCATCAGTTGGGACCAATGAGTCTGAATAAGGTGTGTATATAACCAATAAGTTGTTTTTAGGACCAATGATGGCCCAATAGAGCTTGTTTAGGTAAAATGAGGGTTATTTGGGACCAATGAGTCCAATAACGTGTGTATATAACCAATAAGTTGTGCATAGGACCAAAAAGTGTGTTTAGGGGCAATGGGGTCAGTCGGGACTAATGAGTCTCAATAAGGTGTGTATATAACCAATAAGTTGTGTTTAGGACCAATGATGGCCCAATAAGGTGTGTTTAGGGCAATAGGTGTCAGTTGGGAACAATGAGTCCCAATAAGGTGTGTATATAACCAATAAGTTTTGTTTTGGACCAATGATAGACCAATAAGGTGTGTTTAGGGGCAATGAGTGTCAGTTGGGACTAATGATTCTCAATAAGGTGTGTATATAACCAATAAGTTGTTTTTAGGGCCAATGATGGCCTAATAAGGTTTGTTTAGGTAAAATGAGGGTCAGTTGGGGCCAATGAGTCCAATAACGTGTGTATATAACCAATAAGTTGTGCATAGGACCAAAAGGGTGTGTTTAGGGAAATGAGAGTTAGTTGGGACCAATGATGGACCAATAAGGTGTGTTTAGGGGCAATGAGGGTCAGTTAGGACCAATGAGTCCCAATAAGGTGTATGTATAACCAATAAGTTGTGTTTAGGACCAATGATGGAACAATAAGGTGTGTTTAGGGGCAACGAGGGTCAGTAGTTACCAATGAGTCTTAATAAGGTGTGTATATAACCAATAAGTTGTGTTTAGGACCAATGATGAACTAATACGGTGTGTTTAAGGGCATTGAGGGTCAGTTGGGACCAATGAGTCTCAATAAGGTGTGTATATAACCAATAGGTTGTGTTTAGGACCAATGATGGAGCAATAAGGTGTGTTTAGGGACAATGAGTGTCACACCCCCAAATTAACCACTAACGGAGTTTATACCGTCAAGGGGTGCGAGCAAACCAGGACCACAACCATTAGTTACAAATACTAAACGAATCAGAGTAAAGTCCAAACATTAATAAATAAAACAGTTTAACAGTACGCAGCGGAAAACAATATCTTTAGCACTAACCACGTGCTTTACAAATCATTGTCTCAAATTCAAATTCCCAATTTAGTTTAATGAAAGTAAATGTCTTCTTGTGCCATGCCAACCCCTGGTGGATACTCCTCAACGATCTGCAAAAGTGAAAACCACACAAGTGTCAACCTAACGGTTGGTGAGTTCACGGTGGGCATGACATGCATTGGCCCGGTCTCATAGTCGTATTCATCAACATATAAATAGGTAGTAGTTTGCAAAACATTGCCAAGTGTTGAATTATCGAATATGCACTAGTTAAGTAAAAGTTAAAGCGGTCAACCGATATCGCGGGTAGCTAATCCGGTTTCCATGCACTAAGGAGTCGTACTAGGGCTGAAAGCTGACGTAACAGAGTTCGGCAATAGCCAATGGTTGGTGCCTCCAGTTGTGTCCCTCCCAGGGCCCACAACTAAAACAGGCTGATATTGAACTCCGTTCGGCCTCCAACCGGTTGGCTACACATTTGTGTACCGCGGAGCAGGGTTTGTCAAACCCTCAGTAGATCTACCCAACATCCCCTCGCTTCTCAGATCAACAGTACTAGGTTGAGGACTTTTAAGTTTTTAAAGCATCCTTAGAAATCATGTGATATCATCTGGTTTAGACTTTAACCTACACTAGTCATATTAAAATGTTTATTCTGGATTTCATCTGAAATCCTAAAAAGAGTTTAAGTGTCATAGTGGTCGTTTCCGAGTTTCAATAGAAACCCCAAGGATGGACAGTTGCAAGTGTTCCCATAAAACACTCCAACTTCCATAACAGGTATCCCAATTGTAATACCTCAAAATGTCAGCGTTGTTTATCGTTAAGTTCATTCGTTGTGTCCCAAACGGGCACACAATTAAAGGGTTTATGAAACTCACCTTAGGTTGCTCAGCTACACTTCAATAATCCAAATTATGATTTGCTAACGGAGACCTAATAATCACATTAAGGTCTTAAGTATTAGGTTGTGTCTGGTCTTTAACTTAACGTCACTATGGCCCATAACATAGCACGTTGGAACTAAGACACGACATACCGACACACGACACCAATGGTTGATCATAAACAAGGGTTCATATACATCAGAAGTCAAAGCATGTATCATCATGGCATAATCATGTAAGTCATGGCATAACATTCAAGCAAATTGCACAAGTTTGGATTCTGGTCTCAATTTCGCTAGCAGTTTCGCTAGGCAGTTTCGCTGTGTGCACGGGCAGCACTTTCGCTAGGCAATACCCGATGTCACAGTTTCGCTAAGCTAGTTTCGCTCGAAACTGTTGGCACAGTTTCGCTAGCCTAGTTTCGCCCGAAACTGATTTGAACTTTCGTTCAGGGAATTTCGCTCGGCAGATTCGCTCGAGCAGGTCTGGTTGGTTTACCCGGCGACACTACAGTTTCGCTACATAGTGTCGCTGGATGAAGATATACATAGTTTCGCTGGACAGTTTCGCCCAGAGAACAGCACAGTTTCGCTGGTCGCGAAAAACACATAAATCAGCCTAAATATCAATCTAACAGCTTCCATATTACATGCAATTCATTATCTAGCATACATAACCATTTATCAACATAAATCTGTAAGCTTTAACACCTTAAACATGCATTTTCATCATCAAATCACCAAAAACACATTTTAACCTAAAATGACCTAATCTAGCATAAATCTTCAACATGGATGGATTTCACATGTAAAGTTACTGACTTTATGATAGATCTAGCATTCCTAAGCAACATATCAGAAGATCAAGTGATTACATGAAGATTCAAGCATGCTTTTTAAGAAAACACATAGAAAACATAAAAATGGTGGTTTTGGGACTCACGGTTCGATCTCTAAGCTTGATGGATGATGGTTCGGGGCTGAGATCTCGATGGCTCGGTGTGAATCTCGACTGATCAGATTTCCAGGAGAAAGATGGAGTGTGTGTGTGTTTGTGTGTAAAGGAGGCAAATGGGAGAGCTGGGGTTTATTAAGATATTTTATATCAGGGCCTAGTTTCGCTGGCAGTTTCGCTGGCCAGGCGAAACTGGCTCTGATCACGAGTGAGCCAAAAGACTGCCGGGCGACACTATAGTTTCGCCCGGTAGTTTCGCTGGTTACCAAAAGTGGTCAATTTCACATTCTAAACAAGATAAACACGATTCATAAATTGTCATGCTATTCACAATACTAAATCATGTATTTAGATCACATTGCACATAATGACGATAAATAGTTAAACACATAACACATATGGACGGGTTCGGTGATCAACCAAAGGTCGTGGACGTATTCGGCCTAGTTAAGCATTAGTTACTAAGTTAACACTTATAACGTAACTAACGGAGATTGTCTAACGGAAGTTAACCTTGGAATTCTTGGGTGTCACATCATCCCCTTGAAATTGGAATTTTCGTCCCGAAAATTATTCTAGTGTTGTAGCGTTCGCAGTCTCAGTTGTCGTCGTTGCTAGGGAAAGAAAGCAAAAGTTTTAGGGTTGTCACATCCTCCTCTCGTTAAAGGAATTTTGGTCCCCAAAATTAAATTATACCTTGAGTTTCTGTGGACGTTTGCTCGAATAAGTGAGGATACTTTTTCTTCATTTGATCCTCTCGTTCCCAAGTATATTCAGGTCCACGCCTTGAGTTCCATTGCACCTTGACGATCGGAATCTTGCTGCGTTTGAGGGCTTTCTCCTCGCGTCCCATGATTTCTACTAGTTGTTCTATGAATCTGAGATGTTCGTCGATCTCCAATTCCTCTAAAGGAATTATTTCAGTGTCTTCAGCCAGACATTTCTTCAGGTTTGAGACGTGAAACACGTTGTGAACTCCATCGAGTTCGGCAGGGAGTTGTAAACGGTAGGCCACCGGGCCTACTTCCCCAATGATTTCAAACGGTCCGATGTAGCGAGGATTTAACTTTCCACGCTTTCCAAAGCGTATCACTCCCTTCCAGGGAGATACCTTCAATAGCACTTTGTCGCCTACTTCGAACTTCAAGGGCTTACGGCGTTTGTCGGCATAGCTCTTTTGTCTGTCACGTGCTGCGGCTATCCGTTTTCTTATTTGAATAATTCGTTCAGTCGTATCATGTATGAGTTCCGGTCCGGTGAGTCCTTTCTCACCCGTTTCAGCCCAACACACGGGCGATCTACATTTTCTGCCATAAAGGGCTTCAAAAGGTGCAGCACCGATACTTGAATGATAACTGTTGTTGTAGGAAAACTCCACCAACGGAAGGTGAGCCTCCCAGTCTTTACCGAAGTCGAGAACGCAAGCTCGGAGCATGTCTTCTAAAGTCTGAATAGTCCTTTCCGTCTGACCATCGGTCTGCGGGTGATAAGCTGTACTCATATCCAGTCTGGTTCCCAGTGCTTTTTGCATAGATTACCATAATCGGGAAGTAAATCGAGGATCTCGGTCGGAGATAATAGTCTTAGGCACTCCATGACGTGCCACAATTCGGTCAATGTACAACTTTGTCAACTTATCCATATTGTCGTTTTCCTTCATCGGAATAAAATGTGCAGATTTGGTTAATCGATCAATGATAACCCAAATCGCATCTGGTCGATTCGATCGATGAGGTAATCCTGTTACAAAATCCATGGAGATATCCTCCCATTTCCATTCTGGGATCTTTGGTTGCTGTAATAGCCCAGAAGGCTTTTGGTACTCGATCTTAACCCTTGAGCATGTTAAACATTTAGCCACATATCGTGCGATGTCGGCTTTCATATTCGGCCACCAATACAAACCCTTTAAATCTTGGTACATCTTATCCGACCCAGGGTGCACCGAATACCTTGACTTGTGAGCCTCGTCCATCACGAGCTCACGGAGATTCCCAAGTAAGGGAACCCAAATTCTGTCACTGTAATACCTGAGTCCGTCGGACCTAACTTCAGAGTTACCGTCTACACCACGTAGTGCTTCAGCTGCGAAGTTTTCTTCCTTTAGAGCTTCTTGTTGGGCATCGCGGATCCGATCCGGCAATCCCGTGTGAATGGTAAGTTGCAGCGCTCGTACCCGTCGAGGCTTTTCGTATTCTTTCCGACTTAAGGCATCAGCCACAACATTGGCTTTTCCCGGGTGATATTTGATTGCTAAGTCATAATCATTCAATAGTTCGACCCACCGTCGTTGTCGCATATTGAGATCCTTCTGTTCAAAGATGTGTTGTAGGCTCTTGTGGTCGGTAAATATTGTGCACTTTGTTCCGTAGAGATAATGTCTCCAAATCTTGAGTGCATGAACAACGGCTCCTAATTCCAAATCATGCGTTGTATAATTCTTCTCAGTGTCCTTCAGTTGCCTGGACCCATAGGCAATTACTTTGTCCCGTTGCATCAACACACAACCGAGTCCTTGGATGGATGCATCACAGTAGACTACAAAGTCGTCAACTCCATCGGGTAACGCAAGAATCGGAGCTGAACATAACATATCTTTGAGAGTTTGAAACGCGTGTTCTTCTTTTTCACCCCATCTATATTGCACTCCCTTGTGCGTTAATGCTGTTAAGGGTTGAGCCAATTGCGAGAAACCCTTAATGAATCTTCGGTAATATCCGGCAAGTCCCAAAAATTGTCGGATTTCGGTCGGCGCTCTAGGAGTAGACCAATTCTTGATAGCTTCCACTTTAGCCGGGTCGACATGAATTCCATTCTGATCAACAATGTGTCCAAGAAACTGGACTTCGCGAATCCAAAAATCGCACTTCGAAAACTTAGCATAAAGCTGTTCCTTACGGAGTAATTCCAAAATCAGCCGTAGATGCCTCTCGTGTTCTTCCTTTGTCTTGGAGTAGATCAAAATATCATCAATGAAAACGATTACAAACTTATCGAGGTACGGCTTGCACACTCGATTCATCAGATCCATAAATACAGCAGGTGCATTAGTTAGCCCAAACGGCATAACTAGAAACTCGTAGTGACCATAACGAGTTCTGAAAGCAGTCTTGGGGACATCTTCATCTCGAACACGAAGTTGGTGATATCCAGACCGTAAATCAATCTTTGAGAAGTAGCTCGAACCTTGCAGCTGGTCGAAGAGATCGTCGATTCGAGGAAGTGGATATTGATTCTTAATAGTGACTTTGTTAAGCTCTCGGTAATCAATACACATACGGAACGTTCCATCCTTCTTCTTAACAAACAAAACCGGTGCTCCCCATGGAGACGAACTTGGACGAATAAACCCTTTGTCGAGTAGCTCTCGAAGTTGTGCGGAAAGTTCGTTGAGTTCGCTTACCGCCAAACGGTAAGGTGCGCGTGCAATCGGAGCGGCTCCAGGAGTTAAGTCGATCCCAAACTCCACTTGACGAAATGGAGGCAAACCAGGCAGATCTTCAGGAAACACGTCTTGGAAGTCGCGAACTATCGGGTAGTCGTTGATTCTGCGCTCGGGAAGTGTCGAATTGGTGACGTTTGCAAGAATCGCGAAGTGACCTTTACGAAGGCACTTTTGAGCTTTGAGAAACGAAATAATACCAGTGACTGTTCCACCTTTTTCCCCTTGAACTGTTAACACTTTACCTTCTTCGAGTGGGATTCGAACCACTTTTTCTTGACATAGAATTTCAGCTCGGTTTTCAGATAACCAGTCCATTCCTACTATAACGTCAAAACTACCAATCGGGAAAGGCATAAGATCGATTCCTAATGTATGGCCAGCTAGTTCTAACTTACAGTCCTTAACTATCTGCGTCGTATCATGAAGTTTACCATTCGCTAGTTCTACCACATACGTAGCATCTAAGGCAATCGGTTTAGCATTAATTAATCTAGCAAACTTAGTGGAAATAAAACTTCTTTCAGCACCCGAATCAAACAATACAGTAGCAAAGAAACCATTAAGTATAAATTTACCGTTAATCACATTGGCGTCATTGCGAGCTTCTCCCTGACCCATGACGAAGGCACGACCTCTACCATTCCCACCATTACCGTTTCCACCATTACCATTTCCATCGTTACCATTCCCGGTGCCCGGGTTCCCACCGTTGCCATTGTTACCATTACCCTGCCTGCGCAATTGCGGGCAATCTTTCTTCATGTGGCCTTGAGCACCACATTCATAACAGCCACGGGCTCCACCATTGTTGTTGTTCTGATTGTTTCCTTACCCGTTGTGGTTGTTCCCGTTTCCCTTGTTGTTGTTATTTCCCCTTCGGTTCTGACCGTTGTTGTTCAACCTTTGCAAGTTGGTCCAGCAGTTGTTGGCCTCATGACCCAGTTTTCCACATCTTCCACACTCCAGACCCTTGCTACACATACCCCTGTGGTGCTTCTCACACTTGTTACAAAACGGAGCTTTACCTTTGTAGTTCCCATTCCCGCTTTGGCGATTGTTACTCCCACTGTTGCTGCCATAATTGAAATTAGACCTTGTGTTGTCAGGTCGCTTGTTCTGATATTGGGAGTTCGAGGATCTCCCAGATTGATTCACATACATTGTTGGAGCTTCTTCTTCAGCCTTTCTTTTGCCACTCAAGGCAGTCTTCTTAGAGATTCTGGCAGGAAGTGTACCTCTTTCAACCTCCTGATCAGTTAACTTGTGAGCCAGGCGGATGGCTTGTTGCACAGTTGTTGGGTTGCTGGCAGTCACTAAACTCTTGATTTGTGGTACTAGACCCTCCAGATAACGCTCAATGCGTTTGAATTCAGCATCAACCATGGACGGACACAGTACCGCGTACTCGTGGTAACGCGCAGTGTACTCTTCGACTTCAGACCCAGACACTTTAGAGTTCAGAAACTCTCCTTCTAGCTTCTTGACTTGATCCCGAGGGCAATACTCCTCCATGATCAGTTCCTTAAAGGCTTCCCATTCCATGTCGTTAGCCGCATTTACCCCGACCATTTGAATTTCGGCGTTCCACCAGGATAGAGCTGCTCCCTCGAAAGTACCAGTCGCGAATTTCACCTTGTTCTCAGCAGGGCAGTTACACATGGAGAAGACCTTCTCAGACTTCTCGATCCACCTGAGGAGTCCTACCGCTCCTTCCTCGCCGGAAAACGTCATCGGCTTGCAGTCCATGAAAGTCTTAAATGTGCAGTGATGGACGTTTCCTGATGCAATTAATAGTTCGGGTTCAAATTTAAACAGGTCAAAATATATATATATATATATATCGCCCTGTGCCTTAACCGGCATAATTATTACCATGGGCAGCAATTGTAGCTTGGACAGCTGCCACGGCGGCTTGCACATGCTCGTTGATCATCGCTTGTAGTTGCGCGGGCGTCAGGTTGATGTTGTTCCTTCCGGCTCTTCCAGACATTTTCTGGACAGTTTAAAGTAGGCAGTGTTCAGTCACAGTTATATTCTATACATATCCCATAATATGTATATTATCCATTTCCCGTTATCCCACTATTAGTCCAGAAAAATTTTCGTGCAAAATCGAGGCGTCGTCGAAGTATGTCGTAAGTCGTAAGTAGCTATCGTCGGAGGTCGGCTTTCCCATAAAAGTCACTTGTCGGCGTAGTCATCGTAGTAGAAATCAGGACGTAGCGTGTAGCATCGTTTTGTTGTCGCTTTCCCCCGAAGTAGTGCGTACTAGCGTTCACGTTTCGTATTCGTGTGTGAAAATTCCCTAAGGTTTTCCGTTAGACTACCTAGACACGGTCTATATATATTTATATATTGATATATATATATATGTACATATGAAGTATTTACTTACACAGCAGAGCGAGTATCCCAGGTTGGCACGTAAAGTTTTGTCTTTGAGAGTTTGTTTTGTTCGATTGTAACTAAGGGTTCAAGTTGCAGTTTCCAAATCGTTTTCAAAAATGATTCCGGTTCTCTGCAACCTATGGCTCTGATACCAATCTGTCACACCCCCAAATTAACCACTAACGGAGTTTATACCGTCAAGGGGTGCGAGCAAACCAGGACCACAACCATTAGTTACAAATACTAAACGAATCAGAGTAAAGTCCAAACATTAATAAATAAAACAGTTTAACAGTACGCAGCGGAAAACATTATCTTTAGCACTAACCACGTGCTTTACAAATCATTGTCTCAAATTCAAATTCCCAATTTAGTTTAATGAAAGTAAATGTCTTCTTGTGCCATGCCAACCCCTGGTGGATACTCCTCAACGATCTGCAAAAGTGAAAACCACACAAGTGTCAACCTAACGGTTGGTGAGTTCACGGTGGGCATGACATGCATTGGCCCGGTCTCATAATCGTATTCATCAACATATAAATAGGTAGAAGTTTGCAAAACATTGCCAAGTGTTGAATTATCGAATATGCACTAGTTAAGTAAAAGTTAAAGCGGTCAACCGATATCGCGGGTAGCTAATCCGGTTTCCATGCACTAAGGAGTCGTACTAGGGCTGAAAGCTGACGTAACAGAGTTCGGCAATAGCCAATGGTTGGTGCCTCCAGTTGTGTCCCTCCCAGGGCCCACAACTAAAACAGGCTGATATTGAACTCCGTTCGGCCTCCAACCGGTTGGCTACACATTTGTGTACCGCGGAGCAGGGTTTGTCAAACCCTTAGTAGATCTACCCAACATCCCCTCGCTTCTCAGATCAACAGTACTAGGTTGAGGACTTTTAAGTTTTTAAAGCATCCTTAGAAATCATGTGATATCATCTGGTTTAGACTTTAACCTACACTAGTCATATTAAAATGTTTATTCTGGATTTCATCTGAAATCCTAAAAAGAGTTTAAGTGTCATAGTGGTCGTTTCCGAGTTTCAATAGAAACCCCAAGGATGGACAGTTGCAAGCGTTCCCATAAAACACTCCAACTTCCATAACAGGTATCCCAATTGTAATACCTCAAAATGTCAGCGTTGTTTATCGTTAAGTTCATTCGTTGTGTCCCAAACGGGCACACAATTAAAGTGTTTGTGAAACTCACCTTAGGTTGCTCAGCTACACTTCAATAATCCAAATTATGATTTGCTAACGGAGACCTAATAATCACATTAAGGTCTTAAGTATTAGGTTGTGTCTGGTCTTTAACTTAACGTCACTATGGCCCATAACATAGCACGTTGGAACTAAGACACGACATACCGACACACGACACCAATGGTTGATCATAAACAAGGGTTCATATACATCAGAAGTCAAAGCATGTATCATCATGGCATAATCATGTAAGTCATGGCATAACATTCAAGCAAATTGCACAAGTTTGGATTCTGGTCTCAATTTCGCTAGCAGTTTCGCTAGGCAGTTTCGCTGTGTGCACGGGCAGCACTTTCGCTAGGCAATACCCGATGACACAGTTTCGCTAGGCTAGTTTCGCTCGAAACTGTTGGCACAGTTTCGCTAGCCTAGTTTCGCCCGAAACTGATTTGAACTTTCGTTCAGGGAATTTCGCTCGGCAGATTCGCTCGAGCAGGTCTAGTTGGTTTACCCGGCGACACTACAGTTTCGCTACATAGTGTCGCTGGATGAAGATATACATAGTTTCGCTGGACAGTTTCGCCCAGAGAACAGCACAGTTTCGCTGGTCGCGAAAAACACATAAATCAGCCTAAAAATCAATCTAACAGCTTCCATATTACATGCAATTCATTATCTAGCATACATAACCATTTATCAACATAAATCTGTAAGCTTTAACACCTTAAACATGCATTTTCATCATCAAATCACCAACAACACATTTTAACCTAAAATGACCTAATCTAGCATAAATCTTCAACATGGATGGATTTCACACGTAAAGTTACTGACTTTATGATAGATCTAGCATTCCTAAGCAACATATCAGAAGATCAAGTGATTACATGAAGATTCAAGCATGCTTTTTAAGAAAACACATAGAAAACATAAAAATGGTGGTTTTGGGACTCACGGTTCGATCTCTAAGCTTGATGGATGATGGTTCGGGGCTGAGATCTCGATGGCTCGGTGTGAATCTCGACTGATCAGATTTCCAGGAGAAAGATGGAGTGTGTGTGTGTTTGTGTGTAAAGGAGGCAAATGGGAGAGCTAGGGTTTATTAAGATATTTTATATCAGGGCCTAGTTTCGCTGGCAGTTTCGCTGGCCAGGCGAAACTGGCTCTAATCACGAGTGAGCCAAAAGACTGCCGGGCGACACTATAGTTTCGCCCGGTAGTTTCGCTGGTTACCAAAAGTGGTCAATTTCACATTCTAAACAAGATAAACACGATTCATAAATTGTCATGCTATTCACAATACTAAATCATGTATTTAGATCACATTGCACATAATGACGATAAATAGTTAAACACATAACACATATGGACGGGTTCGGTGATCAACTAAAGGTCGTGGACGTATTCGGCCTAGTTAAGCATTAGTTACTAAGTTAACACTTATAACGTAACTAACGGAGATTGTCTAACGGAAGTTAACCTTGGAATTCTCGGGTGTCACAATGAGGGTCAGTTGGGACCAATGAGTCCTAATAAGGTGTGTGTATAACCAATAAGTTGTGCAATGGATCAAAAAGGTGTGTTTAAGGGCAACGAGGGTCATTTAGGACAGTGAGTCTCAATAAGGTGTGTATATAACCAATAAGTTGGGTTTAGGACCATTGATGGACCATTAAGGTGTGTTTCGGGGCAATGAGGGTCAGTTGGGACCAATGGGTCTCAATAAGGTGTGTATATATCCAATAAGTTGTGTTTAGTACCAATGATGGCCCAATAAGGTGTGTTTAGGGACAATGAGGGTCAGTTGGGACCAGTGAGTCCCAATAAGGTGTGTATATAACCAATAAGTTATGTTTAGAACCAAAAATTGACCAATAAGGTGTGTTTAGGGACAATGAGGGTCAGTTGGGACCAATGAGTCTCAATAAGGTGTGTATATAACCAATAAGTTGTGTTTAGGACCAATGGTGGACCAATAAGGTGTGTTTAGGGGCAATGAGGGTCAGTTGGGTCCACTGAGTCTCAATAAGGTGTTTATATGACCAATAAGTTATGTTTAGGACCAATGATGGACCAATAAGGTGTGTTTAGGGGCAATGGGGTCAGTCGGGATCAATGAGTCTCGATAAGGTGTGTATATAACCAAAAAGTTGTGTTTAGGAACAATGATGGCCCAATAAGGTGTGTTTAGGGGCAATGCGGATCAATTGGGAACAATGAGTTCCAATAAGGTGTGTATATAACCAATAAGTTTTGTTAGGTGTGTATATAACCAATAAGTTGTTTTTAGGACCAATGATGGCCCAATAGAGCTTGTTTAGGTAAAATGAGGGTTAGTTGGGACCAATGAGTCCAATAACGTGTGTATATAACCAATAAGTTGTGCATAGGACCAAAAAAGTGTGTTTAGGGGCAATGGGGTCATTCGGGACTAATGAGTCTCAATAAGGTGTGTATATAACCAATAAGTTGTGTTTAGGACCAATGATGGCCCAATAAGGTGTGTTTAGGGCAATATGTGTCAGTTAGGAACAATGAGTCCCAATAAGGTGTGTATATAACCAATAAGTTTGGTTTAGGACCATTGATGGACCATTAAGGTGTGTTTAGGGGCAATGAGGGTCAGTTGGGACCAATGAGTCTCAATAAGGTGTGTATATATCCAATAAGTTGTGTTTAGTACCAATGATGGCCCATTAAGGTGTGTTTAGGGACAATGAGGGTCAGTTGGGAACAATGAGTTCCAATAAGGTGTGTATATAACCCATAAGTTGTGTTTAGGACCAATGATGGACCAATAAGGTGTGTTTAGGGACAATGAGGGTCACTTGGGACCAATGAGTCTCAATAAGGTGTGTATATAACCAATAAGTTGTGTTTAGGACCAATGGTGGACCAATAAGGTGTGTTTAGGGGCAATGAGGGTCAGTTGGGTCCACTGAGTCTCAATAAGGTGTGTATATGACCAATAAGTTATGTTTAGGACCAATGATGGACCAATAAGGTGTGTTTAGGGGCAATGGGGTCAGTCGGGATCAATGAGTCTCGATAATGTGTGTATATAACCAAAAAGTTGTGTTTACGAACAATGATGGCCCAATAAAGTGTGTTTAGGGGCAATGCGGGTCAATTGGGAACAATGAGTTCCAATAAGGTGTGTATATAACCAATAAGTTTTGTTAGGTGTGTATATAACCAATAAGTTGTTTTTAGGACCAATGATGGCCCAATAGAGCTTGTTTAGGTAAAATGAGGGTTAGTTGGGACCAATGAGTCCAATAACGTGTGTATATAACCAATAAGTTGTGCATAGGACCAAAAAAGTGTGTTTAGGGGCAATGGGGTCAGTCGGGACTAATGAGTCTCAATAAGGTGTGTATATAACCAATAAGTTGTGTTTAGGACCAATGATGGCCCAATAAGGTGTGTTTAGGGCAATAGGTGTCAGTTGGGAACAATGAGTCCCAATAAGGTGTGTATATAACCAATAAGTTTTGTTTAGGACCAATGATAGACCAATAAGGTGTGTTTAGGGGCAATGAGTGTCAGTTGGGACCAATGAGTCTCAATAAGGTGTGTATATAACCAATAAGTTGTTTTTAGGGCCAATGATGGCCTAATAAGGTTTGTTTAGGTAAAATGAGGGTCAGTTGGGGCCAATGAGTCCAATAACGTGTGTATATAACCAATAAGTTGTGCATAGGACCAATGATGGACCAATAAGGTGTGTTTAGGGACAATGAGGGTCAGTTGGGACCAATGAGTCTCAATAAGGTGTGTATATAACCAATAAGTTGTGTTTAGGACCAATGGTGGACCAATAAGGTGTGTTTAGGGGCAATGAGGGTCAGTTGGGTCCACTTAGTCTCAATAAGGTGTGTATATGACCAATAAGTTATGTTTAGGACCAATGATGGACCAATAAGGTGTGTTTAGGGGAAATGGGGTCAGTCGGGATCAATGAGTCTCGATAATGTGTGTATATAACCAAAAAGTTGTGTTTAGGAACAATGATGGCCCAATAAGGTGTGTTTAGGGGCAATGCGGGTCAATTGGGAACAATGAGTTCCAATAAGGTGTGTATATAACCAATAAGTTTTGTTAGGTGTGTATATAACCAATAAGTTGTTTTTAGGACCAATGATGGCCCAATAGAGCTTGTTTAGGTAAAATGAGGGTTAGTTGGGACCAATGAGTCCAATAAGTTGTGCATAGGACCAAAAATGTGTGTTTAGGGGCAATGGGGTCAGTCGGGACTAATGAGTCTCAATAAGCTGTGTATATAACCAATAAGTTGTGTTTAGGACCAATGATGGCCCAATAAGGTGTGTTTAGGGCAATAGGTGTCAGTTGGGAACAATGAGTCCCAATAAGGTGTGTATATAACCAATAAGTTTTGTTTAGGACCAATGATAGACCAATAAGGTGTGTTTAGGGGCAATGAGTGTCAGTTGGGACCAATGAGTCTCAATAAGGTGTGTATATAACCAATAAGTTGTTTTTAGGGCCAATGATGGCCTAATAAGGTTTGTTTAGGTAAAATGAGGGTCAGTTGGGGCCAATGAGTCCAATAACGTGTGTGTATATAACCAATAAGTTGTGCATAGGACCAAAAGGGTGTGTTTAAGGAAATGAGAGTTAGTTGGGACCAATGATGGACCAATAAGGTGTGTTTAGGGGCAATGAGGGTGAGTTAGGACCAAAGAGTCCCAATAAGGTGTATGTATAACCAATAAGTTGTGTTTAGGACCAATGATGGAACAATAAGGTGTGTTTAGGGGCAACGAGGGTCAGTAGTTACCAATGAGTCTCAATAAGGTGTGTATATAACCAATAGGTTGTGTTTAGGACCAATGATGGAGCAATAAGGTGTGTTTAGGGACAATGAGGGTCAGTTGGGACCAATGAGTCCTAATAAGGTGTGTGTATAACCAATAAGTTGTGCAATGGATCAAAAAGGTGTGTTTAAGGGCAACGAGGGTCATTTAGGACAGTGAGTCTCAATAAGGTGTGTATATAACCAATAAGTTGGGTTTAGGACCATTGATGGACCATTAAGGTGTGTTTAGGGGCAATGAGGGTCAGTTGGGACCAATGAGTCTCAATAAGGTGTGTATATATCCAATAAGTTGTGTTTAGTACCAATGATGGCCCAATAAGGTGTGTTTAGGGACAATGAGGGTCAGTTGGGACCAGTGAGTCCCAATAAGGTGTGTATATAACCAATAAGTTATGTTTAGAACCAAAAATTGACCAATAAGGTGTGTTTAGGGACAATGAGGGTCAGTTGGGACCAATGAGTCTCAATAAGGTGTGTATATAACCAATAAGTTGTGTTTAGGACCAATGGTGGACCAATAAGGTGTGTTTAGGGGCAATGAGGGTCAGTTGGGTCCACTGAGTCTCAATAAGGTGTGTATATGACCAATAAGTTATGTTTAGGACCAATGATGGACCAATAAGGTGTGTTTAGGGGCAATGGGGTCAGTCGGGATCAATGAGTCTCGATAAGGTGTGTATATAACCAAAAAGTTGTGTTTAGGAACAATGATGGCCCAATAAGGTGTGTTTAGGGGCAATGCGGGTCAATTGGGAACAATGAGTTCCAATAAGGTGTGTATATAACCAATAAGTTTTGTTAGGTGTGTATATAACCAATAAGTTGTTTTTAGGACCAATGATGGCCCAATAGAGCTTGTTTAGGTAAAATGAGGGTTAGTTGGGATCGATGAGTCCAATAACGTGTGTATATAACCAATAAGTTGTGTATAGGACCAAAAAAGTGTGTTTCGGGGCAATGGGGTCAGTCGGGACTAATGAGTCTCAATAAGGTGTGTATATAACCAATAAGTTGTGTTTAGGACCAATGATGGCCCAATAAGGTGTGTTTAGGGCAATAGGTGTCAGTTGGGAACAATGAGTCCCAATAAGGTGTGTATATAACCAATAAGTTTGGTTTAGGACCATTGATGGACCATTAAGGTGTGTTTAGGGGCAATGAGGGTCAGTTGGGACCAATGAGTCTCAATAAGGTGTGTATATATCCAATATGTTGTGTTTAGTACCAATGATGGCCCAATAAGGTGTGTTTAGGGACAATGAGGGTCAGTTGGGACCAGTGAGTCCCAATAAGGTGTGTATATAACCAATAAGTTGTATTTAGGACCAATGATGGACCAATAAGGTGTGTTTAGGGACAATGAGGGTCAGTTGGGACCAATGAGTCTCAATAAGGTGTGTATATAACCAATAAGTTGTGTTTAGGACCAATGGTGGACCAATAAGGTGTGTTTAGGGGCAATGAGGGTCAGTTGGGTCCACTTAGTCTCAATAAGGTGTGTATATGACCAATAAGTTATGTTTAGGACCAATGATGGACCAATAAGGTGTGTTTAGGGGAAATGGGGTCAGTCGGGATCAATGAGTCTCGATAATGTGTGTATATAACCAAAAAGTTGTGTTTAGGAACAATGATGGCCCAATAAGGTGTGTTTAGGGGCAATGCGGGTCAATTGGGAACAATGAGTTCCAATAAGGTGTGTATATAACCAATAAGTTTTGTTAGGTGTGTATATAACCAATAAGTTGTTTTTAGGACCAATGATGGCCCAATAGAGCTTGTTTAGGTAAAATGAGGGTTAGTTGGGACCAATGAGTCCAATAAGTTGTGCATAGGACCAAAAATGTGTGTTTAGGGGCAATGGGGTCAGTCGGGACTAATGAGTCTCAATAAGCTGTGTATATAACCAATAAGTTGTGTTTAGGACCAATGATGGCCCAATAAGGTGTGTTTAGGGCAATAGGTGTCAGTTGGGAACAATGAGTCCCAATAAGGTGTGTATATAACCAATAAGTTTTGTTTAGGACCAATGATAGACCAATAAGGTGTGTTTAGGGGCAATGAGTGTCAGTTGGGACCAATGAGTCTCAATAAGGTGTGTATATAACCAATAAGTTGTTTTTAGGGCCAATGATGGCCTAATAAGGTTTGTTTAGGTAAAATGAGGGTCAGTTGGGGCCAATGAGTCCAATAACGTGTGTATATAACCAATAAGTTGTGCATAGGACCAAAAGGGTGTGTTTAGGCGAAATGAGAGTCAGTTGGGACCAGTGAATCCCAGTAAGATATGTATATAACCAATAAGTTGTGTTTAGGACCAATGATGGACCAATAAGGTGTGTTTAGGGGCAATGAGGGTCAGTTAGGACTAATGAGTCCCAATAAGGTGTATGTATAACCAATAAGTTGTGTTTAGGACCAATGATGGAACAATAAGGTGTGTTTAGGGGCAACGAGGGTCAGTTGTTACCAATGAGTCTTAATAAGGTGTGTATATAACCAATAAGTTGTGTTTAGGACCAATGATGAACTAATAAGGTGTGTTTAAGGGCATTGAGGGTCAGTTGGGACCAATGAGTCTCAATAAGGTGTGTATATAACCAATAGGTTGTGTTTAGGACCAATGATGGACCAATAAGGTGTGTTTAGGGACAATGAGGGTCAGTTGGGACCAATGAGTCCTAATAAGGTGTGTGTATAACCAATAAGTTGTGCAATGGATCAAAAAGGTGTGTTTAAGGGCAACGAGGGTCAGTTGGGACAGTGAGTCTCAATAAGGTGTGTATATAGCCAATAAGTTGGGTTTAGGACCATTGATGGACTATTAAAGTGTGTTTAGGGGCAATGAGGGTCAGTTGGGACCAATGAGTCTCAATAAGGTGTGTATATAACCAATAAGTTGTGTTTAGTACCAATGATGGCCCAATAAGGTGTGTTTAGGGACAATGAGGGTCAGTTGGGACCAGTGAGTCCCAATAAGGTGTGTATATAACCAATAAGTTGTGTTTAGGACCAATGATGGACCAATAAGGTGTGTTTAGGGACAATGAGGGTCAGTTGGGACCAATGAGTCTCAATAAGGTGTGTATATGACCAATAAGTTGTGTTTAGGACCAATGATGGCCCAATAAGGTGTGTTTAGGGGCAATAAGGGTTAGTTGGGAACAGTGACTCCCAATAAGGGGTGTATATAACCAATAAGTCGTGATTAGGACCAATGATGAACTAATAAGGTGTGTTTAAGGGCAATGGGTCATTACATGAGATAGTAAGATGAAATCAAACTGCTAAAGTTTCATGGTATGCGAGATACAATCATCTTTGCGTTTGAAAGGTGTTGCGTGCTAGACGCCCTGATGATTATTCTATTAGAGTATCGAGTCTGATTTAGGATTGTGAACTCAATCTAATGACCAACCAATAATGGAAGATTTTAGACAAGTAAAATCCACATCTAGTTCCATTCGGAATTATTAGTCATTTAGAATGCTAATATATTTTCAATTTACAACAACTACTTGTTGTGAAAAGATGTTTGTCTAATGAGTCTTGAATAATTACAAGAGTCACAGTGCACAGTCCGGTAATTCCTATAGAAACCAAGTTTCTTTAATAAGGAATTCAGATGTCTAGCATCAGGAAAATGGACGTGCATGACTCAAACTTGGTCTCCCGCAAGACTCTTCTTGGAACTAATTTGATTAGCAAGTGATCGGTGAGGAATTGATTCGTGGGTGTGAATGGCGGCCATTGGCATGTCATAAGTCATGTGTTTGTTGGCTTCCAAACTTGAAACAAAATCCTCAGTATGTAAGCAATAGGTGCTTGGCATGAGTTTAACACATATGAGTACAAGCCAGTTGTAGTCTTTGACTTTCAAGGTGTTGTATGTATATATCTATTCACGACCATCATAGTCATATGTACAAGACTTAGTGCATACTTGTAACATAATCATACAGGTGATTGTGTTACATAAGTAGCGCTGGTGACTTGAACTTTTATTAACAAGCGTTTGATCTTATCAAAGGTCCTATTGTTAATTTTAATGAAATCAGGCAAGTGATTTCAGAAAAGTTCAATTTTTTATTTAATGAATTCTCAAGCTACGCAATTCAAAAACAATAAGGTTCTATAAATCAAGGTAGGTTGATTATTCCTATTGTAACAAGTACAATGAGAATAAGAGACGTCATGGACTTAATGGATTTAGAAAGAACAAACGTTCTTCTTTTGCATTTAGGCTAGTCTCATGATCACTAAATCAATATCACCAAGCTTAGCGTCATGTTATATGTGTTTGAATCTAATCTACTAACCATGTGAAATATTTTCAAGTGTAGAAAATTCCATGCATATCAACAAAGTTTAAACTGGAAACTTTTAGTGCATGTTCGAGATTCAAAACAAAAAGAAAAATTGTATCATCTTGGACTCCGCCAGGGAAAAACAAACAATTTGTTTAAAAGATACCACCAAGAATTAAAACCGACACGATCTTTATTCAAATTTTGCAATCATGCAAAGATGTCATGTCTTCTTGGTTGTCTTGCTTTCTACGACTTCACGTTCCTACAAAATGTAAAGTATGTCAAACATATATTTTGAAGAATCAAGTGAAGGGGTTTATAACATGAGGTAATAGATATATACCTTCGGAAGTGCCTGCATCGGCCTTCTTCCCTTTCACCTTGGCAAGATATTCTGGGCAGTTTCTCTTCCAGTGCCCCATCTTTTGGCATTCGAAGCACTGGCGCTCATCTTGCGCCGGTGCCTTCGAAGCCCTTGACTTGCCCTTTCCGATGCCACTAGACCCTCTAGCAGCAGCGCCCTTGCCATTCTTCCTTTGCCCAGGTTTCCTCTTAACCTCAGGTTTCTTGACAACTCCGGATCGGATGGCGAGCACATCATTCGACTTGGATTTGTCATTGTTACCGTTGAGATAATTAATCTTAGCAGTCTTTAACATACCGTGAAGCTTGGTCACTATCTTAACCAGGATTTTCATATTGAAATTGATCCGGAAATCCGTCTCCATTTCCCGAGGAATGACGTAATCGAGCTTCGCAAGTCGGTTGATGTAGCCCTTCATCTTAACAACATGAAAACGCATATACGGATCGATTCTATGGTAGATAATTCGAGATGAAAGTTTTTTCATATATCGTGTTGAATGATTACATAAACCGAAGGAGTATACCGATTAAGCTCCGGGGGAGGTTAGACAGAACCTCCCCTCTCAACACATTGATCTGGAAAACACTGGACAGAAACTTACAAAGAAATACAAAGACGAAAATATTTATACTTCTTAATTCTGTCCGAACTGGGCACCTCCGAACCCTGTCCGAACTCCTTCCGAACTTGGAGTTCGGCCATCAAGGTTCGGCCAACTCCGAACCTAGAGTTCGGCTGGGTGTCGGACCTCAGTTCATGTCTCCGACAAATCAGTATGTTTGACAATTCGAACAGTAATGGCCACACAAGGTTCATGCATCAACACACTGGGAAGCACCCAGGACTCCTACTGAGATTCGACAATTCTTGGGTTTGGCTGGTTATTACCGGCGCTTCATAGAGGGCTTTTCGAAGATTGCTCAGCCCCTTACAGCGTTAACACAGAAGGGCGTTATTTTTAAGTGGAATGACAAGCATCAGCAGGCATTTCAATTGCTTAAGCAAAACCTATGCAACACACCTATCTTATCCCTGCCAGAGGGGACAGAACACTTCGTGGTGTACTGTGACGCGTCCATCCAGGGTCTCGGTAGTTGAAAGTACACGAGAAAAATTACACCACTCACGATCTAGAGTTGGGAGTTGTGGTCTTCGCACTAAAGATTTGGAGACACTATTTATATGTTACAAAGGGCACAATTTATACGGACCACAAGAGCTTGCAGCACATTTTTGACCAGAAAGAACTTAACATGAGGCAGCGTCGGTGGGTCAAGCTGTTAAACGATTATGAATGTGCGATAAAGTACCATCCGGGGAAGGCTAACGTGGTAGCCGATGCCCCCAGCAGAAAAGAAAATGCCAAACCAAAGCGGGTTCGTGCATTGCAACTCACAATACACGCAGGGTTACCTGATCAGGTCCACAACGCTCAGATCGAAGCATTAAAGGATGAAAACCGAGCAGCTGAATTGCTTCGTGGGATGGACAAACAGTTAGAGACTAAAGCTAATGGTACAAGATATTTCCAAAATCGGTTATGGGTTCCTTTCTTTGGAGATCTGCGTAAGCTAGTAATGGACGAATCTCAAAAATCTCGATACTCAATCCATCCTGGTACGGATAAGATTTACCATGATCTAAAGGTAGCTTACTGGTGGCCGAACATGAAAGCAGCCATTGCTACATACGTGAACAAGTGCTTGATATGTTCCTAGGTTAAGGCAAAATATCAGAAACCATCGGGGTTACTCCAACAACCACTAATTCCCGAGTGGAAGTGGGAACACGTATCAATGGACTTTATTACAAAGTTACCAAAGACCTCTAGTGGTTGTGACACTATCTGGGTGATCGTTGATCGACTAACCAAATCCGCGCATTTTCTGGCTATCAAGGAAGAATACAAGACTGAGAAGCTCGCTAAAATTTATGTAAAGGAAATAGTTTCCAGGAACGGGGTGCCAGTCTCCATTATCTCGGATCAGGACGCCCGCTTTACCTCACACTTATGGAGATCACTACATAAAAGCTTGGGTACACAACTTGATATGAGCTCAACATACCACCCTCAAACAGAAGGCCAAAGCGAGCGAACTATTCAAACACTTGAGGACATGCTGAGAGCATGTGTTATAGATTTCGGGAACAGTTGGGAGACTCACTTACCCCTAATGGAGTTCTCTTACAACAACAGCTACTACACGAGCATTCAAGCAGCCCCATTTGAGGCATTGTACGGGAGAAAGTGCTGATCACATATCTGCTGGATGGAGGTTGGGGATAGCCAACTCACTGGTCCAGAACTGGTACTCGAGACATTAGAAAGGATTGTTCAGATTAGAAACCGGATGAAGGCGGCTAGGGACCGTCAAAAGAGTTACGCAGACAAAAGACGAAAACCACTTAAGTTTGAAGTTGGTGACATAGTTCTTTTAAAAGTGTCACCTTGGAAAGGTGTCATACGCTTTGGAAAACGTGGCAAACTGAACCCACGCTACATTGGACCATTTGAAATTGTCAGCGAATTTGGCCCGGTAGCGTACGAACTAAACTTACCAGAGAAATTGTGTGGTGTGGTGCACAACGTATTCCATGTGTCAAACCCAAAGAAGTGTCTTTCAGATGAAAGTCTAGTAGTACCACTAGACGAGATTCAGGTCGATGAAGAATTGCGCTTTATCGAGGAACCGGTTGGAATCATGGATCGTGAGGTCAAGACACTCAAACGAAGTAAGATCCTAATAGTTCGAGATCGTTGAACATGAAGCGTGGATCAACGTTCACGTGGGAACGCGAAGATCAAATGCGAAAGAAATACCCACAACTCTTCGACAAATAAGCGACGATCAGTAGAGGTACAAACTAAATTTCGGGTCGAAATTTTCTTCGACAAGGGTATGATGTGACAACTGACAATTTTATTTTTCTTTGTGTCTAGCAAACAAGCAACGATCTTGATTTTCGGGACGAAAATTCCTTCAACAAGGGGATGATGTGACACCCGGCAAATTCAGGTGATTTTCTAGAAGAACACGAACAATTACTTATATCAAACATACATACATTCATACACCTAATAAAAATTTTAGATGGGTCATCGAGTCCACGATCAATCACACAAGAGTTGAGTCAGTCCTATCATTGGTGACTAAATTATTAAAGTGCTATCGAACGAACACAATATGCATAATTTACAACTCTATGATTTTATGTGTACATACGTGCTAATTAATGCTAGGTGATTATGATCCCATGTGGAACCATGTGATGCTAGATTACATGAAACGAACGCTTACGTGTACTCTGAACCTAAAATAAACATCGCGTATGTGAAACGTTGAGCAGGAAAGTGGAGGGACCTAAACCGGTGACAAAAGGGACTTGGGGTGCATGATGTAACATCCAAATTTAAAATTTGGATTTGAGATATGCCTCTGATCATATCCGATACCCCTGCCCACGTTTAATTAAACTTCCTCTTTTCTCTCTACTCACAAACGGAAATCACATATATCTCGAGTTCTTCCTCGGTCTCGCAATACCCGAACTACCTGGCTCTCCTCTTTTATTCGTGAAACAAGGCTGCCAAAGCCATTGAACCGCCATAGTGGGTAGACTAGGAGCAGTTCCGCCACCGTGACCTGAGCTAACGATCTCGAGTGTACTTAACATCAACCGTAGGTAAATCTTCTCGATATCGAGCTTGTTCTTCATTTATTTTTTTATTTTTTTCTTCTCTTTCGATCCGAGTCGATGATTCATGTGTTCTTTAGAGAAAATCTATTAGTTATGTTTGTTGTATGTGGTTCGTGTTCTGGACTGTGTTATATATCGTGTAGTGATCGATAAGAGTCTCAACCGTAATCTGAAAATCACGTGTATTCTTGGGTGAAAATAACATTGATTTGATCGAAGTGTTTATGCTACAAAAATCAGTTGTATGCGTATCCTTGAAGTTTTCAGAAACCTGCAACATATATATATATATATATATATATATATATATATATATATATATATATATGAGAGAGAGAGAGTTCGGATCAAATGCGACACTTGGTTTTCCCTAAGTCCAGTGCGGCACATTCAGGCCTTTAGATCAAGTGGATGGATGGATAAGATTGAAGGAGATGAGAGAGAAGGAGTGGAGGGAATCTTTAAAGCTGGAAGGGTAAATGTGGAAAAACATTTTTATTCAAGTTCCCCCCAATTTTTAAACGACCATAACTTTTTCATACGACATTATTTTCGAAAACGAATTTCACCATAATTCTAGTCGTGATTTTATCTTTAATTTGAGACTAGGTTTGTTCGATTTGGAGAAAAAAAAAATTCACGTTTTTTACGACGTTTTTTAGAACGTTTTTTTTTTTTTTTTTTTTTTTTTTGAATCTCCTAGTAGCGATTTATGACCCTGCAAATTTTCAGAGCTTAATTCGAAGTGTAGGCATTTTTTTTTAATTTTTTAGTTCTTTTTTTGCACACTGTGCTGGTCTATGCTGGTCAGTGCTGGGTCAGTGCTGTGCTGGTCTGTGCTGGCTGTGCTGGTGGAATTGTGCTCTTGTGCTGGTCTGTGCTGGCTGTGCTGGTGGATTTGTGCTGTTGTGCTGGTCTATGCTGGTGTACACTGTCAATGTTTTTAAAAAAAATTTAAAAAAAAATATCTACGCTTCGAATTAAAATCTGAAAATTTTTAGGGGCCTAAATCGCACCTAGTACTACTCAAAAAAAAAAAAAAAAAAAAAAAAAAACCTGGAAAAAACCCGGAAAAACGTCAAAAAAAAAAGTTTCTTCAAATCGAGCAAACCTAGTCTCAAATTAAAGATAAAATCACGACTAGAATTATGGTGAAATTCGTTTTTGAAAATAATGTCGTATAAAAAAGTTATGGCCGTTTAAAATTTGTGGGGGAAATGAAATAATTACTAAACATACAAATGGGGGAGGAATCTGGATATTTACTTATCTACCCCCTGCCGCACCGGACTTAGGGAAAACACATTGCCGCACAGGAACCGCCCTCTATGTATATAATATATATATATATATATATATATATATATATATATATATATATATATATATATAGGGAGATGATCATTTGAGAACCAATTTGGTTTGAGAACTAAAAAGAACTAATTTGAGCCACATGTTTATTACATGTATCCCCCTCCCATGAATTATAGTGGTTCCCCCTGAAATTTGTGGTTGAGATTTAGTTCTCAAAAGTTCTCAAAATAAAAAGTTCTTTTTAGTTCTCAAACCAAATTGGTTCTCAAATGATCCTCTCCCTATATATATATATATATATATATATATATATATATATATATATATATAGGGTTAGGTTCAAATAAGAACTTTTTATTTTGAGAACTTTTGAGAACTAAATCTCAACCACAAATTTCAGGGGGGACCACTACAATTCATGGGAGGGGGGATACATGTAAATAAACTTGTGGCTCAAATTAGTTCTTTTTAGTTCTCAAATCAAATTGGTTCTCAAATGATCCTCTCCCTATATATATATATATATATATATATATATATATATATATATATATATATATATATATATATATATATATATATAGGGGGAGGTTCATTATAGACCCCTTAAAAATTGTAGACCCTGTAGACCCCTATATTTTTTTCTATAAAACTCACTAAAATTATAAATCTCATTGCTGTTGGGTTTGATTATTTTTTATGTGATAAGTTTTTATAAATAAAAAATAATACCTAGAAAGTTGTTGGACATATTAAAATATAATTGTTGTTAAAAAATGTTGTATTATTCTATAAAACTCAATAAAAATTATAAAACTTATTGTTCAATTTTAAAACTCACTGTTGTGTTTAAAATTCACTACAACTTAAAAAATCAATGTTCTATAAAACTCATTGAAAATTATAAAACTCACTCTTAAGTTTAAAACTCATTGTTTTTAAAACTCACTGAAACTTTAAAAATCGATGTTCTATTAAACTCACTGAAAATTATAATTTGAAATTAAGAAAATAAAAAATAAAGAAAAAACTAAAAACTTTATATAAAACCCTAAATTAAAATATAAAGATAGAGATATGACAAAATAAAAAAAGTAAAAAAAAAACCAAATTTAACAACAATGAGTTTTATAATTTCTAGTGAGTTTTAAGGGGTCTACGGGGTCTACACTTTTTAAGGGGTGTACAATGAACCTTTGACTATATATATATATATATATATAGGGTTAGGTTCAAATGAGAACCAATTGGTTTTGAGAACTTTTAAGAACCATTCTGGGCCACTAATTTTCAGGGGGGAAGCATTGAAATTCATGGGAGGAATTTCCTTATATATAACTTGTGGCTCAGAATGGTTCTTAAAAGTTCTCAAACCCAATTGGTTCTCAAATGATCCTCTCCCTATATATATATATATATATATAATATATATATATATATATATGGAGGGATATAATGAAAACCTCTCCGAGTTTGGAAAACCGTGAAAACCAAGCTAAAAAATTCGGTTTTTGTTCCGATTTTTTTATGGTGATTCTCTAAGTTAAAAAAAACCCCTTTATGCAAAAAAGTAAAAAAACGCCTAGTAAATATTTTTAAATTTTTTTTTTATAATTAATGTTACATATGTAACAGTACCACATATGTAACAGGGTACTGTTACATATGTAACATCGGTTATAAAATATTTTTTTTAAAAAATTTTACTAGGTGTTTTTTTTAACTTTTTTGCATAAACGGCGTTTTTTTAACTTAGAGAATCACCATAAAAAAATCGGAACAAAAATCGAATTTTTTAGCTTGGTTTTCACGGTTTTCCAAACTCGGAGAGGTTTTCATTTTATCCTTCCTCTATATATATATATATATATATATATTGGTTAGTTAGGGGGTGGGATGAGGGAGAGTTGGTACTATGGGGAAGAAAACACCCATTCTTATGTTATTAAATAAAATATGATCTGAAGTATAACAATAAATCAGAAACTGGCCTAGTGGTTATGACCTTGTATTGCGACTGGGTTGTCCCAAGTTCGAATCCAGCCCACAGCGACTTTCATTCTTTTTAAATTTTATGCCTTTAGTAAGGAGATGACACCAGTATGCAAAAAGTTAAATAAATTAGGGGCTGGATTAGAACAACAAATCGGAAACTGCCCTGGTGGTTAAGATGCATGCGTGGAAACTGGAGGGTTGCGAGTTGAAACCCAGCACCCGACAGTTTTGGTCTTTTATTTCTTTTCTGCATATTTTTGGTTAATATTGCATGGATTACAAGGTGTTGAAAGGTTTAGGAGTTATGTTCCATGAAAAGTGTTGAAAATTTGTTGAGATTCATGACACACAAAGCATATAACTACACTTTTAGATATTTAACTTGTGTATTTATTTTACTAAACGATCTAGTGGCACCACAACATAACTTGCATGTTAAAAAGATTATGTGATTGTGTGATCTCCGAAATCTTGTTAGTTAACTAGAGCATTTAAGATTTCTTGTGTGCCAAACATGTATAAACGTGGAAACCTTATGTGCTTCTTATTAAATGCTTGTAATCGATTAGAACGCATGCTAGTAATAATTGTTATGTGCTTAACTGCTCTGATTGGAAACTTGCTAATTAAAGGAGTTTCCCTAAAATAGAAACTTTTCATACTAAACAAACAAACACATCAGTATTTAGTCACCAACGTGTCGTCAGGGTTGATTGAGTCAGTCTCGTTGTTCATTCACTGTAGTCTTACACGTTCACAAACATATAGGTGATTCGTAGGAATTCATCAACACTTTCATATAACTTTCTTGCCGAGCTCCCAAAGGTGAGTTCTCGAACATTTTTCTCTGTGTTTTACATTTAGAGAAAAGGAGCATGCTACGAACAGTTCTGGTAATATAATTGTAAAGCTGATCACGTATGTGCGAACATATAACACGAAGTACAAGTCCTTACATTTCGAACCGTTAGTTTATGAGAAAGCGAGGTAATCTTTGGTAGTACTACTGGGTTTGACAAACCCCACCCGCGTTAGTAACGGGTGTAAAATTAGCTTAGACAGTATCACCATCGTCCGTGTTAGGCGATGATGGAAGGCATTACAAACAAAAACAGTCACGCTACGGTTGCGAACCACATAGTGATTGCATTATTGGCCTTTCTAGCTACAGTTACTATTATGATTGCCATGGCACAAACATCTTTACAAACATTTATTTTTTCTTGCATTGACATTTATGAACTCACCAGCCTTGCGCTGACCCACATAGCATGTCTTTCGCACGTCTTTGAGGTACGAGCATGCTAGGACGCACATTGCATGAAAGTTTGAACATTTTGATTGCATTTCAACTTTTCGTGCGTGTTTTGCGCAACACTTTCACTTACCTTTACACTTCCGTATTTCTTAAACTATTTTTGTGTGTTTGCATGGTTTGGTATGACTAATGACTCGGATCCTGGTTTGTCACACGCCTCGCGGTATAAACCCCACACGTAGAAATTTGAGGGTGTGACATATATGAATCTTCAGTTCGGCCCACTTTGGTTCACTTCAGCTGCATCGAATCCTTCACTTCGGCTCACTTCGGATGCAAGTTTGCTTTGGTTGTTGAATTCTAACATCGTTGAGCAGTAGCTATTATATGACAAATATGTATTTGTCATCTAAGTCCCTCTACTATCAAGTATGGACACAAACTACCCTTACAAGATTTAACCAATCTAACTGAATCAACTAACAAAACTAACGTGACTAACTGATACACACACGACACACATATATTGCACCAACAAACTCCCCCTTGACGTGTGCTGCATCAGATTTTCAAACTCTTTAAATCTATTGTTAGTTAATGTAGGGTAGGGGTGGCAAGAACAGGACTGTGTCAACTGAACCATTTTTGAAAGTAATAAACTCTTTGATAGCTTTGCAAACATCCATGAGATTCATCTGAGATCCGTATTTGTGAAATTTTCATCTTTCCAACCTACAAGATTTAGAAGAAAGAAGTTCGGCTTTTTCTTTTCAATTGCCAACATAATTTAATCTTGGGCAAAATTCTCCTTTGGAGAACCGAGATTTTATTTTGAATTGTTTTGCATCACATGTCGATCGATCGAAAGAAATCAGAAACAAAATCTTTTTGATTTTTCTAGACATTAGATTAAAAAACAATTAAAATCTTTTTGTATTTTTGTAACTTTATACTAAAACACACTTAAAATCTTTTTGAATTTCTGATATGAAATGTAAATGAAATACCGAATCAGACACTATTTTTGTCTTTTGCGAGAAAGATCACAATATAATATCAGATCAACATTATGCATCTAGCACATTTTAATTTCAGCCTTAATCAGCATGCAAGCCAAGATAATCGCAAATACAACATTTATGTTTATTTCAGCATGCACCAATCATTTTTATCGTTTTCTAATATGCTTAAGCTAATTTTATCATGCACTGATAACTCGGCCTCCACTCTATCAGAAGTACCGGCAAATCATCATGATTATCATATAGAAGCAATTTTTCTTAGAGATATAAGAATCCTTGATGAGTCATTCAAAAAATAAAGCAAAACCTCAAATACCTCAATCAGGTCGGTCTTGTGGACACGTAGAGAAAGCCGAAGTATTTGAGAAAATAAGAAAGCAAAACAAGTTGAAATTGTATAATTCAACAACAATTAGGTCGATACTTCGATATACGCAGAGAAAGTCCGATTAGTTATATGAAACACCAAGAAAAATAAAGCAGAACCTCAAACGAACAACAATCAGGTCGATCTTTCGATACGCAGAGAATGTCCGATCGTTTGAGAAAATAAAGAAAATCAAACCAGTTTAAATCTTTCAAAATGAATGCATGCATTCATCAGGATATCTCTTATTCTATTTTTGTCAGAATCATCACAAATCATTCATCAAGAAGCAAATAACCAAAGATCATTAGGCACGCTTTATGTTTTATGCCAGAAGAATTAGTAAGTTCAACCGATGAATCCATTAATGATTTATGCCGGAAGAATTAGTAGGTTCAACCGAGGGAATTAGAAGTTCGCAAGAATTCGTTGCTAGTGCTAAGATTAGAGGTGGATGGTTTTGCAAGTTTGATTGATTGTCTCCAAGGATAGCGTTATATTCGTCGCAAGTGTAGATAGTCTAAATAGCATCGATGCGAGGATTTAAGGACACGTTAAAAGTTAAGAAGGTTACATAAATAGTCGCTAACTGTGCAAAATCATAAAAGTGGTGAAGAGGATACATGGAATAGTATAAAGTTACAACGTATTGTGAGTGTTCAAAAGTGGAAGCCTAAGTGATTCTAGTGTGTGAAAACATATCGTATTAAAATGTGAGATACAAGGGTTTTCTAAGCAATTCGAGAGGTTAAGTAGATGGTTGATCATGTCTTTGTGTGTTTGTACTCTATTGGTGCCGATTCGTTATCTAGCATTGCGTAGATTATGTAGTTCTTGCTGTTATTGTTGTTGTTGTTGTCATTGGTTGTTCACCTTGAGTCTTGTAATCCTTTGTGTAGCCACTTTTGTCGTCGAATCGAGTGGTGGGAGGTTGTTGTGTTCATGGTTTGTAGAATGCTTCCGTCACTTGGGCTCTCATTCCATACCAAGTGTTCATTGCATGTTTTCCTTGAGTGTTGTTGCTCGTAGGTATTGGGGTGTTCCGTGTTACACGTTGCTCATTCCATAATGCAAATTCTAGTCGTCACGTAGAGTTATTATGCTCATCACCTTTCATGCCTGTGAATCATCTTCCCATGTATTTTCTGTCCCAATTCTCCTTGTGTTGGGGTTTTATCCTTTGTGTCTTCTAATCGTCGTTGCGTGAGATATTCAGTTGCTCTTCCTTATTGTTTGTCTTAAATTTGTTGAGATACTCGTGTCTACGTAGGGTTGGTGTCATTCGTCGTTGTCCAGGAAGGAATGTTGATGTTGATCCAAATCACCTTGTTAAGGAAAATGTCACCATCTTGTCTCTTATGTTGCCATCCTATATATCCAATTGCTTCCTTGTAGTAGGATTGTCTCTCATTGGCGTCGTCCGATATTCTTCGTAGGCTCCTTTAAGGTGTTCATCTAATGGTTGGGGATTTCTTATCAGTAGTCATTGCGTAATCGCCTATTGTTTTCGTTTTAGTAGATTCCAAGGTGTTGCTTTGGTTGTAGTAGGTGAGTATGTGGCTTCTGTGGAGCGTCTAGTTTGTCAACTTAGCTCACAAAATCCCTTGATGGTTGGGGATTCCATCTTTATTGTCCTCGGGACTGCCCATCGATGTTGTTTCTGCGGAGCTCCAATCGTTGCGTTGGGCAAGGGGAGCATGTCATCCTGAGGTAGGCTCCCAATGTTTAACGATTTGGCGTAACGTCTTGACGGTTGAGAGGAGGGAGAAGATGCAAGGTTTTGCGTGTTGGTCTTGGGGCCCTCATCTTCCTGTCATGTGCGCACATATAGCAATCTTTCTTCAGCACATCATGGAAGGAATGGACTACCGGTCTCTTTATTAGGGGAGTTTAGCCCACATAAGGCAAAGGATGTGCTGTTCATTGCGTAGCATGTCTTTCAAATGACTTGCTTCCTATGAAAAGACATAACTTAAATAAAATATAATAGAATAGATGAAAGTTCAAGTTTAAGGATTCGTCTGAAGTAAACATGAATTGGAAGAGAACCAATGTCGAATATAGATATTCACGTAAGTATATTTGTTGGAGAGGAGTTCCTAATCATTCGTTGTTGTTTCTTTGTTATAGTCGTAATGGATTTTGGGATCGCGAGAGTGATGGGAATTTGTTCGAAGAAGTAAATACGTGTGAAGTGTTGGGTTTTTCTCATTGACGTGGTGTGATTCGTAAAGAAGAACGATTGCCAAAGGAAGTATTTTAAGGATGAATGTTTGGAAAGAGTTAAAATATCATCAAAGTTGGTCAAATGTGGTAAATTCGTATGCTTATTCGATGTGTATATGTGTTACTTGGTGATAAATAGGATAAAAGTGATAGGAGGATGAGGATTTTTGTTTGAAATGGAATATTTGTCATGCACAAATGAGGATTTATGTAGTAAACTTTCGCGTTATTTGTGATTGTGTATGTACTAAGGGTACTATTACCCATTATTTCATTGTGTACAATGTGTGTTTTGGGTTCAAGAAAATGTGATGTTCAAGGTTCATATGCGTATTATAGTTTGTATGCTAAGGTATCATCCTAAATATCTATATCTACTCGTACGCATTAAGTTCTTGACCACATGGATGGGGGATGCTTGTGCATATTTGTGTTGAGGAAGTGTTCAGCTTTGCATTTATTTGGAAATGGTTGATGTATGTTTGCGATTTGGAGAACACATGTCTCGTGGTTCAAAGTATTTGGTTAAGGTCTGTTAGTCACTTAAGGACGTGTATTTAGTTTAGCTTGTGTTAGGGATCATACCCATGAGTTCACATTCATGTGTTATGTTGCTTGTCGATTACTTTGTATGAACATTTATTGATTGGGATACAACCCAATGATGCGCATAAATAGTGTGCTATAAAAGCATCGATGTCATTTGTTCGTTGTATCGAGGATCTTCTAGGATCCGATTGTATGACAAATCCACGATTGCACGAGCTCTTATACAATCGCCCATTTGCCTCACAAACATACCCCATTGGTTTCCCTTAGTAAACCCATTTTTTTGTGTTTTTGTTCGTTCTTAAATAGTCGTTTGTTGTGTGCTTAAAGTTTATTTGTCATCATTACTTTGTTGGCTTGGTGCATCGGCGTTCAGCCGCCTAAAATTAGAGGCAAAAGTAGAGACTCTAAAATACTAAGTTCGAAGTCTAACTTAGGGGAGCATGCAAAAGTTCATAGTTTCCAAAAGAGTTGAGAAGTTTTCATGACACAAAGTTAGAGAAACAAATTATGTGTGTTTAGAAGGGTGAGTATGTATAGGTACTAGAGTTGGCTAAATTTGGCACTTTATCACCTAAGGATTTTCAATGGTCTAACTATTATGCAGTTGATCATTATAGCATTTTTAACAATAAAATAAGTAAACAAGGTTGAGTGTCTAAGCTATAAACATGGTTGTAAGTTGTTGAGTTATTTCAAAATAGTGTTTCAAGTTGTTGGTAAGGTTTTTGCCTCAAAGTAGTGTTTCAAAGTAGTGCTTCAAAACATTTACCAAAAAGTTTTGTTTCAAAGTGTTATTCGTTTGATGATCACAAAAGCAATCATGGGAAGTGTGTTCAAAACTTTAAATAGATTCCAAAATGTTTGTTTGGACAAAGTATCCATTTTAAGGTGTTAAGCATTTGCAAAATATAGGTTTTAGAAGTCGCATTAATAATTCCAAAAAGTTGGTTCACAGCATGATTTAATATAGGTCACCAGAAATTTTGTTTCAAGTTTGCATTTTCCAAAACTAGTTGCTCAAAAGTAGTTGTTGGGAGGAATATTGTAACCTAAGAGTCATCATCAAGGATGATCATTAAGGACTTCCTACACTCGGTGCGACACGTATCTTAGACGAGGCTTTGGTTTTGGGTTCCTATATTGTTTTGGAAGTTCCAACGTATTCATTTTGCTTTATCAAACATTGGCTCTGATACCAATCTGTCACACCCTGGCCCTTGGGAGGCCAAGATGACCAAGATCATACTCGTTTGAAAAGCCAAAATGAATACATTCTATTAAAAGTTTTGAAAGTACAAGGTACCATAAAGGACACGAAATAAAACATTTAAATTCTAACTCTAGACTAGGGCGGAAGCTAAGAGTCTTCTAGGTTTATCTTCATGCGCGTTCAAGAAAATCTATTGTTGGTTTTCTAATTCCAAGTCTTCCAATGCTAGGTACCTGATGCATACTCAAAAAAGATTTTGTGTCAACTAAAAATTTGATTGAATTCACAAAGTTAGTCAAAAGTAATTGCCATACAAAAAGGAGTTTCTCTGAAGTTTGTCGAAGATATAACCAAAGTTGTGTTTTTTAAAAAATGAGTCTTTGCATTTTAGTAAAACATAGTTATCATTGTATTTGTCAAAAATATAGAGTTTATCATACATGTGTCAAAAAGCATGTATTTATCGTACGCCATCACAATAGTAATCAATTAGATGGCCTGTCGACAATGGGATGCTAAGGCGTCAAAATGAATATAGTACCACAATCAACCATCATCTATCTGTCGTGGTCCATACCCGATTGTTTTGCGCATGACCACTCGCCAATAGAGTCTTCCCGTAAAATATAAATAAAGGTGAACCCAACCATGGGTTTGCGATGTGTCAAAAGCCAAAATTTCGTCCCTTATGAGGGTGTCCTGAAATACATGGGCACAAGGAAATGGGGGCTTATCCCCAAATAGCGCTACCCATCTTACCTGCGGTCCTATACCAAGGACTAAGAGTGTGTACGTGTGGGAATAGCCGGGGTAAGTATCACTAGTTCGAACATATGCGTTGTCGTGTATCGATCATCCAATATATAATCAAGTACGATAATTTAAATATAAGAGAGTATGATAATGAAATAAATAACCATTGAATGCAAACGGAATATGTATCACCCCAAAATAATTTAAAAGGAAAAGGGGGAGAAATAAGTGAAACTCACGAGCATGTATCACCTCAAAATAGTTTTAAAAGGTCAAAAGTGGAAAGGATGTGAGAACTCACCTAAGCATTTGCTTTTCCCAAATAGTTTGGCTTTCCTTGACTTCCGGTACCTTACACCTAAAGTAATTATGTTGACCAATTAAGTTATAGGTTCGGGTGGTTAACCCATCGTTTGCGTTTCCATGTTCGATTGAGATTCTTAGTTAGTTGTGTGGTTAAGTGATTGTGTAAATTTAGGGATGTATATTGTGTATCCAGTGTGTCATTGTCTTGCTCGTGTAAACATGGTTTGGGGCTTTTATCTCACTTGTGGACCATAGATTGATTTGGGTTTTATCTCGGGTTTGGGTCATAGGCCCAATTGTTGATACATGGTTCCTGGTCGTCATGTGAAGTATCGAGTACAAGACGAGATGTGCAAGTTTGTTAGTGGCCGAAACTTGGGCGAACTCCAAGTTCGGACACTGGCGAACCTGGTTCGAACTTGAGGTTCGGCTTATCGAAGTTTTGCATTATATATAGCTTGTCTTGTGTTGTATTCAGGGGTGCTTAAGTTTCTTGGTCATATCTTGTATGTGAACTCTGTGGTGTTTCTATGTGGTTTAATACAAATCCTTTTGTATTTACTTATTGTGTCATCCTCATTTTACATAGATTTTATTACGACTAAGTAGACGATCTACCGCTCACGCTTTTTCAAGTGGTATCAGAGCATTTGGTTTGCTCTACTGGTCAGAAATCTCTGTTTTTTGAAATTTTGGAGTCAAAATTTCAAAATTTGCAAAAATGTCATTCATTTTTGAGTTCGTTTGATCATCTCGAGTATTTGTTTCGGTAAAAATCTTATTCTAAAATATTTCTATGGGTTTTTCCTGAGTTCCTGTCCAAAATCTCGCTCAAATTCTCTCAAAATCGCGAAAATGGTGTTGAAAGTGATCGGGTTCGTCTGAGGTTCGGACTACACTGAAAATAACTTCTCCAAACTCTAGGTTCGGACAACGTTCGGCTCTTATTCGGTTCAAAGAGAGTTTGGGTCACATTCGGAACAAGTTCGGTTGAAGTTCGGAGGACGTTCGGAACATGTTCGGTACAAGTTCGATTGGATCATCCGAAGATGAGGTTCAGACAGAGTTCGGTCAATCTTTGTTCGGCTAAGATTCGGCAAAGGTTCGGGAGAGGTTCGGAGGTGGTTCGGTGAACAGTGACAGATTTTTTCAAAATGTATGATTTTTAAGCGTTTGCTGCAATTCAAAATTCGATGCAAGCTACAATGCAAACCATGCTTAACTATGATAATGAAATTGGAACAAGTCAGAAAGTTCCCAAATTATTGCAATTGGAAGATTATCATAGTTGGGCTACACGATTTGAAGCACATGTTAACATAAATGATATTGATATGTGGTTGTCATATCATGAACCATATGTTTATCCCAAAGATGCGTCTGGTGAACCAATTCTTCAAATAAAATTCAATAATGACCAAAAGAAAGCATATCAAGCTACTTTGACAATGGCATTGCTGAAAGAATTATTACATCAATTTTCTGCTAACTTTACATCATACAGCTTATGGAATGCTTTGCAGAAAAGATGTGAGGGCAATGACCAATACAAGAAAAGTCATCAAAAAGTTTTGAGAAAAGAGTTTGTAGTTTCAAACATTATCAGGATGAATCAATTTCGTATCTAATTGCAAGATTTGCGCATTTAATTAGTGAAATGAGTCTGGTGAATCTTACAAAGGAAGATGCTGAGTTGAAAGAAAATATTTTAGAAGCATTACCTATAAAGTGGGAAAATTATGTGATGATGATTACTCGTGATAAAGAATATTCTGGTCTGAGTTACAATGATTTGATTCAAATGATACAAGCACGGGATATGGAGTTGATGGTGACAAATCACTTCCTGCACAAATCCAGAATCCGGTAGTGTATCATGGTGAAAATGCTTCTACAATCAAAACTGTGAAATCTAATATTCTTAGTTCCGCACCACCTACAACATTCATTGCAGGTAAATCTGAAACTCCTAGTTATTCTGCTGGTTGTATAGTTTCTGTTCCTAGTTCTTCAAATCAGAATGCTTTGTCTGCTCAAACTATCAATGATTATAATGCTTAAATGTCTGCATTGGTATCTTCATATTTTGGTGTTATTACTGGTTCGGTAAGTAACGCAGAATTGACCAATAAAGACTATAATCATTTGGAAGAAATGGATTTGAATTGGCAATATGCTATGTTCGTTCGAAGAACAAAGAAGTTTTTCAGTAGAACTGGGAAGAAGAGATTAAAGCAAGATGGTAAGATCGGATTGGACAAATCAAAGGTTAAGTGTTATAAGTGTTCTATATATGGACATTTTGCACGAGAATGTCCAAGTGTAACTGAAAGTGGTCAGCATGCTCATTTGGTTTTTCAGTCACCGAAACACATTCATCAAGCTAAAAAAGAATCTGATTCTATTGAATCAAACTTAACAGACGTACTTTGGCATCCAGATGAATTTGCTTGGTATGCAGATTCTGAAGCCAAAATGAAACATGCTCCATTTACTGTTGCATTAACATCTCATCATGATAGTGATAGTTTTCTAACTGATTTTGATTCTAATTCAAGTGTATCATTGATTCAAGAAGTTTTACCAAAGGTTACTAATAGCTCAAAGGTTGAAGAATTCAAATATCTTGAATGTGTAAAATTGCACAAAAAGAATGCAAGTCTAGAAAAAGATTCTCAATTATTAACTGAGGAGATTGTTGTGCTCAAGAAAGAATTCGATGATTTTCAGAAGAGATATGATGAATTGGTCTATGTTCATGACGATGCTTTGAAAGAAAAGAGTCAATTGGCTGAAGCATGTGAAAAAGCTAAAGCTGAAGCATTAGATGTTGCTTAAGATTTTGAGAATTTGTTTGAAAAGAGTTACCGGTTCAACAAAAGTATGAAAAGGCTAATGCTCTTGTGACTGAATCGACGACTACTATTGAGAAACTTTAGAACAAGATCTCTATGCTTTAAGATGAAAATATTCTTTATCGTGATAAGAATGAAGTTTTGACTAAAGATGTTGAAATTTATAAGAAGAAAAGAGAAAGTGTTCTTGAAGAATTATTTTCTGAATGTGAGATTCGTAAAGTGCAAACATATGAATATGATGAGCTCAATGAAAAGTTTATCAAGTCACAAAAAGAAGTGTTTGATGCTCAACAAAAAATATCTTAATTGAAGTTGGAAATTTTAGAGTTGCAAAGTCAAGTAAAGAATTGCAATTTGTCACCGACATTGCTAAATTTCTTATACAAGCAAGATAGGAGTGAGAATAGTTCTAAGAAGGATGATATTCACATGGTTCCTCAACCAGTGGATATATCTAAAGTTACATCTGCTCCGCTTGATCCTAAAGATGAATTGCATGATTATTCGAAATTTGCCACTCCATCTAAGAAAAAGAAGTCAAAGTCTAAGAAAAAGGAAAAATATTTGAGTGAAGCTCCAAAATCTATCTCAAAGTCTACATTTTTGGAAAATGAGCAGGTGTGTGATAAGGTTGTTTCAAGTACTTCCTCTGCAACTGAAGAAGAAAAAGTTTTGATTGAAAAGAACAAATTGAGGAATATCAAAGCTAAATTCACTAGAGAAGCTAAGGAGCGAGATGCTTCTAGTTCTTCTTCAAGTTCATCAAAGACCCCCGGTTACAAGGGTTTGGGTTTTCAGATCAAGTAAGTACCAGTTCAAGCAAAGCAGTCCAAAAAAGTTGAAAAGGTTTCAAAAGTTAAAGTTCCAAAGAAGTCACCTCCTAGGTATGATTCTTATGATGGATAGTCATCATCTTCGATGAGTCCATCTCCTAGGTATGATTCTTATGATGATTTCTTTGATAACTTTGATTCTGAACATTCATCTGGTTTTCAAATATTTTTCGAGAAAGACTTTGCTATGCATGTCGTCAACCTGGACATCTTGCTGTTGATTGTCCGACGACTGCATATATCCACAATACTGCCAAATATGTGGATAACAAAGGTTAGATTTTTGATGAGCCATGGTCTCCAAAAGTCACATCAACTCGTAAGCCGTCTTGGTCTAAACTGAGTACGCCAGTTGATTCTGATTCCGGTTCTAATCAAAAATCAAAAAAAAAAATTCAAATATGGAAACCAAAGGTTGTTTCTAAGGCCACCAATGACTATGTGGAAGACACCAGGCGTCCCGACGCTGTTGAATCGGGTCGATCCTAAAGCGACTAATGTTTTATTTGGTGTCAGCAGGTATTTCAGGAAGACCTTTCGGTTATTGGAAAATTGCTGATTGTGAAATATCTATGATAATTTAAATTGAATTTTCAGATCAATTTGGTTTTCAAAATGCTTAAATTAGCAAGTATTCTTGTTGGTTTATCAATTTCTTTTTTGTTTTTCATTCCTTCTCATTTTGAGAGGGAGTTTGTTTTTGCAAAAATACAAAAATGGTGTGTTGTTTTTCAAATGATAAAAATGAAAATCTATAAATAGAGTTGTCATTTTTAGGGGGAGAAATTTGAAAAAACAAAAACATTGAAAAATGCAAAAATCCAAAAATATTGAAAAATGAGAAATTGTATCCGACATGATTGGGAAATGATGGTACATTGGCTTACATCGTCTGACTCTGGATAAAATAGATGAAAAAGAAGACCATTTGATCGATGTGTAAGGTAGGCTTGGCAAATCATAAGGTACTCAAATGTGATATACACTAAATCTGATGCTTGACCTAGTGGACAACATCTTGATGCATATCTCACGATATATCAAGAAACAGATATGTGAAAAATAAAACGAGAAGTCACTATGTATACATGTGTTCATTTTGCAAAGATTTAAACTTGTTTGGATTTTGTTATTTTGTCAAACGATCGGGCTTTCTCTACATATCGAAAGATCGACCTGATCGTTGTTCGTTTGACGTTCTGCTTTGTTTTCTTTGGTGTTTCGTATAACTTATCGGACTTTCTCTGCGTGTCCTCAAGACCGACCTGCTTATTGTTGAGTTATACAATTTCAACTTGTTTTATTTTCTTATTTTGTTAAATCCAAGGCCTTATCTGCGTATCAAAAGATCGACCTTAAGGTAGACGATTTAACGTTCTTATTTCTTTTTGCATGGAACACAGTTGACTATATCATAAATACAATCACTATGTGATAAATCACAAGTGAAATCACAAAAATGTGATAAGAAAAACGTATCTGAGTATGTCTGATAGTGTGGGGTACACTAGTCAAAGCAAATCTAAACAATTCTTTAACATATCCAGATGTTATGAGTATAATTCTACCTGAGTATAATGTTGGACAAATTATATCTACAATCGACATGGCTTATGTGCTATAATAATCGAAATTGAAGTGTAGTTCAGCATGTTATGTCCAATATGATCCCAAATTGCGATCTTTCTCACAAAAGACAAAAATAGTGTCTGATTCTGTTTTGCATGTATTTTTCCTATCGAAAATACCAAAAATATATTAGGTGTGTTTTGATATAAAGTTTCTATAAATCAAAAAGATTTTGGTTCTTATTTCTTTTTTATTGATCAACACGGAATACGAAATTATTTTCAAAATCATAATATCTTAGAGTCTCGAAGAGACGTTTTGCGCCAAGATTATTTATGTTGGCAGGTTTCTAAGTGGAAAGAGTTCATCACAACTTCAAGTCTTTTTTAGGTTAGTTGATAAAGAAATTACACACGATGCCATATCAAGTATTCAAGATCAGATTCATCGTCAAGTTGAGGGAGAGTTTGATTGAAGATAAAAGATACAAGTTTTAATGAAGGAATTGATACTACACATGCCGAGGGGGAGTTTGTTGATACATGGTTCCTGATCGTCATGTGAAGTATCGAGTACAAGACAAGATGTGCAAGTTTGTTAGTGGCCGAACCTTGGGCGAACTCCAAGTTCAGACACCGGCGAACCTGGTCCGAACATGAGGTTCGGCCCATCGAAGTTTTGCATTATATATAGCTTGTCTTGTGTTGCATTCAGTGGTGCTTAAGTTTCTTGGTCATATCTTGTATGTGAACTCTGTGGTGTTTCTCTGTGGTCTGATACAAATCCTTTTGTATTTACTCATTGTGTCATCCTCGTTTAACATAGATTTTATTACGACTAAGTAGACGATCTACCGCTCACGTATTTTCACCAATGGGTTTGGATTGGTTTTACTTTAATTCTTGTAAATGGTTTTTAGCACATGCATTCTATGTTAAAAAAATCATCTTTGTAATTATTGAGTAAACGTTTAGTGGTTATAAGAGAAATCAAGCTAACACGTATGTTATTGTGTGCCCCTTGATTGATTAGTATTTAATTATAAAAATGTGTCATTACGAGTTTGTATAAAAATATTTGTAAGTTATTATTTATAAAATGTATGGGTAGGTGTTATCGTAAAATAATGTTTGGGGGCCTCTCTCTTGGGGTTAATGATCAGGTTTGGTGGAGAGCGGAGGGGAGGTTGTCTGAGTTCACATCAAAGATTGTTTGGGAGACGGTTCGTTGTAGACAGTTGCCGGTTTCGTGGGTGAAGTTTTTGTGGTTTGCTTAGTGCATTCCCAAGCACGCGTTCATTGCATGGCTTATTGTGAGGGAACGGTTATTGACGCAGGATAAGATCCTGGAATGGGACTCCTCCAGAAGGAAAAATATGAACATAATGTGTTGCCTGCTTTGCTATAAGTCATTTGACTCGCATTCCCATTTATTTTTTGGTTGTGTGTTTTCAAAGAGTGTTTGGCAGCGGGTTCGTTGTCGTACTACTTTGAAAATGGGGTCCTTTTTTTGGGATGATTTGGTGCATTACTTGGAGGACAAACCGGTTAGGAATATTCTCTATGTGGTTGATAAACTGGTTGTGCAAGCTACTGCTTACTACATTTGGCAGGAGAGAAACAACAGATTGTTTAACAATCACGCTCGTCCTCCTGACTCTCTGGCGCTTATGAATGTTGATGTTGTGAGGAATCGGTTACTTGGTTTGAAACTAAAGAAAACCCCTAGGGTGGTGCATGTCTTGGATGATTGGAAGACTACTCAGGTCCGGGATGGGTCTATGGATACAACGTAGTGACCTGATTTGGTTTCCTATTTGAGTGCTAGGTGGCTATTGTGTTTTGTGTTTTTTTTGGGTTGTTTGTTTCTGGTTTTACATGTTCTGGGGTCTGTCCAATTCATGAACTAGTATGGGTTTCTCCATGCTACTTGTTTTTGTTTGTTGGTATATATTTATACAAATCACCGGGGTAACCCTTTACCTAAAAAAAATGTTTGGGTCAAAATTTGATTATATAAACCATGGTTGTTAAGGAATTGTTATAATTAGGTTGTTATCATAAAATAATGTTTCTAAATCAAGTTGGTCGGTTGTCAGGTTCTATCAGATTGTGTGTTAAACCCATATCCGGCTACTTGATTATTTATTCAGGCCTTACCCGTAACCCGTATGCAGGTTGGATCCGTACCCGGATACCCAAAGCCCAACATTGGTTGCATTACAGCATAATTCTATGCTATAGAGTGTCTCGTGTATTGTATTTAAGTGAAAGCGTTATTGTGAGTCTTAGAGTCGTTAACCATGGTCCTAACCAATGGTTAGGAGCCAGCAAACCATTGGTTCGTTGGATGGTTCGCTAGGCAGAATATTAAACACTATAAATAGGTCGAGCTTTTTTAGCTCATTACTGATCTTCACACTTTTGTTATTCTACCCATTCTGTGTGTGTGTTCTAGAGAGAGAGAGAAACCAAGGCTTTATAATTGTTCATTTGTGTGAATCAATAAAACAAAGCTTATTTACATTCTCGTGCACTAGATTGATCGATTATATTAGCAGTAAGATCATTCGTGTTCTTACAAGTGGTATCAGAGTAAATCCAGGTTGCTCTGCTGATTTGTATTGGTCATTTTCGAACTTCTAGAGAGAGAAAGTTGGGTTTTATTGATTTTTCATTAATTTTTCTCAATTCCGAGTGTTTCTTGTGTCAAATTTCATTTCAAATCATTTCTAGTGTGTTTTGCTTGAGTTTTGCAGCAAATCTAAGTCCAAAATATCCAACTTCACAAAAATCAGTCAAAACAGTGTTAGTTCGCCAAATGATCTGTTGGTATGCCGGTTGAGTGCACTAGTTAGCTAGGCAATCATCATACTGGTTCGCTATTTAATCTTTATAGATTGGTTTGCTAGTTATTGGTTCGCCAGTATATCTTCAACTTGCTTCGGTGGTATATGTTTAAAACTGGTTCGAAGCAGTTATAGCTTACCATTGGTTCGGTCAAACTATTGGTTCGCTGGGTTTTCGGTCAGTTCATCGGTTCACCGATATTGGTTCGCTGAGGTTTTCGGTCCGCACTTAAGGTTTACAGCTTGGTGACAAAGTCATTGGTTTGCTGTTGACTTTGTTGACTTTTCTGGTTTGCTGGTGTGATATTGGTTCGCTACTTTATAATTTGGTTCGCTGATCATACTTTCATCAAAATTCACGATGTCTGATTTTCAAGCTTTTTCCTTTATGCAAAATTAAAGGATTTCACATCTCATGAAAGGAAAGGTTATGAACTCGAACAAAAGGCATATGGTTATCTTACCGCTTTACCTACTGAATTGTTGCATTAATCTAGCACATGAAAAAAGACAAAATAGTTATGGAATGCATTATCTGCACGATGTGAAGGAAACGACGAGTATAAAAAGAGTAGACGCAAAGTGTTGAACAAAGAATTTGACAATTTTTAACATTATGATAAAGAAAACACCATTGCTCTTGTATCAAGGTTCTCACATCTAATTAGTGAATTGAAAGTGGTTGGGATAGATAAAACTGAGGAGGAATTGAAAGTGAAAATACTGGAAGCATTACCAGAGAAGTGGGAGAATTATGTGTTATTCATTAGTCATGACAAAGAATTCTCAAAATTATCATTTCATGATTTAACAGGCAAACTTCATGCTGGAGAAATGGAAATGATGAATATAAACAAATCAAATGCTCAACTAGAAAATCCTGAGTTGTATCAAGGTCAGAAGTCTACAAGCATCAATGCTAAATTATGCTAAATTATCTTTTGGTTTTGATTCATCAAATTCAACTCCAACAGCATTTATTGCTGGACATGGTTTGGGAAATTTTGAAAGTTCATGTTCTTCAAGAGGGTGTAGTTTTACTATTCCAAATCATTCATGTCAATCTACATTTTCTGTAAAAAAAAAACTGATGAAAGTTTGGCTTTGATATCTGCATTGTTATCTTAGTATTATGGACTTCTGAATGGAGGATTACCAAAAACTAATCTAATTGAAGAAGATTTTGATCAGATAGATCCAGATAATCTTGAACAGATGGATATCAATTGGCAACTTGCTATGTTAGCCCAAAGAGCTAAAAGGTACGGGAACAAAACAAGATTCAACAGTTTAAATCCAGATGACAAAGTCGGGTTAGATAAATCAAAGGTAAAATGTTTTAAATGTTTCCATTTTGGAAATTTTGCTCGCGAGTGTTCAAATTCAGTAGGTGGTAAGTCAAATTCAAATGGATATGTTTCTACATCAACATATTCAACAATTAATTCAGATCCAAAGGCATTGGTATCTGAAGCTACCTAAGGATATGATTGGTCACAACAGTTTCCTGATGAATCTTCATTTGCTTTTTCCGTAATACATGGTTCTGCAAAAGATTCACTTGATGCTGATATGCAACATGCTTTTATGGTTTTAATTGCACAAAGTGATTCTGAATCTGAAACAAATGGATATGAATCAATTTGTGAGTTTTGTTCACAATAAAGATAAGAAGATTCAGGTATTACTTAACAAGGTTAAATTATTGCGTGATTAAAGTCATAACAAAGATGCAAAGTTAGAAGAGATAATTCAAGAATTGTCATTTCAAAAGGAGAAATTTACACATCTTCAAGCTGAAGTTGTTGCGAAAGAGTTGAAGTTTCAAAATGATGAAAAGGAATTTGAATAGAAAATTGCAAATTTATTTGAGGTGAATGATGAGTTACCTAAAGAAGCTGAGAAATGAAAAGTTGAAGCAAAAAAAAACTGAAGATGATTTCAGTGATCTTTTTGGGAAATCCAAGATTAAACTTGATATGCTCAACAAGACTTCTGATGAACTCGCTGCTAAAGCAATTGGTTATCAGAATGATAATCTAAAACTTTTAGAAGATAATATATTGCTGAATGCAAAATATTCAAAAAAGAAACGGGAATAAGTTAAAGAAAGAATTGTTTGATGAAATGGATAATTTACGATTGCAAAAATCTGAAACAAATCATGTTGCAAGGAAGTTGATAGCAACAGAGAAAGAGTTGTCTGAAGCTCAACAGAAGATATCAAATCTAAAGATTAAAATAATTGATGCAAATTGTCTGTTAAATAATGTTACAAATTCACGATATTTCATAAGTTTCTTGGCGAAGGATGGGAATTTTGAAAGAATGTTCGACAAGACAGTTCCACCCCCTGCCATTATCAAGGAAGTTGTCAACGTGGTGAAAGAAAAAGTTGAGAAATATGATTACTCAAAGTTTTCTGATTCAAAATCTGAAGAAAAGAGTTTGAAGAAAAGGAAGAACAAGAAGAATGGGAAGAAAGCTGAAGATAAATTTGATGTTTCTGTTGTTACCAAAATTGTATCTGGTTCTTCATCTACTGAAGAAGAGAAAACAGCTATTCCAGTACAGAAGATCATTTCTTATACTGATATTGATGAGACGCTTTTTTATGCTTAGAAGGGTGTTGATCAAATGAAAGCTGAATTTTCTCGTCATTGCATTTCTCGTCTTGCAAAGAATGGGCATAAATCATTTGATTCAAAGGAGAAGATTTCTAGAAAACAAGCAGGTTTAGGATTTTCAAAGGATGAAATTGCTGCTCAAAGGCTTATACGACAACAGAAAATGAAAAAGCTTGATATTAAACAAGTTCAAAAAGATGTTTTCAGAGCTGAAAAAGTAAAACACGAGAGATTCTACAAGCTTAATGGTTCAGAACAAATATTTCTGACAAAGAACTTCCACTTCATTGTGTCGATCCTCAGAAAATAGCTGAAGTGTTTATGAAGAATGATGGTCCAAAGCACAAGAAGAAGCAATCTGTTAAATTTCTTCTGGAGGTTCAAATTCTACTCCTAAAAGCCCCACATCTAAATGGGTTCATGATCATCGACATCGGGTATTTGATACTTTCTATAATCATTTTGGAGATAATATGTTTGCTGAAGCTATGCAGGTTCCTAAACGGGATAACATAAACAATCGTTTGTGTTACAATTATCACCAAAAAGGGCATATGGCACAAGATTGTCCACACGCTGCTGCTTCTACTCAAATAGGAGAAAAGGTTCCATATGTTGGTAAATCTTCCAAACCGAGGTTCATTGATGAACATGAACTTAAACCTACATTTTTCAAAAATCAAGGAAGATTTATTCCTAAATTTCATAACGTTCCAATTGTAGGTTTTTTCTATTCTCACCAAAAACTGATTTACCAAAACAACAGTGGAAACCTAAAGTGGTTTCTAAGCACAACTAGGGCACTGGTCGAACATAAGCGATCCTCTTCGGGTCATTTATAAACTGATGTGTTTGACCAGTGTGCAGGTACTTCTAGAAGACCTATAGGTGATTGAAAAGTTGCTGATACAGGAGTATTCTGCTAAATTAATTTAAATTACACGTGATATCAAATTTTGAAAACTAAATTTTTTTGAAAGCTCAAATTAGTAGGTATCCATGTTGAAAGGTCAATTTTCTTTCTTTTACATTTCGTGCGTAGTTTAAGGGGAGAAAATTGAATAATAAAAAATAGTATCTTTGTGTTGTTTTGTTAAAATGAAAAATCCAAAAACAGAGTTTTCATTTTAGGGGGGAGAAAAACAGAAAACTACAAAAAATTGAAAAAAATGAGAAATTGATCTGACATAATTGGGAAATGAGGGTACATTGGCTTACTTGTCTGTCTCATGGATAAAATAAATGAAAAAACCATAAGATCATTGTTAGATGTGCTTGGTAGGCTCGGCGAATCAGATTATATTCATATGTAATATACATTAAATACTAATGGTTTAACTAAGTGGACAACATCTTGAAGCGTGTCCCAAGTATTGAAAAGATATGTGAAAAAGAAAAATGAGAAGTCACTGTGTAAACATGTGTTCATTTTGCAAAGATTTAAACTTGTTTGATTCTCTTTATTTTCTTAAATGATCGGACTATCTCTGCATATACGGGAGTATTGACCTAATAGTTGCTCATTTAAGGTTCTGCTTTATTTTCTTTTGTGTTTCTTACAATTCATCGGACATTCTCTGCGTATACGGAAGTATCGACCTAATTGTTGTTGAATTATACAATTTCAACTTGTTTTATTTTCTTATTTTGTTAAAGCCGAGGCCTTATCTGCGTATCGAAAGATTGACCTTAAGGTAGACAATTTAACATTCTTATTTATTTTTGCATGGAACATAGTTGACTATATCATGAATACAATCACTATGTGTTAAATCACAACTGAAATCACAAAGTGTGTACTTCAACATATCTGAGTATGTCTGATAGTGTGTGGTACACTGGTCAAAGCAAATCTAATAAATACCTTAACATATCCAGATGTTTTGTATTTTTATAGGTTATTAGAAAATCTCTGGAATTTTGTGTAATGGCCTATTTATAAGGCTTTGTAATTCCTTGTACTTTGTCAATAATATTTACAAGTTATTCCCTCCATATGGCAATCAGAGCCTCTCAACTCCTCTGAGTACCCTCCTTCGATCCTCCCATTGCCGGCCCTACCCTCTCTTTTTTTTTCGATCCCGTCAACCTTCAACCAACAATCTCACCACCATGACAACCTCCATCGTTGAAGTGACTGCTCATGCTCACTTTCCTATCAAGTTGACATCGACAAACTACCCCGTCTGGCGCAAACAAGTCATGGCCACATTAATCGGCTTAGGTCTTGACACCTACGTCACTGGTGCAGCCAAGCCACCCTCCAAAACCCTCGATTCGGATGCGAGCCAAGCGAACCCAGCCTACACTTCTTGGTTCCGTCAGGATCAGACAATCCTCGGGGCCCTTCTTGGTAGCTGCTCTGACCCCATTCAACCGGTTATCTCCTCCGCAGACCTGCCTTCGAAGCCTTCGAACGTCTCTCTGCTAGCTACGCTAGCACCTCTAAATCCCGGGTAATCTCACTAAAAACTTGGGTCGGTAACAACCCGCGGGGCACTCGCCCTGTACAGAATCACCGGGGTAACCCTTTACCCCAAAAAAAATGATTATGCCTGAGTTTAAGACGGAAAAATTATACCAGCAATCAACATGACTTATGTGCTAATGTAATTGAAACTGAAATGTAGTTCAGCTTGTTATGCCCAATATGATCCCAAGTTGTGATCTTTCTTGCAAAAGACAATAATAGTGTCTAATTCAGTATTGCATTTATGTTTCATATTAGAAAAATCAAAAAGATTATAGGTATGTTTTAGCATAAACTTAGATAACACAAAAAGATTTTTGGTGTGTTTTGATATAAAAATCAAACTTTTTCGAAACTATATCTTGGATTCTCAAAGAGAAATTTTGCGCCAAGATTAGATGAATTTTTATAAAAGAGAAAGGAAGTCGCGTTTCTGTCTTCTAAAATTGCAGGTGATGTTGAAATGACTCAAGCATGGGAAAGAGAGAGACAGACGTATCTTCTACAGGTAGATTTTGAAGGTCAGAAGACGATTCAATAGTGATCCAGCCATGCAAGTTTTATAGCTAACAAAAAACTTTAAGTTGAAGATCAGATGCAGCAATGTTGAAGATTAAAGACTAGAGATTTAATTAGCATAGATACACTATACGTTGAGAGCATAATCCTATGCTACAGAGTGTCTTGTGTATTGTTACTAAGTGAGAGTGTTATTAGGAGTCTTAGAGTCAATGAACCATGGTCCTAACCAATTATTAGGAGCCAACGAACCATTGGTTTGTTGGATGGTTCGCTGGGCAGAATATCAAACACTATAAATAGGTCGAGCTTGTTTAGCTCATTACCGATCTTCACACTTCTGTTATTACCCATTTTATGTATGTGTTCTAAATAGAGACACCAAGGCATTGTAATTGTTCCTTTGTGTGAATCAATAAAACAAAGCTTAGTTACATTTTCGTGCACTAGATTGATCGATTTTTAGCAGTATTAAGATCATTCCGTGTTCTTACAGGTTGTTTTGGGCCTGTCTAGAACCCGTGGCCCAATCTGTGGTGATGTGGGCTTTTTGTTTAAATGATCTAGTGGCCTAACTGATGAGATCAGTGGGCTCAGCCTAACTGTTCAGCCAACCGGCATCATATCAAGGCCCAACTTCTTTACCAGATAGCTAGGCCCTCTCTTTGCCGGTTTATAAATCTGACCCGGCCGACCTGCGAACTTTACCCGGTCTTGTTTGCATGTTTTAACCCAATTCGGCTAATTAAACCTGATGGTTGCCGGGTTTTCAATTTGGTCCAGTGGGCCCATTGGGTCATTAGTTCTTGTATGACGATTGTATGCATGTTTGAACACATGCATGTGTGTTACCTGAATCCATGGCCTGACCCGGTTCATTTTTCACAAATGTTTATGTTGCAATTTTTGTGTGGTTATTATTTGCATTTCAGAAATATACTTTCCATAGTTTTGGACCGGTGACCTCTTTAGTGTAACTATTCCCTATTCATGATCCCATCCCCTTTGATGATCAAAGTAGTTTTGTTGTTATGAGTGTACCCCCGATTTTTTGGTGCCAAAACATATATGTATATAATAAATTATTTATAAAGCATAGGTTATCTATAAAGTTTATTTTATGGGTTTTGTAGCATTGGTTTATGGTTATGAAAGTGCTTGCGTCATTTGTGAACATATGTATGTGCATGCATGTATGGTGATATTGATTGTTTAGATTTTTAGTTGGATCCCAACCGTCTAGTGATAACGCAACCTATGGGTATATAAATGTTTTGAAATGAACATAAATTATGTGTTTGTACCTTTGGTAAGTGTTGCATGGATTTGTTGCCTATGTGTTCTATGTTGGGGTCCCATGGTGTTGCCTTGTGACATAATGAGAGTTTCTAAGGTGATGGTTGGATGAACCGTACTTCCCTTGGACTTTTCATGCATGGAGTTTATGGGTCTCAAGGTAACGATCGGAGGAGGTTGATGATAGTGTGACGAGGGGTTCATGGTCCTGCATGCATGGGGAGATAGGTGAATGGTGGTTGATGGTGGTAGTGTGTTGGTGGTTTAGTGGGGTGGAAACCGTGGATGTATGGTGTAGTGTGGTGGCGTGGAGGATGTTTGTCACACCCCAACCAACGGCGGAATACGTTGGGGCATCAGGATTGTTCAGATGCTCATGACAACTAACATAGTTACCAAATTTAAACATTCCACTCATTAAACATAAATAATGTCATACAACTAGTAATATCCAAACAAACAAATAGAAGGTCTTATTTTAATCTTAATCTAGGTCCAAAAGCATGTCCTAAGCGTCCACGATAAATCATCAGTTATGTCCTGCAACATGTACAACATAATAAAGTCAACTACTAGAGTTGGTGAGTAAACATAGGTTTGGGCACAGAATGTAAGTAAAACATGCGATCTAACGTTACGTGGAAATGCCTAAGTATGAATGAACATGTAATGAAATACAGTAAGTACAAGTGGAGTGCATAAACCAATCCTGACACTTAGGTTACCAATCACTCGACGCCAAAACCGGTCAAGTCAAGTGGGACGTCATCCCAATAGATCTATTATTGGAACTCAGGCTTTTTACAGTTAATGTTACGCGAATTTTTATGAAATATAATGAAAGAACGACATGCAATATGACATACATTTCACATACAAGCAAAACACACAATAACGAACAAGAATCGCATTTGAGTTGAATGAAAAATATATAGTATGAAAGTTTGATAAGTGTACATGTTACACCCCAAAGCATAAAACAAAAATGGGGCTATGAATACTCACCTGCGTCTGATTTTGGAGCTTCTCAAGAAAGAGCAACTTTATGCCAAATTCTCTAAATGTGAATTTTGGCTTAAGGAAGTTCAATTTTTAGGGCACATTGTCAACGATAAAGGTATACATGTCGACCCTGCCAAGATTCAAGCTGTCAAGGATTGGAGTACCCCTACCACTCCTACAGAAGTCCGCTCGTTTCTTGGGTTAGCGGGCTATTATCGACGCTTCATCGAAAATTTCTCAAGGGTCGCAGTACCACTCACAGCCTTAACACAAAAAGGTAAATCTTTCGAGTGGGGTCCTACTCAGGAAGAGGCATTACAGTTTCTTAAACAGAAATTATGCGATGCTCCTATCTTGACTCTTCCTGGTGGAAATGATGACTTCGTTGTCTATTGTGATGCCTCAAATCAAGGCCTCGATTGCGTGCTCATGCAACGAGGAAAGGTGATTGCGTATGGGTCAAGGCAACTCAAGACACATGAGAAAAATTACACGACTCACGATCTCGAGTTGGGTGCGGTAGTGTTTGCCTTGAAAATTTGGAGGCATTACCTTTATGGCACTGAATGCGTAGTCTACACTGACCATAATAGCCTCCAGCACATCTTCAATCAGAAGGAACTCAACATGCGTCAGCGACGTTGGGTTGAACTCTTAAACGACTACGAATGCAAGATTCGCTATCATCCTGGGAAAGCAAATGTCGTGGTCGATGCCCTAAGTCCAAAAGAGCATCTCAAGCTTATTCTATTTCAAAGCTCTCATCATATGACCAATCTTAAAGCTTGCATCCTCGAGGTTCAACGCACATCAGTCAATGAGGGTAATTTGCATAATGAATTATCTTGTGGAGCTGAGCTTCAATTCGAGACCAAATCAGATGGTCTTCTCTATTTCTTAGATCGTCTCTGGATTCCCGACCGTGACGATCTTCGGGCATTTATCATGAACGAGGCTCACAAGTCTCGTTATTCCATTCATCCCGGTTCTGATAAGATGTATCTTGATCTCCGCAAGCTCTATTGGTGGCCCGACATGAAGAAGGACATTGCGCTTTACGTGGCGAAATGTCTTACTTGTTCCAAAGTCAAGGCCGAGCACCAGCGACTCGGCGGCTTACTCGAGCAGCCGAGAATTGCCGTTTGGAAGTGGGAGGATATCGCAATGGACTTCGTTACGAAACTTCTGAAAACTTCCAAAGGATATGATACCATTTGGGTCATCGTCGATCGTTTAACTAAATCCACTCATTTTCTCCCTATCCACGAGAGCGATGGAGCCGCGACATTGGCTCAGATCTATCTCAAGGAGATCGTTTGCCGCCATGGCACTCCTTTGAGTATCATATCTGATCGCGATAGTCGTTTTATGTCGCATTTTTGGTAATCTCTTCATCCTTCTTTGGGGACTCAATTAGATTACAGCATGGCCTACCATCCTCAAACGGATGGTCAGCCTGAGCGCACCATTCAGACTCTCGAGGACATGCTTCGAGCGTGTGTCATTGATCATGGTGGGAGTTGGAGTTCGTTTTTGCAATTAATCGAGTTATCTTATAACAATAGCTATCATTCGAGCATTGGTATGGCCCCGTTCGAAGCTCTCTATGGTCGAAAATGTCGTTCTCCTATTTGTTGGACTGAGGTCGGTGAATCTCAAATCACCGGTCCCGAGTTGATTTGGGAAACGGCTGATAAAATCTCCCTGATTCGGGATCATTTGCTCGCTGCTAGAAGTCGTCAGAAGAGCTATGCTGATAGACGACGCAGACCCCTTGAGTTTGAAAAGGCGACCTCCTAAAGGTATCTCCTTGGAAAGGTGTCTTTAGATTTGGCAAAAAGGGGAAACTAGCACCTCGTTATGTCGACCCATTCAAAATCCTAGAGAAAGTTGGAAAATGGCTTGTCGACTTGATCTTCCCCCTGAATTGGCTAATGTCCACCCTACTTTCCATGTTTCTAACCTCGAAAATGTTTGGCTAACGAGAACCTCAATGTTCCACTTGAGGACGTCCACATCGACGAGTCCATGCATTTTGTTGAGAAACCTGTGGTAATCATGGATCGTGAAATCAAGCAGCTCAAGCGCAGTCGTATCCCAATTGTCAAAGTTCGTTGGGAGTCTAAACGTGGACAAGAGTTTACCTGGGAACGTGAAGACCAAATGAAGACCAAATATCCGCACCTGTTCACACAGTCTTCTCGAGATTAAATTTCGGGACAAATTTCCTAAAGTAGGGGAGACTGTAACATTTCGGTTTTTTCATTTGATTGTACCCGACCCGAACTTGTAATCCTGATTGATAATCAATGAAGAATCATGTTCTATTTCATTTTATTATCTCGCTTATCATTTGGATATGTTTACTTATGTCATTTAATGAATCGTTCGTGAATCGTTTGGATGTCTTGCATTTATTGCATTTTAAATCGTTGATTCGATCGTTTTCGTTATTTAAGTCAAACTGAGCGATTACGCGAATCTGAAAACGTATTAAATTTGTGGGTAATACTAGTCACGCACACAAGTAGGTCTGTGTGAAGTTTCGTGGAAATCGGAGGTCAAAACGCAAATAACGAAATCTCGGTTTTTGTGTGCGTTCGGGAATTAACCGGACGATCCGCAAAGCTCGAAAATCATAATTTTTAGTCTCATGATGTTCTTTCATATATTTCGAGCTTGTGTTTAAAATTTGAGGTCATTCTGATAAATAACGAAGGTGTACGATTGAAAAGAAAAAAAATAAAGAAAGAAGAAATGAAAGAAAAAAATAATAAAAAAAAGATTGAGGCAGCCCAGATTCGAACTCAGGACCTCAAGGTCCAAAGTTCAGCGCTTTAAACACGCTGGCCACGCTGCAATTGTGATCTGTATCCAGTTCCACAGTTTATAAACTGTGTTTGAAACCTGATCGCGACCAGCACCATTTTTATTTTTAGGCTATTTTTGGCCTAAAATCTTCGTTTCAAACTCGTTTTTCGATGAAGCGTCGATAATAGCCCGCTAACCCAAGAAACGAGCGGACTTCGGTAGGAGTGGTAGGAATACTCCAATCCTTAACAGCTTGAATCTTGGCAGGGTCGACATGTATACCTTTGTCGTTGACAATGTGCCCTAAAAATTGAACTTCCTTAAGCCAAAATTCACATTTACAGAATTTGGCATAAAGTGTTGCTCTTTCTTCAGAACCTCCAAAATCAGACGCAGGTGACTTTCATGCTCAGATTTTGACTTTGAGTAAATGAGAATATCGTCAATAAAGACGATGACAAATTTATCAAGATAGGGTTTACAAACACGATTCATGAGATCCATGAACACTGCCGACGCGTTTGTCAACCCGAAAGGCATAACAGTGAACTCAAATGGCCATAGCGAGTGTGAAAAGCGGTTTTATGGATGTCATCATCAAAAACACGAAGTTGGTGATAACCAAAGCGAAGATCGATTTTTGAGAAACAAGTGGCACCTTGGAGTTGGTCAAAGAGATCATCGATTCGAGGCAATTGGTAACGATTCTTGATAGTGAGTTTATTAAGCTCACGGTAATCAATGCACATCCTGAATGTGCCATCTTTCTTCTTGACGAAAAGGACAGGTGCTCCCCAAGGAGAGGAACTAGGTCGAATGAAAACCTTGTCAGAAAGCTCTTGGAGTTGTTTGGATAACTCCTGCATTTCTGAGGGTGCGAGGCGATAAGGTGACTTCGCAACAGGTGTGGCACCAGGGATAAGGTCGATGCGGAAATCAACTTGGCGAATGGGAGGAAGACCCGTTATGTCATCAGGAAAGACTTCTGGGAAGTCCCGAACAATCGGGATGTCCTCTATTCTTTTTTCCTTTTTTCGAACATCCACAATATTGGCCAAAAACGCCACATAAGCCTTGCGCAAGTACTTTTGGGCTTTAGTGCAAGACATGAGTCTTAGCCCACTTAACGGTTTATCACCATGAATAATGAGGAATTGACCATCCGATCACGGAATACGAACGATTTTATCGAAACAAACGAGCTCAGCGTGGTGCTGCGATAACCAATCCATGCCAATAATTACCTCAAAGCTTCCAAGTTGCATAGGAATAAGGTTGATAGGGTAAAGATGCTCGTTAAAAATCACGAATGACCGAATCTAGGGCGACAATTTTCCCATTCGCCACTTCAACCAAAAAGGGGGAGTCAAGTGCAGTTCGAGGGGTAGAAAGCATAGGTTCGAATTCTAATGATACAAAACTCCTATCGGCACCAGAATCAAATAATATGGAAGCGTAATGATTATTAATTAAGAACGTACCATTGACCACCTCCTGGTTCGCCTGAGCCTGGTTGGCATTGATGTTGAAAACTCGAGCAGGCTCACCACGATTAGCATTGGCATTGTTAGGAGGGTTAGTTACCCCGAGTCTAGGACAAGCATTTCGAAGATGGCCAGGATCTCCACAGTTATAGCAAGCTCGAACCTGAACTTGTACGTTTGGTGCTTGAGTGATCAGAGGTTGGGCTGGATACTGAGCTACTGGTTGAGCTTGAGCAGGGACGCTACAGGTGTTAACAAGGTGGCCAAAGCGACCACAGTTGGTGCACTTCTAACAAGCAACCTAAGCAGGGTGGTGTCGCTTGCATGCGTTACACAAGGGAAATGTACCCGTGTATGTTCTCTTGGTAGGTGGTGCTACAGGAGCTACCTGGGCAATAGGGATGCCAGGATAAGCAGTAGTAGTAAGGGTTGTGGTCACCGCGAAGTTCTTAGCCTTCCTCTTCTTTTTATTGACATTAGAGGAGGAGAGCTCAACCTTGGTCTCCTTCATTGACCCAGAGTCAGATCTCTCAGGTTTTTCAGACTTTCCCGATTTAAATTCCTGCTTAGACCCCTTTCTGGTTAGGGTCCCTTCCTTCACGTGATCGTCAGTCAGTCTTCCTGCGAGGCTGATAGCATCTGCAAGCGTCTGAGGATATCTTGCCCAAAGGGAATCTCTGATAACCCTAGGAAGCCCACCAATGTATTGCTCGATACACCTGTACTCTGGTGTAACCAAGTCAGGAAGTAGTAACTTATACTCATGGAATCACTCGTTGTAGGTATGGTTCTCCCCACTTTCTTGCTTAAGGTCACGGAACTCATCTTCCAGTTTCTTCATTTCGCTCCTTGGGTAGTACTTTTCCCTCATAGCAGTTTTGAGTTGGTCCCAAGTCATGGCTTAAATAGCAGCTTCACCCCGAGTCCTTTTTTCATTGTTCCACCATGAGAGTGCACAAGTTAGGGCGCTGGTAGAATGGCGAACCTTCAGATTGTTTGGGCATTCACTGTTGACAAAAGTATTCTCCATGCCCTCGAACCATTGCATCAAACCAACAGGACCTTCAGAACCAGAAAACTTTGGAGGATTGCACGAATTAAAGTGTTTGAAAGTGCAGTTGGTGTTAGCACCACCGTTATTGACGGGATTAGCATTGACAGTTTGTTGAATCTGGACCATCATGTTTGGGATGACGACCGCCATTTGTTGAGCGACGAGTTGGGCCATTCTATGATCATTACGATTGTTGCGAGCCATTCTGATAACGAAAGGAAAGTTCGTGAGACGAGTGGTTTAAGATGATTGATAATCAATTTAGAATACGAAGGATCATTTGTGAAAATCATGTGGAATTGTGAACCATGGAACATACATCATTGAGAACCATTGATAACCATAGAAATTGCATTAATATGTAAAATACGAAATCATGTTGACATAGATAAAACATAATGGAATGGCCTTCGTAACCTGATTGGGAAACTACAACCGTGACTAATCAGAGTTATTTGGTGGTTTCTAGCAGACATGCTTTGGCCTAATAGGTTCAAACGCTCTCATCAGGGCGTCGCAGGCAGGCATCCAGGTCCGTCGGTTGATTCGAATTTATACGCAACACCTGCCTGATGGAGACCCCAAATCACCACATTTTCCCCCTTCCAGTTACTACATGTCTATTGCTAGAAACCTAACCCCGACGAGAATACAAAATCAAGAAATCAATTTTCTAAATGGTACGTAAGGTACCATTACTAGGGAAAGAGGCTAGGAAGCC
>JBCNJP010000023.1:44679355-44863038 GCA_039602395.1 Deinandra increscens subsp. villosa
AATATAATTTTCCAGAATTTAGGGTTTATTATATAATTACTAAAACATCGTAACAATTCTGAAAATGTCGTATCTTTAGGAAAATTACACTTTTACCCCTTAAGTTTCAATAATTGCATAAATGGCCCAAAAGTTGTAATATTTTGCGACGGTCATATTTAGACTTATGAAAATCTTAACATATGTTTACTAACATCCCAGAAGTGGGTTAGTAAGTTTCATTTGCTACAAAATTGTTAGATTAGAAAACTATGTGATAAAACACTTACTTTAACGGGTCAAAACGCATAACTCTTAGGTTTTTGATAAAAGTTCAGGTTTGGGTACATCATAATATACTTAAAATATTATTTAGAACGGATTACAACCCTTGGTAAATGGAAATTGTGAATTTTGGTAGTTTTTCCCCAATTAAAGTGTGCGTTTAAGGTTTGACTTTTAACACAAAGGAGTTTTGGTCAAATCCAGCAATGTTTATTGTAAAGCACACACAAAAAAGAAAGAAACTTTGATGAAGAAACTTACACGTGAAAGTCGATGGAAGCTGGTCAAATCGGAAGGTCAAACTGCTAGACTTTGACTTTTAAAAACGCAAATGGTTGGACAAGGTACGAAATTGAGGCTTCAAGAAGCTTGATGGATGTTCATAGGAGCAATATCAACTGGTATTTATAGGGTAGAAGGTCGTTTAGGGTTTAATTTGAGCATAAGTGTGATTTTGGTAAGTCTTGAAGAAAAAGTCAATATTTTCAAGTATGGAAATGAATCAAAATGATTAATGAATTCGAATTAAATATGGGATTTACTTGGAGAATAATTTAGGGGAAATTTATATTAAGTTACAGGAGAAAACGGATCAAAAAACGAGTTTGAAACGAAGATTTTAGGCCAAAAATAGCCTAAAAATGGTGCTGGTCGCGATCAGGTTTTAAACACAGTTTATAAACTGTGGAATTGGATAAAAATAACAATTGCAGCGTGGCCAGAGTGGTTAAAGCGCTGAACTTTGGACCCTGACGTCTTGAGTTCGAATCTGGGCTGCCTCAATCTTTTTTTTTATTATTTTTTTTCTTTCATTTCTTCTTTCTTTATTTATTTTTTTTCTTTTCACTCGTACACCTTCGTTATTTATCAGAATGACCTCAAATTTTAAACACAAGTTCGAAATATATGAAAGAACATCATGAGACTAAAAAATATGATTTTCGAGCTTTGCGGATCTTCGGGTTAATTCCCGAACGCACACGAAAACCGAGATTTCGTTATTTGCGTTTCGACCTCCGATTTCCACGAAACTTCACACGGACCTACTTGTGTGCGTGACTAGTATTACCCACAAGTTTAATACGTGTTCGGATTCGCGTAATCGCTCGGTTTGACTTAAATAACGAAAACGATCGAATTAACGATTTAAAATGCAATAAATGCAAGACATCCAAACGATTCACGAACGATTCATTAAATGATATAAGTAAACATATCCAAATGATAAAGGAGATAATAAAATGAAATAGAACATGATTCTTTATTGATTTTTAATCAGGATTACAAGTTCGGGTCGGGTACAATCAAATGAAAAAAACCGAAATGTTACAATGTTTGGGGGTTACTTGGAACCCGAGAGGAGGAGAGAGAGAGAGACGTGTCGATGGAATGAGCTGGGGAGAGAGGGAGGAGATGTGCCCGCGGGTGAGGTGTGGCGTTTCTAGTTATATAGTGTTGAGGGAACGTCTATCCATTAGTAATGGTCCAAAGGATGCGAGAACTATGCATGCCCATGCAATGGCCAAGTGGTTTTCTTGGAATAGAATTACAAGTAACCTCCTTGGATTGGGTGGTTGTAATCTTCATGGAATTTGATTGGCTAGGGATGATTTGGATGGATTCATAAGCATTCTCATCCATTGGCTTGAATCATGAGCCCCTCCCTATTGGCCAATGTTGTTACACTTAGGCCCCTCAAGTTTGATTCTAGGTTAGTTTGGGGATACCTAGGTTGGGGTGCTATGTGAGCATTGGCCATTAGAGTGTGGGATCCGTTATTCATTTAATGGAAACTCTAGTTGGATATTGTCCAAAAAAAGTCAGAATATGGTGCTTATGGGAGGTTTAACAAAACATGTACTTCGTACCTCTTCTAATTCTTGATACTGAAACGCAAAGGTCTAAGCATTAGAGTGTGACATGGCCCATTAGGGTTTGAGGGCAATCAATGGATTTGGATTGATGAGAGGGAGATATGGAAAGATCTACAAGCAACCTCATGTATTGGTTAATGCCCATGTGTGGAATCCCATTGGTTGAGTAGGTTTCACATTTGTCCCTTAGATTTAGATTTGAGTTAGATTCAGTTCATGGGTCTTAGAAACTTACGGGTTTGTCCCTTGGGTTCGAATTGGGATAGTTGGGTCGTTGGACCAAATGCTTAATTCCTATCGGATTGCATAACCCATTTAATCTCTTAAGTTTTGGCTTGGTCATTCACGGCCCAACCGGCTTTGTTAGTGGGTTTTTTAACCGGCCCAAGACTTTGGGCCTATAGGCTTGCCTCGGCCTAAATGAGAAATGGGAGTGGCTCAATTAACTAAGTGTAGGTACATGGCCCAATTGAATTGCTAATGGGCCTCCTAGTGTATTATTGGGCTTAGTGTGTATGAGAGATACGTGTTTGGATAATAGGATTTTGTGAAATTAACGCGTGAAAAAATTATCGTGAAATTAAAATAGTATAATATTTGTTAGCGTGGGTGTTACATCCCATCTCACATAGAGATAATAAACAGACAAAATGAACATTCCTCTTACTGATTGAGAACTCTTATGGAATGAACAAACTTGAAAAATGAAGCTAATGAAAAACTATTTACACTAGCTGCTTATTCCTCGAATGAGCATCCGTAGAATGAGTTCATTTGGTGCTCATTCGGTGATCACACTAATTAGTTGGTCATTCGCCACCACCCAATGAGCCTTCAGCATCTTCATTTGTTGCACGTGTTATCCCGTCTGTCTGTCTATTCGACAGTAACTGCCACAAACTTACACTAACAAATTCCCCCTTCGATGTTACTATTGAATGCTGATCTTCAAACATTTTTCAAACATAGCAATCTTCAGTCAATTTGCTACTTCTCGATGTCTTGATCTTCAGCAAATACCCTTGGAACTGAATTTCAGGCATGCAGTACATAGTTCGTAATCTTGTACAATCACCACAACTAATAAAGTTCCCCCTCGGATAAAGCACCTCCGGGAAGTATTTTCAACTTCTGACCGGCATATGATAATGCTTCACTTCATCAATCATCTAGGTAATCGTAAAGAAATCTCACGAACATCCCCGCATTGGTTCACTTCATCAATCTCCATCTTCATGAAACATAATGCACCCCGATCTTCATGAAAAAAACACAACCAAATCTTCAATCACAGAAATTCCCTCTTTGCGTTAACTCCATCCCATGTATAAGTAGTCAAAAGATATTATATTACCTTATGATTCAAGAAAGTATTAGGCATATGACAGAGAGATCCAATCCATAAATAAAAACTGTAAAGATATCAGCTCACACTAACATCAGAATACACAACATCTTCAGATAGACCGGAAAATCACTATCACTTAATACCCTTGAAATGATTGCTTTCCCATTGAATAATCACTTTTTATAACATAAGACACTTTTAGGTTTTAGGGCCCTCATTTCCCCCTAAACAAGCGAACTATTCAATCTTCGGCCAATGAAGAATTATTATCTGCTGGATATATTTCATTCGGTTAATAATACACTTGAAGATTTCCTGCCGAGTGAATATTGCCTTCATTCAGGCACATGAACATTGCCTGCTAAATGAAAAGTCTCTCATTCGACGATATGAACATGTACTGACGTATGAACCAGATCACTCATTCGTTGGGCCAACGAATGAAATATAAAACTGTCCAGGTTCATTCTATGGTCGAATTTCACTGTTTAATTCACTGTTTGACATCCATAACCATATGTAATCTACCAAAATTGAGTCTGAGCTAACCAACGGCTCTGATACTCTGATACCAGTTGTAAAACCATTTTAGGGATCGTTTCCAGGTCAAAGAAACACATGTTACAGACATAAGCCTGGCAGTATCATTAATATAGTCAAATGATTAAATACCGAAGGAGTATACATGATTAGCCCCGGGGGAGATCGAGCATTATGTCCCCTCTCATATAAAGATCAGAATAGACAGAATGAACGCTCCTCTCATCGAATGAGAAATCTCATAGAATGAACAAGCTTAACAAGTGAAGCGAATGAAACACTATTTAGAGTAGTTGTTGATTCGCCTAATGAGCATCCACCGAATCAATTCATTCGGTGCGCACGCAGTGGTCACACTCATTGGTTGGTAATTCGACACCACCCAATGAGCCTCCAGCCTCTTCATATGTTGCACGTGTTCTCCCTTCTGTCTGTCTATTCAACAGTAACAGCCACACCAGAAACTTGCACTAACACTTTTTCACAAAATTCATAATCATATTTCTTCTCGGCCATCAAAGCTTTTCCATCACCATTGTTTAAGTTCGAATCAATTTTATCATCTTCTAAGTTTGTCTTTTGTTTATCGAATGATTTCCCCTCTAATCATAGATTCATTAGTTTTCAAGTTCTTCTTAATTTCATTGTTCTTATTTTTATCATTTTCATTATTTTCTTATAGTTTATTTTTGGAAAGGGTATTGTTGACCATTACATTAGATTTGTTTGCCATCTTTAAGAACACCTAATACACATCATTCAATTGTTAAATTTTGCAGAAACATAATATTTGAAAAAATAGTTCAGCTTTTCGCACATAAACTTTCTCGCACAAACAGAATTCTGCGAAAAAAAAAGTTCGCTTTTTGGCAAAAATGATTTTCGCTAAAAGTCTTTGCAAAAACTTAAAACATGATGTTTCAGTTTCGAAAAATCTCTTTTCGCTAAAATGATCAACAAAAAAGTTGAAACGCGATGTTTCAGTTGTGTATTTGCGCAAAAACCAGATTTGAGTTTAGCGAGATTTCGCAAAACTCAGATTCGTAGAGAAAACAAATTTTCAACTGAATTTCACGGCAAACACAATTTGAATCAAAATTTGATCCAAATTTCCTGAGAAACACATCAAACACAAGCAATTAGTAATGAAATGTATCAAAAACTGATAGTAGAACAAACATAAATGACTTGATGCATGGTAGATTTTGGAGAAGCTCAGAAAACTTTAGTATTTATAGAATATCACCACTGATCCACTTGAATTCAGCACCTATAGCTCTGATACCACTTATGGGTCCTTAATCTCAATATTTTGCTATCGATTGGACATTGATCCGATCATAATTGAGCTCGAATCAGCTCAAAACACTCAAATATGGTGAAGAACAAATCGAAACAATGAACGAATGAATACGAACAAAAAGAATCGCACAAACAGTAATGTGAACTCCTCAAATATATTGAATGATTGAGAATACCAATACAACACTCATAAGCTCGAGGTTACAATCGGACAGAGCTTCGCTATCATTCTCGTTTGTTACATAAACTGACCTGATTGACCTCTATATATAGACATAATGTGCGAAAAGTCTCTACGGACTTTTCTCATATTATGGACATTCCACAAAATTAAACCTATATATTTCGCCATAGTTCTGCGAAAATTCACCTACATTTCGCAGTTCATAAAACAAACACAAATGATGATATAATCTTATGTAACAACCAAAATTTTAACCCTACAATGCCCATTGGCTAAAAGTGGATCATTGGCTTGGACAATGGGTAGAGCAATGGGTTGGTGAACCTGGGTTCGCATGGGTTGTCGACATGTATTCATAAAATGGCTAAAACAACCACAGTTAAGGCACTGGCAACAATGGGTAGTAGGAAGATAATGATACTTACAAGTGTTACACTAGGGAAAGGGTCCAGTGTAAAGCTTCTTGTAAGGCTGGGTGGCAGGAGCAACCTAAGTGATGGGCGTGGCTAGAGTGGTAATGGCATAGTTGCAGCTACTAGACTTCCGCTTCTTTTTTTATATCGAAGATGACTCAGCCTTAACTTGACTAGATGGCTCATTTGAGGATTTGTTAGTCAGTTTCTTTGCACCCTTTCGGGTCAAGGTCCCTACCTTAACTTGATTATTGGTAAGGGACCAGGAGACTTAGTTCGTTAAAGCGGGTGGTGTAGGCTTAGTTCTCACCAATTTCTTGCTTCCATTCCCAGAACTCGATATTAAGTTTCTTGACTTCATTGCGGGGGCAGAATTCACGATTCATGAGATCCTTGAATTCGTTCCAAGGTAAGGCCAAAGAAACATCCATACCCCGAGTGCATTTCTCACCACTCCATCAAGTGAGTGCCCTCTTTTGGAAGACACTGGTTGCATAGCAGACCTTCAGATATTCGATGTAGTCGGGATTGAGAAAAGTGCGCTCTATACTTCCGAACCACTAGAGTAGGCCCATAGGCCCTTTAGACCCGTTGTATTTTTGGGGATTACAGAAGTTAAACTGCTTGAAAGTGAATACGGGAGGATTAACACCACCTAGGTTTCCTGGTTAGGGTTGAGGTTCTACTGAATCTGAACAATCATGTCAAGGATAACCTTAGACATTTTCTTGGTGATTTGGGAAGCCAGCTTGCGACAACCATTAAAGTGAGAAGACATGCTATAGTGAAAGGATATTGTAACTCAGAAGGATCTGGGTTAATTGATAGATAATTAAACTCGAAGGAGAATATATGAAATCAGGAAAATATAATAAACCAATAGTATGAAATCATAAGAATAACATAGAATGACCAGAGTTTGAATTAGAAATAGAACATAAAACGCGAAGATAAATCATGTCAAATTGCATTGAGTGGTAACCATCTAAAACGATCACTATGACTTATCGAAGTTATTTTTATTGACATGATGTTTGCTGTGACAAGTTATCGCCTAATAGGTTACACACTCTTACTGAGAATTCCTAGATCGACATTCGGGTCCATTGGTTGATTTGGATTTATACGCAATGCCTTTCTAGGCAGAAAACTCGGTTACCAGTGTCTCACCCTTCCGGTTACTATATGCCCATCACTTAGAACTTAAACTTTGACGATATTTATAAAAAAAAACTCAAAATAATAAGCAATTAGGTAGGATAAATAACTTTAAAATTATAAGAGTTTGGTAATAGAATACGTGTGTGTCACATGTATAGATTGGCTCGAACGGAATAAGGCAAGATCTAATGGTACTAATATGGACAAAATATAAAATATATAAGCATGCAAGACATGTGATACTCATGTTTGGACACCTAAAGCCATAGTCTAGTTCACCTTGTCTAATAACCTAATTCGTTATAGCCATGGCTCTGATACCAATCTATTACAGCCCAACCCCAAACCAATAGTATAATATGTCAGGACATGATGATTGTCCACAACATGTAACATTAAGTAAAGTTTAATATATTTAATGATATCCAAGTTCCATATCAAGCCATACAATAGTACAAGAAAACACGACACATCCAAATGAAGTGCTACTTTACTTATGTAGATCCAAGCATCCTAGATGTAGCATAAGTCCAATATGTCTAAGCTTCATTTCCCGTTACATGTATAAAAATAAAGGTCAACTAAAATAGTTGGTGAGTAAACATAGGCTTACTACGTAATTAAAAAAGAAGTTATGAATAGTTTTTTATGTGAACAAATAATTATGACAAAATATAAATTTGCAAATAGTAACACTTTAAATGTTTGGTAGGACATGCTTTGGCCTAATAGGATAAGCATTCTCATAAAGAATTACCGGATCGACATTCATGTTCATCAATAGATTTGGATTTGAACGCGATCTCTTTCTAGACAGAAAACTTGGTTAACGGTGTTTTTACCATTGCAGTTAAACATGTCCTTATCGTTTATCTAAAAGTTAAAGATTCATTACATACTCATAAAAATATATATTACTAATAATAAATTCTATGACATCAATTTATCAAAAAAATAGTCTTAAAAAGATTTCAATTCATGAAAATAAATATAATACAAACTTTTATTATTTACATGCAGAGTCTATATACAATGTAATTTAACATAAAATAAATTAGTAATATATACTACGAATCATTCGCATGCAATTATTATCATGATTTAGTATATATAGCATTCACCATAACAAATATAATAGCATAAAATATATGATTTGGTTTGTAGATGAAAAGTAATGCAAATACAATAATTAACATAAAACTTCCATTAATTCTATAGTATATAGCGATTTGATTAACAAATTTCATGAAAGTTATAGTTTCGAAATTTATAAAAATTATTTCAATAGCTTAAACATGATTCAAAACAGTAATTAACAGTAACACAATGCATAAAGATGATCAATTTAATCAAAACACAGGAAATCCTAAAATCCCTGAATTGAATACGAACCCTAGAAATTGACTTTTAAAATAAGCCTTGAAATGATGGCTTTTATAGAGAATGAAAAATTAATAAGTTTGAGAAAAAGAATTACACAAAAAGGTTGAGACTTGAGGTCGAAATCGCTCGATGAAGTTCTAAGCCCTAGAAATTAGGGATTCTTGATTCTCACACAAATTGTACCAATAGAGAGAGAGTAAATGACCTGAGAGGGTTGTTATATATAGGGGACGGTAGCTAGGGTTTTAATTTCATGAGAAACATTCCAGTTGATTCGGATTTTAATGAAGATTAGGATGACCAAACTTTTACACGATTTGATTTGATTTGGTTCGTGAATTTGGCTTGGAAAGAAACTGGATATATTGAAGATAAAAATCCACCGATAACATGCTAAAAATGAGTTAAAATGTGATTAGATACGCTAAAAATTAAATTTTTATATGACGTTTTTTTCGACCTGGTGTGGTCGCGTATCACGACACCTGAGCCACTCCCCATCGCGACACACGATGGATGACGTCAGCGTCACAAAAATAATGTTATTTATTTAAATAATAAATAAACAAACTTGGTATGTAGCATGATTAATAATATATCTATATTACTTTAATATAAAAATTAGAGAGAGAGTGTTGAATGTTGAAAAAGTTAAGATTTGTACAAGAGGGAAAGCATTGTGTACAACATTTTAAAGCATGATTGTTGAAGGTGCAAACTTACTAGCAAGAAGTACAATCCCACTATACACATATCGAAACAACGAAATACAATAGGCGGTGATACACATTTGAAGTCGGTTTTGAAATTCAAAACCGTAATTTACAGTCTCATCTCTCTCCAGATCTTCGTATCCTCTCACTACTCACTGGTTTTCATCGCGCATATTTTGGATGGCAGAGAGAGTCCGTCAACGGAGCTACGGTGGTTGACGGTGGTGGTAAATCATGGCTAAGAGGACCAGAATTGATGGCGGAGACCATGAACCCATCTAGGGTTCTATCGCTGACAGAGGCAGATGATCTGGTCAAGCTAATAGGCAGCAGAAGGTTTTCGGGTTATGGTCAAGTAATCCTATACTTGAATGGTTGTATAATGCCCTGTGATTGATTTGGCTGATGATTGTTTGAGTTACGAGTATTGTTAGCGGCGTGTATCTAAATAGCGATTAGGGTTTCGTTTCATTCTTTTTGATTTGATCCTGTGTTCGTGATTCGTCTCTCTGGGTGCTACGTCTAGGGTTTGCGTCGGCTGGGCGGATTTCTAATAGTATTGGTCTATTATTCTTGCCTGGTTGGTCTGTATAACCCTTCTCTTAGCATCTAAGATTTTCGTTTCGATACGTATGCATGGAGAAGGTTCCTGATCCACCTGATATGTTTATGTCTTCCCTAGCAAGTAGGGTTCAAAATATCGATGGGAAAACAATGCCTCGTAGCATACTGAAAAATGCTTCGGCTACTCCTGTTGTGCCTCCAAATTCGTCATTATCATCGTCGGCTATCCCTGGGGTTAATCCAGTGAATGTCCACAATCAAGCTACTGTTGAAAATCAAGACATGCAGAAACATGCAAAGACTAGTTTTGCTGCTACTCTGACAGGAACTTCAAAACAAAAGAATATTAATTTTAGATCGTTAGCCACTGAAACAATGTTGCCTGGGGTTGATGTGGTGCTATCCAAGGAATCTGTTAGGGTCATTCAGAAGAGACTTGAGTTCACACTTGTTGGATACTTCTTGGGGGACAGGGTTGCTTTTCCAGTTATGGATTATTTTGCTAGCCAAAACTGGACGCAGTATGGCCTGCAGAAAATGATGATGAACGGAAGTGGATTCTTCTTTTTTAGGTTTGCTAACAAAGAAGGAATGATGGAAGTGCTGAAAGGTGGCCCTTGGATGATACGTAATCGGCCAATCTTTCTGAATCTGTGGACTCCGGCTGCAAAGTTGAAGAAGGAGGATATAAAGGAGGTTGCAGTATGGGTAAAATTTCACGATGTCCCCTTGGCTGCCTACTCGGAGGACGGCTTAAGCATGCTTGCAACAAAAGTGGGTAAGCCTAAGGTGCTGGACTCTTACACGGAAACTATGTGCTGTGATAATTGGGGGAGGAGCAGTTACGCGCGTGCTTTGATAGAAATCTCATCCAACCAAGAGTTTGTGGACACTGTCTCCATTGCTATACCAGATTTGGATAGTGCTCGATTTAATGTGGAAAACGTTAGAGTTGAATACGAGTGGAAACCACCAAGATGTAAGTTTTGTAATGTGTTTGGGCATGATGACTCCTCATGTCCTAAACAACCTAAACCTACACCTCCACCGGCCACTAATGACGTTGATTAGGAGGGATACACTAAGGTGGTTGGAAAGAAAGCAGCAAAACGAGTGACGACTAAACCTAAGGTTGTGTATAGGCCTGTTCAGGTTAAAGGAAATGAACATGTCAAGTCTAATGAGCCGATAGCCTCGTCGAGCAAGAATAAGGAGAAAGAGCCAATTACAAATATGATGCCCAATATTCAAACTCATAATGCCTTTGAAATTTTTGAAGGAGGAGAAGACAGGGTAATAGAGATAGAGGATCTCCAAAAGATGGCTAAAACTCTTGGAGGGAGAAAAGAAGATAATACCTCTACTAATGTTGGTGATGTGCTAGCGGGGCACGCAACTGAAACGGGAAAATTTGTGGCCTCGGGGCTGAATAAACAAAATAAAGGGGCAAGCACTCCTTATTCTAAGGTTTCCTCATGATTAGTCTCGCAACCTGGAATATTAGGGGGTTGAACCGCCCTCTCAAACAAAAGGAGGTTCGTTTTTTTGTTCAAGAACATTCGTTAAATTTCTGCGCTATATTGGAATCTCATGTGGATGTCACTAAACTTATGAAAGTGTGTGGTAAAGTTTTTAAATCTTGGGACTGGATTACGAATGGGGGAGTCTCTCCTAAGGGTACTCGGATTATTGTTGGCTGGGACAGGGCTGTTATGGACGTCATGGTTCTTTACCATTCTGAGCAGGTCATGCATCTTCAGATAATACTTAAGCCGGATAAAAAAGTCCTTTTCTGCTCTGTGGTTTACGCCTCAAATTACTATATAACTAGGCGTCAACTTTGGGAGGATATGAGAAAGTTTAAGAGCATTACACGTAAAACTCCTTGGCTTTGCATGGGTGATTTCAATACAACGTTGTTCCTTGAAGATAATGTTACCAGCTCGTCTAAGATGGATATTAGTATGCGTGAGTTCCGTGATTGTTTGCACAAATGTGAGATTGCTGATTTGAAAGGTACCGGCATGCACTTTACGTGGACTAATAAACCCAAAACTGGTACAGGTACTCTGAAAAAACTGGACAGAGCGCTGTCAAATGATTCATTTGTGAGTGATTTTCCGACCACTTCGGCTATTTTCCTCCCGTATCGTGTTTCTGATCACTGCCCGATAGTTGTTAAGATTAGGAGTGACAGGCCCCCACGCCCTAAGGCTTTCAAGTTTGCTAACTTTTTAATATCTAAGCCGGGGTTTATGGAAATAGTTTCTGATGCTTGGGATAAACAGATTCTGGGTGTTCCCCAATTGTGTGTGGTCAAGAAGTTGCGTTCTATGAAATCTCCTTTTCGAAAGCTTCTGTTTCAACAAGGTAACTTGCATGATAAGGTTAACAAGTTGAGAAAGGATTTGGACGATATTCAAAAAGATATTGATAATAATCCGTTGAATTTGGATCTGAAATTGAGGGAAGCAAACATCCTAAATGAATTTCAGACTGCTAGTCTTGATGAGGAAAGCTTTCTAAAGCAAAAGTCTAAGATCCATTGGCTTGCCACGGGTGATCGTAACACTGCTTTTTTCCACAAACAACTTAAAGCTAAGACACATCGTGGGAGAATAGATATCATAAAGGGCATGGATGGTGTCTTGTATGAAGGCCTAGATATCCCAGAGTGTTTGTGGACCATTATACAAAGTTCTTTGGGCAGCAAGGAGACTTATCCTTAAACCCTCATCCGGATTTATTTGTAAACAAGCTAGATACTCAGGTGGCTAGCTATATGATTCGTCCTGTTGATGACAAAGAGGTTCGTGATGCCATGTTTGGAATCGCTAATGACAAAGCTCCGGGCCCGGATGGGTTCACTGCGGCTTTCTTTAAAAAGGCCTGGCCTGTGATTGGGATGGATATTACGAAGGCTATAAAGGACTTTTTCGAGCATAACAAACTCCTCCAGGAGATCAACCACACTTTAGTTACTTTGGTCCCTAAAGTCACTACTCCTACTTGCATAACGGATTTCCGTCCTATCGCTTGCTGCAATGTTATATACAAGTGCATTAGTAAAATTCTTGCTGATCGTATAAAAGTGGCTCTTGATGATGTTGTTAGCTTTAACCAATCTGCCTTTGTTCCTGGGCGTCTTATCACCGACAATATTCTTTTATCTCAGGAGTTATTGCACAACTATCACTGTAATGTCGGGGAGCCAAGATGTGCTTTCAAAGTTGATATTCAGAAAGCTTATGATACGGTGGATTGGAGATTTCTAAATCAGATTTTACTTCTTTTTGGCCTCCATGCTACAATGGTAAATTGGATCATGACGTGTGTTACTTCTGTCTCGTATTCTATTTGCGTTAATGGGGAGTCTCATGGGTATTTTAAAGGTGCTCGTGGAATTCGTCAAGGGGACCCGATATCTCCGTACCTTTTCACTCTGGTCATGGAGGTCCTCACTCTTATTCTTAAAAGCGATGTTGAGTCTAATGGCCACTTTCACTTCCATAAAAGATGTGCTGATGAAAGAATTGTGAATCTGTGTTTTGCGGATGACCTTTTCCTTTTTTCTCGAGGAGACCTGAGATCTACAATGTGTTTAATGAATTCTTTGGAGAAGTTCACTAAGATGTCCGGCCTTGTCCCTAGCATGCCTAAGAGCACTATCTTCTTTTGTAATGTCAAGGATGACGTGAAAGCTTCTATCCTTCAACGGAGTTCGTTTAAAGAAGGCCACCTTCCTGTTCGTTACCTTGGAGTCCCTCTGATATCCTCTGGCCTTCGGTATAGGGACTGCCAGATTCTTGTTGAAGCTGTTGACACAAGAATCTCAAGCTGGAAGAATAAATGCTTATCCTTTGCTGGGCGTGTTCAACTCATTATGTCGGTGTTATCCTCCATGCATATCTATTGGGCGTCGGTTTTTCTCCTTCCGTCTCGTGTGGTCCAGGAGCTCGAGTCCAAGTTCAGAGGTTTCTTATGGTCTCAAGGTAAACTGGCTAAGGGTGCAGCTAAAGTTGCTTGGATGGTTGTTTGCAAACCCAAGTCTGAAGGGGGCCTAGGCTTAAGACGTATAGCCGACATGAATCGTTCTCTTCTTACCAAACATATATGGAGCATTCTTACTAAACGTAAGTCTTTATGGGTGGATTGGGTTTATACCCACCGTCTCAACGGCCGGACGTTCTGGAACTGTAAACGGCCTGCTCATAGTAGTTGGAGTTGGAGAAACTTGCTTCAAGTCCGCCATATAATCCAGCCTTATGTGTGGGTCAAGCTTGGAAATGGTTTAAACACGTCAGCGTGGTATGATACTTGGAACTCATGTGGGCCGCTTTCTAATATTCTGACTCCTCGTGTTATTCACAATGCTGGGTTCACGTTACACTCTCAAGTGGCTGATTTGGTGAATGGAGACTCGTGGAGATGGCCTACTGATTGGCTAAACAGGTTCCCTAATCTTAGTGCTATACCTATTCCTGTTCTTACTAATGAGCTGGATGAGACTGTTTGGATGGTGGATAACACTAACCTGGATTTCTCTACTACTACTGTTTGGAACTCGCTAAGGGTTCCCTCTGAAGAAGTTGTTTGGGCTCATATGGTTTGGTTTCCCTCATGCATCCCGAAGCATGCTTTCATGCTCTGGTTGGTCATGAATAGAAAGCTCCGTACTCAAGATAGAATTCGTGGCTGGAATTTGAAAAAGGGTTGTATGGATATGATGTGTTGTCATCTATGCTATGCTAACTCTGAATCCCATGCTCATCTCTTCTTTGAGTGCCCATTTACGTGTAAAGTGTGGGAGGTGGTGACCACAAAATTTCGGACTCTGGTTCCTAAGGATTGGCTTGGCATTGTCAACTGGCTTGTGTCAATATCTACTTCGAACAAGCTGATCCACATCACCTACAAATTGGTTTTTGCTGCTTCTGTGTATCACGTGTGGAGGGAGAGAAACTTTCGATTCCATAATATGCATGGCCGTCCCCCTGATAAGGTGGCGGCGACTATTCTGGAAGATGTAAGGTACAAGATCATGGGCATGAAGTGTCGGGATAATGCTAGTGTTCGAGCTGTTCTGAAGGAGTGGGGTATCCATGGGGACAAAAACTTTGATGATGGAGGCTAATTTTCATTTCAATTGTTTGTGTTTCTAGTTTGTAGCTAGTTGTTCTACTTTTTGGTTTCTTTGTTTTTGTGCTTAGCTCTTGGGGGGTATGCCCCTCTTGAGAACTAGTAGAGACCTCACTCTGCTACTTGTACTTATCTGATCTTGTATTTTATAAAATCACCGGGGTAACCCTTTACCCAAAAAAAAATGAACCCGTCGCGCCTCTGGCAACTATTCAGGTTGTAATTTTTTTGTTATCCAAAACCCTATACTGACAATTTAAAGTAAGAGATCGGTTGTTTAATTTTTAGTGAGTTAACACCTATTTGACCATTGATTAGCTATTGATATCCCAATCTCTTCATTTGTTCATAGATCTGAGTGTTAAGGATGTTTTAGGGGCTGTGGATGATGTTTGAAAGCTACGAAATCATAAAATCTGGTTTGTCAAACATCCGTCTGTGCTTTTACTACGGTTTAAACTTAAAACTGAGCCTCCTAATAACAATAGTCAAATTTTGGTGTAAATTTGTTGTGATTTTTATCGTCTGTTGATTTTCAAATGGGGGATTATTTGATGTTAGACTTTTAAATCTCTTGATTTTATTTGGATTTTGGTCATTGCTAGATTAGTATATTTTTCTTTCGTTGGGTAGGGCTTGCATCCAGTTGTTCTTTATGCTCAACAGTTGCATCACACTTTTGATCTTGTTATTTTATTTTAATTTTGGTACCACAGTGACGAAATGTTATGCATGCTTAATCTCTAAGTTATAACCGAATGATAGACCTGTCTTGGAATCGCAGAGTCGGAGGACAGTGCATTGGCCCCCTCTTTTGGAACAACAGCATCTGAAGGTTGAAAACTTTTGGTTTGTGTTATTAGTGCGAAGGTATGTGTTACCAATTCATTTATATAAATTCAGATTTGTGATTTGGAAGTTATAGTAGGTGTTTTGCAATTTGAATCCTGTGTGGATCTGTTAAATGCTGCTACTAATCTGATTGAACAAAACTCTTATTCAAATGTTTAAATTCTTGTAGGTTGAAATCTATTGCTTCGTGTTACTGTGAAGGTATGTGTCTGCAGTTCACATTTATAAATTTAAATTTGTGATTTGGTAGTTACAGTTTGGTGTCTCTTTTTTCTTTCAACTGGAAATTATGATACACAAGTATTTCTTGATTCAACCAAAGTACTTAAAAGAACAAAGAAAATAGAGACTATAGTTGTGCTTTTATTTTGGTTTTTATATGCTTATTAGACCTTAATTCCATTTAAATATGCTGACTTTTCAGTACGTTTATCAAGAATTTCGATAACGTATGCACAAAGACCGCTGCTTCTAAACTCAGCTTTGATCAGTGGGCCAAAACCAAGGAAGGTGGAACTGATGTCAAAAAAATTATGTATTCTATCGTGGCCATGAGCCCATTAGACAAGAGGTATATGCTAATAGGTTTTAGGCAATGTTTTATTTTCTTTATTTTTCAGTAAAATTTCGAGGGGAGATATGATCTTGTGAATTTTGAGTGGCTTTTTTATAGGTTTACACATTAAGAATAGATTATGGGTCACTTTGGATCATTTTTCCTTCTTATTTTTAATCTCATGGTTTATTCAAATGCATAGTAACCTTTGTTTTAAGTTATACAGGTGGCATTTATATTTTATAGGATGTAAGAGATCAAATTCATGTGACTTTATGTACTCTGATGAAAGGAATGTTGTTGCTGATTTGTTTCCATAAAGGTACATATACGGTTAATTTTCATCAGAGTACATATAACAACTGAACACTTACTATAAATGCTACCCGTAGAAACAGTAGCCTTATACGTGGAAGTCTCTTGCTTACGGGGAAGGCTTTGCTAAAGATGGAAAAGCTCCTTACATCTAGATAGATGCTACATATTTTACCTGTTGGCAAATCGTCCCAAGAAAAAGTAAAAGGTAAATATTTTTTACGTCTTTAAAAGTTCTTATATATGTTCTTAAACTAATAAATAATTGTTTATATATAGGAATTTTGCATGCAACTTTTTGCAGGTTTTGCATAGAGTGGAAAAATTCAAGAGGATAAGAGGCAATACTCAGGTTTTGCAGAGAGTGGAAAAATTCAAGACGATCAAAGAAATTGGCTTTTTAATGCTTTATGCTTAAAGTGACTAAAAATGCTTTATGCTTAAAGTAGTGTTCATCACTGACCGGCAACTGTGTCCAGGTAACTCTTTTCGTTCGTTTTGGATGAAATAGGTATACCATATTGTATAACATATGAGCTTTCCATGTGTTAATCTTACAAAAGCTATTTTTTTATTTTATTCGAGGATGATTTATTTAAACACTGTTAAATTCTTCTTTTGATAGTGATACACATTCTGATGGGAAAATGAGTTGGTATAGAAGCGGTTAAAATGAGTTAGTACAGAAGCAGGTCAGCTCAGCTCAGGTAATTATTGGAGCTATTTTGGTTCTTTAATTCCTTATGGTAATCGTGCTTTAGATACAACTGTAGAAAATATATTGTCATCAGGTTTAATGAAAGAACCTTTAGGTAGCGTTTGGTATGCAGGAATGGAGGGTGGAATGGAATGTGTCATTACATTGGATTGAAAAATGACATGTTTGGTAGCACATTTGAATGGAATTGACCATTACATAAGGAATATGGTTCCTTCCATATATAGAGATTTTCATTCCTTAAGGGTAGGATGTTTTTCTTCCATTCCCTCAAGTAATGGAATGAAAATTTTATTCAGTTTAATTTTTTTATTAGAATTTTAGAAAACAAAAAAATCAAGAATAAAAAAATAAAAAAATACGAAGAAAAATATAAAAATGAAATACATTAATAAACTAATTACAATAAAAATAAAATATAACAAATAAACCAAAAAAATAAAAATAAAAGTAAATTTGCAAATAAAAATTAAAATAAAACTTAAAAATTAAAATATTTAATAAAATAAATTAAATAAAAGTTAAAAAATAAAAAAAAACTAAATATAAAAATAAATCAAATATATTATTTTAAATAGAAATGTTGGTAAAACTGTATTCGTTTACTAACTATCAAACAACACGAAATAATAATTTATTTCATTCCCACATGGTAACCAAACAGGATGATGGAATGGTAATGATCCATTTCATTCCATCAACCATTCCATTACCTTGTCCATTTCATTCACTCGTTCATTCCATTACCTCGTACCAAACAGACCCTTAGAATGAATGACGAGAGAGATGCTAAAGATGAGGCTTTAAGAAGGAAACAACAAGAAAATGTTAGGGATGGGGGTGGTAGGAATGCCAAGGAACCTGCCAGAAAGGTTGTCACTAAAAAATTAGCAGTTGTAACTAAACCAATGGGCACATCATTCAGTTCCTTTTTTTTCCTGAAAAGCATCAGCTAGTTCTTCAATGGGACTGGTATTTCAACAATCAATAGTCTACTTTCTATATGTTTTATATGTATTATAGTAATTCTTGTTTGATTGCGTCTCAGGTAATGTTCATGTTCATGTTCCTAAAGCAAGAGCCAACCAGCAGACCCAAAGAAAGCTCTAGTGGGTGCTTGGTTCGCGGGGTGTCTACAATTTTAGGTTTGAATTGGTTGACGGTAATTTGGGATATCTTCATTCTATGTATAAACTCCACCAAGGGTACATGGTTCGCTGGGTTATTTCTAAGTCTACTTGCTGGGTGTTTTGGTATGTTGGTTTTAGTATATTTGTGGCAGATAAAGAAAGAGGGGAAGTGTCAGTGTTTTTGGAAATATCAGAAGATGCAACATGGTTGAAGGGGTTTATAAAGTTTTATTTCACTTTTTATATAAAGCAGTCACAGGTGATACATTCCATGTTTAGAGTTTAGACAAACTGTTCTTAACATATTGTTGTATTAAGCATATTTAACATATTCTGATATTAAGCACAAACTCTAACTACATTTTTTTGATGGTTTGTGTAGTGTTTTACAAGCTATTTCCTTTGCTTATGATATCATTCTTTGGCACCTTAAGGGTTTTACAAGCTATTTTGTTTGCTTATGATATCATTCTTTGGCACCTTAAGGGTCTTGAATAAGCTACTATGGCCATTAATTAAGTTGGTACTTAGAGTGATTGTAGTAAAATGATTCTATAGCCAACATTCTTGTATGTTTGATTTTTAGTTTCTAAATATTCACAGAAATGGATCCTAGCAACAAGGGTTTTAATTTCATGATAAACACTCCAGTTGATTTGGATTTTAATGAAGACCAGGATGAACCGAACTTTTACACGATTTGATTTGATTTGGTTCGTGAATTTTGCTTGGAAAGAAACTGGATATATTGAAGATAAAAATCCATCGATAACATGCTAAAAATGAGTTAAAAACGTGATTAGATAAGCTAAAAATCAAATTTTTATAAAAAATGTTTTTTTTCGACCTGGTGTGGTCGCGTATCGCGATACCTGAGCCAATCCCCATCGCGACACACGATGGATGACGTCAGCGTCACAAAAATAATGTTATTTATTTAAATAATAAATAAACAGAATTGGTATGTAGCATGATTAATAATATATCTATATTACTTTAATATAGAAATTAGAGAGAGAGTGTTGAATGTTGAAAAAATTAAGATTTGTACAAGAGGGAAAGCATTGTGTACAACATTTTAAAGCATGGTTGTTGAAGGTGCAAACTTACTAGCATGATGTATCAAAACAACCACGAAATACAATAGGCGGGGATACACTTTTGAAGTCGGTTTTGAAATTCAAAACCGTAATTTACGGTCTCATCTCTCTCCAGATCTTCGTATCCTCTCACTACTCACTGGTTTTCATCACACATATTTTGGATGGCAGAGAGAGAGAGTCCATCAACAGAGCTACGGTGGTTGACGGTGGTGGTAAATCATGGCTAAGAGGACCAGAATTGATGACGGAGACCACGAACCCATCTAGGGTTCTACCGCTGATAAAGGCGGTGCTGCTTCTTTCTTCTCCTTTATACGATGATCTGGTCAAGTTAATCGGCGGCAGAAGGATTTCGGGTTATGGCATGAACCCGTCGCGCCTCCGGTGACTATTCAGGTTGTAATTTTTTTGTTATCCAAAACCCTATACCGACAATTTAAAGTAAGAGTTCGGTTGTTTAATTTTTAGTGAGTTAACACCTATTTGACCATTGATTAGCTATTGATGTCCCAATCTCTTCATTTGTTCACAGATCTGAGTGTTAATGATTTTTAGGGGCTATGGATGATGTTTGAAAGCTACGAAATCATAAAATCTGGTTTGTCAAACATCCGTCTGTGCTTTTACTAGGGTTTAAACTTAAAACTAAGCCTCCTAATAACAATAGTCAAAATTTTGGTGTAAATTTGTTGCGATTTTTATCGTCTGTTGATTTTCAAATGCCAGTTGTTGCAGTTTGGGGGATTACTTGATGTTAGACTTTTAAATTTCATGATTTTATTTGGATTTTGGTCATTGCTAGATTAGTATATTTTTCTTTCGTTGGGTAGGGCTTGCATCCAGTTGTTCTTTATGCTCAACAGTTGCATCACACTTTTGATCTTGTTATTTTATTTTAATTTGGTATCACAGTGACGAAATGTTATGCATGCTTAATCTCTAAGTTATAACCGAATGAGAGACCTGTCTTGGAATGGCAGAGTCGGAGGACAGTGTATTGGCCCCCTCTTTTGCAACGACAACATCTGGAGGTTGAAAACTGTTGGTTTTTGTTATTAGTGCGAAGGTATGTGTTACCAATTAATTTATATAAATTTAGATTTGTGATTTGGAAGTTATAGTAGGTGTTTTGCAATTTGGATCCTGTGTGGATCTATTAAATGTTGCTACTAATCTGATTGAACAAAACTCTCATCCAAATATTTAAATTCCTGTAGGTTGAAATCTATTGCTTTGTGTTACTGTGAAGGTATGTGTCTGCAGTTCACATTTATAAATTTAAAATTGTGATTTGGTAGTTACAGTTTGGTGTCTCTTTTTTCTTTCAACTGGAAATTATGATACGCAGGTATATCTTGATTCAACCAAAGTACTTAAAAGAACAAAGAAAATAGAGACTCTAGTGGTGCTTTTATTTTGGTTTTTATATGCTTATAAGACCTTAATTTCATTTAAATATGCTGACTTTTCAGTACGTTTATCAAGAATTTCGTCAACGTATGCACAAAAACCGCTACTTCTAAACTTAGCTTTGATCAGTGGGCCAAAACCAAGGAAGGTGGAATTGATGTCATTCAAACTTATGTATTTTGCCGTGGCCATGAGCCCATTAGACAAGAGGTATATGCTAATAGGTTTTAGGCAATGTTTTTTTTTTCAGTACAATTTCGAGGGGAGATATGATCTTGTGAATTTTGAGTGGCTTTTTTCTAGGTTTACACATCAAGAATAGATTATGGGTCACTTTGGCGCATTTTTCCTTCTTATTTACAATCTCATGGTTTATACAAATGCATATTTACCTTTGTTTTAAGTTGTACATGTGGCATTTATATTTTATAGGATGTAAGAGATCAAATTCATGTGACTTTATGTACTCTAATGAAAGGAATGTTGTTGCTGATTTGTTTCCATAAGGGTACATATACGGTTGATTTTCATCAGAGTACATATAACAACTGAACACTTACTATAAATGCTATCTGTAGAAACAGTAGCCTTATACGTGGAAGTCTCTTGCTTACGGGGAGGCTTTGCTAAAGATGGAAAAGCTCCCAACATCTAGATAGATGCTACATATTTTACCTGTTGGCAAATCGTCCTAAGAAAAAGTAAAAGGTAAATATTTTTTACGTCTTAAAAAGTTCTTATATATGTTCTTAAACTAATAAACAATTGTTTATATATAGGAATTTTGCATGCAACTTTTTGCAGGTTTTGCATAGAGTGGAAAAATTCAAGAGGATATGAGGCAATACTCAGGTTTTGCAGAGTGTGGAAAAATTCAAGACGATCAAAGAAATTGGCTTTTTTTAATGCTTTATGCTTAAAGTGTCTGAAAATGCGTTATGCTTAAAGTAGTGTTCATCACTGACCGGCAACTGTGTCCAGGTAACTCTTTTCGTTCGTTTTGGATGAAATAGGTATGCCATATTGTATAACATATGAGCTTTCCATGTGTTAATGTTACAAAAGCTATTTTTTTATTTTATTCGAGGATGATTTATTTAAACACTGTTAAATTCTTCTTTTCATAGTGATACACATTCTGATGGGAAAATGAGTTGGTATAGAAACGGTTAAAATGAGTTAGTACGATAGCAGGTCAGCTCAGCTCAGGTAATTGTTGGAGCTATTTTGGTTCTTTAATTCCTTATGGTAATCGTGCTTTAGATACAACTGTAGAAAATATATTGTCATCAGGTTTAATGAAAGAACCTTTAGAATGAATGAAGAGAGAGATGCTAAAGATGAGGCTTAAAGAAGGAAACAACAAGAAAATGTTAGGGATGGGGGTGGTAGGAATGCCAAGGAACCTGCCAGAAAGGTTGTCACTAAAAAATTAGCAGTTGTAACTGAACCAATGGGCACATCATTCAGTTCCTTTTTTTTTCTGAAAAGCATCAGCTAGTTCTTCAATGGGACTGGTATTTCAACAATCAATAGTCTACTTTCTATATGTTTTATATGTATTATAGTAATTCTTGTTTGATTGCGTCTCAGGTAATGTTCATGTTCATGTTCCTAAACCAAGAGCCAACCAGCAGACCCAAAGAAAGCTCTAGCGGGTGCTTGGTTTGCGGGGTGTCCATAATTTTAGGTTTGAATTGGTTGACGGTAATTTGGGATATCTTCATTCTATGTATAAACTCCACCAAGGGTACATGGTTCACTGGGTTATTTCTAAGTCTACTTGCTGGGTGTTTAGGTATGTTGGTTTTAGTATATTTGTGGCAGATAAATGAAGAGAGGAAGTGCCAGTGTTTTTGGAAATATCAGAAGATGCAACAGGGTTGAAGGGGTTTATAAACTTTTATTTCACTTTTTATATAAAGCAGTCACAGGTGATACATTTCATGTTTAGAGTTTAGACAAACTGTTCTTAACATATATTAATCATATTTAACATATTCTGATATTAAGCACAAACTCTAACTACATTTTTTTGCTGTTTTGTGGAGTGTTTTACAAGCTATTTCCTTTGCTTATGATATCATTCTTTGGCACCTTAAGGGTTTTTCAAGCTATTTCCTTTGCTTATGATATCATTCTTTGGCACCTTAAGGGTCTTGAATAAGCTACTATGGCCATCAATTAAGTTGGTACTTAGAGTGATTGTAGTAAAATGATTCTATAGCCAACATTCTCGTATGTTTGATTTTTAGTTTCTAAATATTCACAGAAATGGATCCTATCAACTAATGTTGAACCGAAACTAGGATCGCTAACGAATCGCTCCTTGAAGGCCTATATAGCTGATGTATGGCTCCTTTGATGTTGATGATGGGGTGTATAAGAAAGCATACACTATTATGGTCAGGTAGAAGGAAGGGAAGTATCCTATTGAGGAAGGGAAATGGCTCGCCATGATGACATGAGATCTGGTAGCTTTGTAGCTTTATCGACGAGGTTGGGGCAGGCGGTGGAGGCTTAGAAGTTGTACTATTTTTGCCATGAACAATTTAAGAAATGATCATATCATATTTATCTCAGCTTCTTGTATATGTATTAATTTGGGTTATCTAACATTTTGAGTAGACTAAAGGATTGAAACAAGTGAAATGAGTTCGTTAGCTTATTCAAGTAACAACCTGGAAGTCCCTATAAACCTTGAAACATTTATGTGTAAATTACTCTGTTGTTTATAACACAAATTGATTCCACTGTATAGTTGAACCAAAAATATCCTACATGGAAGTATCCTTACCAAACAGAAATCTCTTTGGGTTGATTGGGTTTATTCTTATCGCCTTAAGAATAGAACCTTTTGGGACTGTCCGTGTCCTAAGGATTGCTGCTGGAGCTGGAGAAAGCTTTGCTCCCTTAGACATTCTGTTCGACAATTCATTTGGTCTGACATTGGTGATGGGAGGGATACGTCGCTTTGGTTTGACAAGTGGTCCGAATTTGGACCTCTTTGCCAATTTATTTCTCACCGTATTTTTCACAGTGCAGGGTTTACTGCTCATTCTAAAGTGGCTGATTTTTTCAATCTGGATGGTGGTACTTTGCCTTCAGCGTGGAATGATCTCTTTCCGGTTCTCAATGAGGTCTCGCAGACAATTATTAAGAATGGGGTTTCGGATAGGTTGGTGTGGAAAGTGGGTAATAACAAGGATGACTTTGCGTCTTCCCTGGCTTGGGACTCGATTCGGGCTCATGCACCGGTGGTTCCCTGGGCGAAGTTCGTCTGGTTCGCTCAGTGTATTCCCCGCCATGCTTTTCTGGTTTGGTTGATCATGCGTAATCGGCTTCTTACTCAAGATAAAATCTTAGCTTGGGACGCTACTCGCAGGAAAAATATGAATATGATGTGCTGTATGCTCTGTTATAGTAATTATGACTCCCACGAGCACTTGTTTTTTGAATGTCGGTACTCGATGCAGGTTTGGTCTACGGTTAGGAAGAAGACTTGCATTAGTCTTAATGGCCCTGTTTGGTCGGATATTATCAGTTGTCTGGTTGGGCCGACGACCTCGTCTATAGAGACTATGGTGGCTAAACTTGTGGTGCATGCTGCGGCCTACTTTATTTGGCAGGAAAGGAACAACCGGATTTTCCAGAATCATGCTAGACCTCAGGATTCTCTTGCTTCTATTATCAGGGATACGGTTCGTAATAGACTCATGGGCATCAAGATAAAGAAGACGGGAAAGGCTTGTTGCATCCTTCAGGATTGGAATATTAGTGGTGACTCTATCATTCATGGCGGCGTGACGTAGTTTTTATTTGTATTTGTTTGTTTTGTCCTAGTGTGTGCTAGGTGGTGTTTCTTTCTTTGTTTTCCCGTTTGGTTTTTGGTTTACATTCTTTGGGGCATGTCCCAAGGATGAACTAGCAAGGGCTCTCCTTGGTACTTGTGTTTTTTTTTTTGCGGTATATATTTATATACGAAATCCTACATGGAAGTAACCGAAGAAGAAGAGAAAATATGCTTATGTTTGATTGTCCACAATCAGTAAGTAAATGGTGAATTCCCAAATGCAGATATAATATCTACGTTCTATAAAAAAAAAGTTGTACAACTTGATCATCTTAAGGTAGGTAAGGCAGAAAAGAAAATGGGGTCTTATTAACATTAAGGTAGGTAAGGTAGAAAAGAAAATGGAGTTGATTGCACAAAAAAAATTAACCATAAGCAAGAAGCAACTACTTTAAGCTCAAAGCTATTCGGTTTACCGCTTATGCTCATAGTATTTGAATTTTATGAATGAGACAAATTTAACATAATAAAGTAAAAATAAAATATCTTTAATAATTTTAAATAGTATGTGATTTGATGCATATTACAAATAAGACATATCTACACCATCGGCTTTTATTTCCTCCAATAATACTCTCCCTTGAGCTTCATGCAATCTAATAATGTAACTTTTGGAAACATAAAAATCTTAAGAAAATTTTAAATGTACAAATATTTCTAATGTCTATTCATTATTTGAGACTTGCAACATATATAAACTATACCGTTGTTGTGAATGAAAAAAAAACAGATCTAAATACAATATATCACGAGAACATGATAAACTAACAAAAACAAGAACCGTGTTAGTTGATTGTTGCCATTGTCGCATGCACTCCATTATAAATTATCGTCATGACGCATCGCGCTAACAAAAGACAAATAACGCGCTATAAATCGTCGCCCGCTGCAACGCGCTGGTATCCTAGTAGTGTATATATATATATTATGAATTGAGACAAAATGATTATCAAAAATAATTTCCCCAACTTTGTTGCTTGAATCAAACTTGATAAATGAAAATGGGTCGGATTACAATATGAATAAAAAGAAAATGTCACAATCTTCCCAACTTTAGAAATTTCATCCTGAAATTTATTACGAGGACTCTGTAACAAATAGATGTGGATACTTGGTCTTCATTTGGTCTTCGTGTTTCCAAGTGAATTTTGGTCCACGTTTGGATTTCCAACGAACCTTGACAATAGGTATACGACTGCACTTGAGTTGCTTCACATCACGGTCCATGATCTCCACTGGTTTTTCTACAAAGTGCATAGACTCATCAATGTGCACTTCGTCTAGAGGGATATGAAGATTTTCATCGGCTAAGCATTTCTAAAGATTAGACACGTGGAATGTCGGGATGAACGTTGTCAAGCTCAGAAGGTAGCTGGAGCTTGTAAGCCACTTTGTCAATCCTTTCGACGACATTGAAAGAGCCAACACAACGAGGTTCTAGCTTCCCTTCCTTCCAAATTGGATGACTCCCTTCCAAGGGGATACTTTAAGGAGTACCAAATCGCTGACTTTGAATTCGAGGGGTTTGCTTCGTTTATTAGCATAGCTTTTCTGTCGATTCAAGCAGCGAGGACATTGTCACTGATTTCATGATTTTATCTGTAGTTTCTTTAATGAACTTGGGACCAGTGATTTGGACTTAACCAATCTCGTTCCAACAAGTACGTAAATGGCACTTACGACCATATAATGCCTCGAACGGTCCATGCCAATACTAGAATGATATCTATTATACGAGAACTCAACCACATACAAGTGTGAATCCCATTTGCCTCCGAAATCAATGACACAAGACTTAAGCATATCCTATACTATTTGAATGTCTCGTTTAGATTGACCATCGGTTTGAGGATGATAAGCAGTGCTAAAGTCCATGCGAGTGACCAACGCTGATTTAAGAGATTGCCAAAATCGAGAGATGGAGCGACCATCATGATCGAAGATAATGCCCAAGGGCACACCATGATGACTCACTATCTCTTTGATATAGATTTGATCCAATTTCTTAACTCGGTGATCTTCACGGATATATAGGAATGACCTGATTTGTTTAATCGATCAACGATCTCCCAACTACTATTGTAACCACTGGAAGTGCGAGGGAGTTTAGTGATGAAAATCATGGCTATGTTTTCCCACTTCCAGATAGGAATCTCTGGTTGTTTGAGTAAACCAGGAGGTCGTTGATCTTCAGCTTTGACTTTGGAGCAAGTGAGACATTTAGCGACAAATCGAGATATGCCATTTTTCATCTCAGGCCACCAATAACGAGAACGAAGAACCTGGCACATTTTATCTACACTGGGATGAAAAGAATAGCCACATATCGCGCGATGTCGGCTTTCATATTCGGCCACCAATACAAGTTCTTCAAATCTTGGTACATTTTATCCGATCCAGGGTGCACCGAATACCTTGATTTGTGAGCCTCGTCCATCACGAGCTCACGGAGATTTCCCAGTAAAGGAACCCAAATTCTGTCATTGTAGTATCTGAGTCCATCGGTCTTCACCTCAGATTTACCATCCACCCCTCGCAGTGCTTCAGCTGCGAAGTTTTCTTCTTTTAACGCTTCCTGTTGGGCATCGCCGATCCGATCCGGCAATCCCGTGTGAATGGTAAGTTGCAGCGCTCGTAATCGTCGAGGCTTTTCGTACTCTTTTCGACTTAGGGCGTCAGCCACCACATTGGCTTTTCCCGGATGATACTTAATTGCTAAGTCATAGTCATTTAGTAACTCGACCCACCGTCGTTGTCGCATGTTGAGATCCTTCTGATTAAAGATGTGTTGTAAGCTCTTGTGGTCGGTAAATATTGTGCACTTTGTTCCGTAGAGGTAATGTCTCCAAATCTTGAGTGCATGAATAACGGCCCCCAATTCCAAATCATGCGTTGTATAATTCTTCTCAGTATCCTTCAGTTGCCTGGACCCGTAGGCAATCACTTTGTCCCGTTGCATCAACACGCAACCGAGTCCCTGGATGGATGCATCACAGCAAACTACAAAGTCGTAAATCCCATCGGGTAACGCAAGAATCGGAGCTGAGCATAGCATGTCTTTAAGAGTTTGAAACGCGCGTTCTTCTTTTTCACCCCATCTGTATTGCACTCCTTTGTGCGTTAAAGCCGTTAAGGGTTGAGCCAACTGCGAGAAACCCTTGATGAATCTTCGATAGTATCCGGCAAGTCCCAAAAATTGTCGGATTTCGGTCGGCGCTCTTGGAGTAGACCAATTCTTGATAGCTTCCACTTTAGCTGGGTCGACGTGAATTCCTTCCTGGTTAACAATGTGTCCAAGAAACTGGACTTCGCGAATCCAAAAATCACACTTTGAAAACTTGGCGTAAAGCTGTTCCTTGCGGAGCAATTCCAAGATAAGTCGTAGGTGTTCCTCGTGTTCTTCCTTTGTCTTGGAGTAGATCAAAATATCATCGATGAAAACTATCACAAACTTATCGAGGTACGGCTTGCACACTCGATTCATCAGATCCATAAATACGGCCGGTGCATTGGTTAGCCCAAACGGCATAACCAGGAATTCGTAGTGACCATACCGAGTTCTAAAAGCGGTCTTGGGGACATCCTCATCGCGAACACGAAGTTGGTGATATCCAGACCGTAGATCAATCTTTGAAAAGTAGCTCGGACCTTGCAGCTGGTCGAAGAGATCGTCGATTCGAGGAAGTGGATACCGATTCTTGATCGTAACCTTGTTAAGCTCTCGGTAGTCAATACACATTCGGAACGTTCCATCCTTCTTCTTAACAAACAATACTGGTGCTCCCCATGGAGACGAACTTGGACGAATAAACCCTTTGTCGAGTAGCTCTTGAAGTTGTGAGGAGAGTTCGTTGAGTTCACTTACTGCCAAACGGTACGGTGCGCGTGTAATCGGAGCGGCTCCGGGGGCTAAATCGATTCCAAACTCAACTTGTCGAAATGGAGGCAAACCAGGCAGATCTTCAGGGAATACATCTTGGAAGTCGCGGACTATCGGGTAGTCGTCGATTCTGCGCTCGGGGAGTGTCGAATCGGTGACGTTTGCAAGAATCGCGAAGTGACCTTTACGAAGGCACTTTTGAGCTTTGAGAAACGAAATAATACCAGTTACTGTTCCACCTTTTTCACCTTGGACCGTTAACACTTTACCTCCTTCGAGTGGGATACGAACCACTTTTTCTTTACATAAGATTTCAGCTCTATTCTCAGATAACCAATCCATTCCTACTATAACATCAAAACTACCAATCGGGAAAGGCATAAGGTCGATTCCTAATGTATGGCCAGCTAGTTCTAACTTACAGTCTTTAACTATCTGAGTTGTATCATGGAGTTTACCATTTGCTAGTTCTACCACATATTTAGCGTCTAAGGCAACCGGTTTAGCATTAATCAACTTAGCAAATTTAGTGGAAATAAAACTTTTCTCAGCACCAGAATCAAACAATACAGTAGCAAAGAAACCGTTAAGGATGAATTTACCGTTAATCACGTTGGCATCGTTGCAAGCTTCACCTTGACCCATGACAAAAGCTCTTCCCCTGCCATTTCCACCATTCCCGTTGCCATTCCCGTTACCATTTCCTCCGCCATTACCATTCCCACCATTGTTTCCTGGATTACCATTACCCTGTCTTCTCAACTGCGGGCAGTCCCTCTTAATGTGGCCTTGAGCACCACATTCAAAACAGCCACGGGCTCCACCATTGTTGTTCTGATTGTTTCCTTGCCCGTTACGGTTGTTCCCATAGTTGTTGTTGCCATGATTGTTGTTGTTTTGCCTTTGGCGGTTTTGTTGCTCAGGTAGAGTTGCCCAGCAGTCTTTTGCTTCGTGGCCTTTCTTTCCACACCTTTCACAGCTCAGATTCTTTCTACAAACACCAGCATGATGTTTCCCACACTTGTTACACAAAGGCAGGTTACCCCTGTAGTTGCTTTGACCATTTCTGCCCTGGCGGTTGTTTCCACTGTTGTTTCCAGACCTCTTGCTCTGACCCTGAGAATTATAAGACCTCCCAGTGCTGTTTCCAACACTCTGATTGTTCATTGAGTTCTCAGGAGCTTCATCATCAGCTTTTCTTTTGCCACTAAGGGCAGTCTTCTCAGTGGCCTTTGCAGGAAGTGTACCCTTCTCAACCTCCTGATCAGTAAGTTTGTGAGCCAAACGGATGGCTTGCTGTACAGTTGCGGGGTTGTTGGCAGTCACTAGTCCTTTGATTTGAGGCGCGAGGCCTTCCAGATAACGCTCGATGCGTTTGAACTCAGCATCCACCATTGTGGGGCACAGAACCGCGTACTCGTGGTAACGCGCAGTATACTGTTCGATTTCAGATCCAGTCATCTTTAAATTCAGAAATTCTCCCTCTAGCTTCTTCACTTGATCACGGGGACAGTACTCCTCCATAATCAGTTCCTTAAATGCTAAACGAAGTTTATACCGTTAACGGAGTTTATACCCCCAAATTAACCACTAACGGAGTTTATACCGTTAAGGGGTGCGACCAGACCAGGACCACAACCATTAGTTACAAATACTAAACGAATCAGAGTAAAGTCCAAACATTAATAATAAAAACAGTTTAACAGTACGCAGCGGAAAACATTATCTTTAGCACTAACCACGTGCTTTACATAAACATTGTTTTAAATTCCCAAGTTTAGTTTAAATAAAAATAAACATCTTCTTGTGCCATGTCAACCTGCTCCGGATACTCTTCAGCGATCTGCAAAAGTTTAAACCACGCAAGTGTCAACCTAACGGTTGGTGAGTTCACAGTGGGCATGTCACGCATTGGCCCGGTCTCATAATCATAATCGAGTCAACATATACTTATGAAATATTCATTTGTGAAAAGCAATGCTTAGCGATATCCAAAATCATAGTTCTGTGGTTTAGTAAGAGTAATGTCCGTAACATACGTTATCGGGTATGAACTAGTTTTGTATAGTTAAAGTGCTCAACCGATATCGCGGGTAGCTAATCCGTTGTTCCATGCACTAAGGAAGTTTGTACCAAAGCTGACCATAAATTATTGTAGTGGCCGTGCCATCAGGTTCTGCGGACCTATGTCATCGCGGAATTGCCTCCCCCGTGTCCTCTCGGGATCACGGTCAAATAGGCTGATATTGTACCTCCGTGCACTCCCCGTGCCACGGGGCGGAGTTTGTCAAACTCCAGTAGATCTACCCAACATCCCCTCGCTTTACAATTAATGGTACAATTTAGTTGAGGACTTTTAAGTTTTCAAGGCATCCTTAGAAATCATGTGATATCATGTGGTTTAGACTTTAACCTACGCTAGCCATATTAAAAAGGTTTACCGGATTCTCATGAATCTCAAAAGTGTTTTCAGTTTCGTTTCAGAAATAGTTGTTTGAGTAATTCACAAGTGCTTCCCATAAAGCACTTCAAGTTCATCAAGTGGGTGCCGAGCACTCCAAGTTTTCAAGTTCATCAGGGAGGTGCATAGCACTCTCGATGTTGTTAGCATTGTTTTTCATTTAGTTATTCGGTGTGACCCAAACGGGTTCACGGTAATCGGGTTAGTGACACTCACCTTGGGTTGCACTGCTACACTTGTTATATAATCCAAGTTTGCTTAACGAAGACCTATGAACACGTTTAGGTCTTAAGTATTAGTTTGGTGTCTAATCTTTACTTAACGTCACTATGGCCCATAATGTTGGTACATTATATGTGGCAACGGGCTGGATCGAATAGAGTTTTGAAGACAAAGGTTGACCTAGTTTTGTACTGGCCGAACCTTGGCCGAACCCAAGGTTCGGCGGCTCCGAACTCTGGCCGATCTTCAGGTTCGGAGGTCAGGTTTTAGGTGTCTATAAATAGGTCGTTTGTCTTGTAATTTACTAGTTGTTCATGAGAGCTTGTGTGTGTGAGAACTAGTGTTTTGTACTCTGAATCTCTGTAATCGTTCTATTGGTTAATGAGATTGAGTCGTTTTATTTACATTGCTTGTTCTCGTTGTTTATCACGTTATTGATGTCGAACTAAACCGATCCACACGCTCCAGCGTTTTCAAGTGGTATACTTTTCAAATTCAAATCATCGGAGATGTTCGAGCTCCGAACGTGAGGTTCGGAGGCTCCGAACTTGTGATTCGGAGCAGGCTCGGACAAAGGCTCCGAACTTGTAGTTCGGAGCTAGCTCGGACAGAGTTCGGCCAAACTCAAATTTTGAGTCAAAAAGTTGTTGTTTTATGCAATTGACAATGATTTGACGATTTTGGTGATTTTATCTGTTAATAATATGACATTTAATGAACTTTTCATGTTATGTGTTTTCAGAAATGGCTGTGAATTTAAAAGTTGGAGATAAACATAATGTTTGTGCACATCTCGGTGTTGGAATATCAAAGCTTGAACATTTTGGTGGAAATGGCATATTTGATTTCCTGAGACGTTCCAGGATTCATTATGCTATAACAACAACATGTGATGTGTATCGGGATATAATCTTGGAATTCTGGAGCAATGCACGAACGATAACTGACGGTCCGATCAGAATTTCAGCAACAGTTCAAAATCAGACAGTTGAATTCACTGAAGCAGATATCAGAAGGGTGTTACACTTGGAGTCTGATACATTGAATGCACCGTTAGCATTTCCGCATGAAGATAATGTTGCATTTTTGAAGCGTATCTGGTATTCTGATGATCCAAGTAAAGAGTGGGTCTACAAGTCATCATTGAGCGTACCCTACAAGTATTTGGTGCATGTGCTGCTAGTGTGTCTGGGACACAGGATTTCAGGGTTTGATGAAGTTCCTCAGATCACAATTTCTTTGCTGAATGCCTTAGTACTGAATCGTCCTTACAACATTTCTGGGATGATTTTTCATTACATGAGAGACAATCTTACTCAGAGGCAGAAGAAAGCAGCTATTTATCCAAGATTCATTCAGATGATCTTGAATGACTTGTATCCAAACTTGGTGAAGAATGAGAATCAGAAGATGATATTGAAACACATGACAGAAGCTAGTGTTGGTGCTTTAGCATCTTATCAGAAGATGGCACCTGAGTTGAAGCCCAAATTTAAACGCTTGATTGGTCATTTGGCGAATCCTGATTATGTTGCACCAGCAGCTGGTGCACCACGCCATAGCCAAGACAGTGATTCAGATGAGTTGGATTACAGTTGGATTGTGGACAGAAATCAGAATCCACAACAAGGACGTGTGAAAAGACCGAAGAGACGAACTCCGGTTGCTCAAGAGCCGGATGTTCAAGCCCCGATTGGCTCTGAACCAGCAGTATCTCAACCTGCTGTGTCTCAACCTGCTGTCTCTCAACCAGCTGTGTCTCAGCCAGTTGTGTCTGAAACTGTAAGTGTGACTGAGACAGCTGCAGTGAATACGTTGATTGATGAATCTGATGAATCTGATGATGATGATGAGTTTCTGAATATGGGGGCTGACTCTGAAGACGTATCGGATACAAACGATCCGTTTGTCCGAGTCTTGATTAATTCAAAGTTTGTGAAGTTGAGGAAATGTAGTGATGCTCATCTAGCATATCGTCTGGGCCAGAACAAAAGCAATGACCGATACCAGGGTCGTGTGTATGATCAAGTCGCCTCATCTGCTTCTGACGAAGATTATGATCCTTCAGCTGATTCTGTACATAGTAAAGGAAAGCAGTCAGTTGCTGGTTCCAAACGAAGATTGAAGTCCATATCAGCTGGTGGTAAAGGCAAGAAGAGAAGGACTCAGCAATATGTTTTACAGCCTCGTTCTGGGATGTCTTCTTCTTCTGTGTCTGTGCCAGAAGTTACTACTACGGTTCAGACTTCGGTGTCTGATGTGCAGGCTGATTTCTTGCGTGATCTGATGAATGCAACAAGATCGACAACTGTGAGCACGGCACCTTCAGCGAGTGCTGGTGCGCAGTTTGTTCCTCAGTCTATGGGTTCTACACCCACAACCCCGGTGTTTTCCACAGCTACTACTACAAATGCTTCTCCAGACATCAACTTCAATTTTGAGCAAGGTTCTGTGTCGTTTTCTCAGGCTAGTATTCTTCAGAGTGCTCTTCAAGATCAGCAACAACAACTTGATAGCCTGAAGTCTACAGTTGGTAAGCTACAGGCTAGTAATGAAGAATTGAGGGCAGAGAATTTGGCTAAAGATAAACAAATTCAACGTTTGAACCTTGCAAGTGAAACTCAGAATTCAATGATTGTGACGATGAGTGAGCAAATAAAGTTTTTAATGGAAAAGTTTAAAGCTCAGGGGGAGATTGGTGATGGATCAGGGTGTCGAGAAGAGTTTATGGATTACTTGAATGATGATCCCGATCAAGATGATCAAGGGAATGTAGGTGGAGGATCAGGCCCAACCGGTAATGTTAGTTCGGGTGCTGGAACATCTACATCTCAGGGGGAGAAGGATTCAATAGAAGCGATGCCGATTTCATCAATCCCGTCAAATCAAGCTGGTACTAGTTTGAAAGAATTCCAGCATATTATTGAAAACTTAGAAGAAGGAGAGATTGCTGGTGATCTAACAGCTGAACAGCTTAAAGCAGTGTTTGAGTTGAATGATGAAGAAATGAGGAAAGTTTCTGAAGCTGAACCAGAGAAATATGAATCATCTGATCCAGAGTCTGATGACGACATTGAAGGGATTTTTGATGAAGAGATTGAAATTGAAGACATTACATCAGAAGAATACCCGGAGATGTATTCAAATGTCAACGATAATAAGTCTGGTGATGATTTTGAAGTATTTCCTGAAGAAAAGGTTACTGAAGCGGAGGAGAGATTGAAGAAGAAAGAATCAGAGAAACCTGAAGATCCAACGGTCAAGGAGTTTAAAGAACAGAAACAACGTTGGGTGATGGATGAATATATGAAAGAATTCCATGCCAACTATGTTCCTCCTGCTAAGCCGATTATTCAAAGACCGTACTTTAAGTTCAAGGGTCAAGTCTCAGGTGATATAATCAGTTGGATGTATTCTGCAAGGTTGAAGTGTTATGGGGTTAAACGCCAAAATGGAGTTCAATACTTCAAGCGTGCAAGAGATTTTAGTAGTTTACCAGTGTGGGATGTGCGAGAACTGTCTAGAAAGCCTTTCTGTAATTATGAGAATGATGATGTGGGCTTTCATTTCAAGAAGATGTTAGAGAGAGAATGCAGAGAAGGGTTCAAGTTCTTGAATCCTCAGAGACCTAAAAGACGTCGATCTCGCACCAGAATACATGAAAGAACTGGTAAGAAGCTGATTGTATTGGTGTTCAAGAAGAAACCGGTAGTAATGAAGAAAATTCCTCTCATGCCAATGGAACTTGATTTTATCAAGGACCTGCGTTGGTGGTATTATAATGAGAGTACCGGAGAAGCTATGATAGTGCTGGAGAAGGAAAACCGGGTTGTTCGAATCTATGATCCGATGTGGCTGATCAATCTATCCAAGGCTGATATTGAAGAGCTGTATTATAATCCGATTCTGTATCACCCTGACTACATGGAACTTGCATTGAAGTTTCAGAGGGTGATCAGAGTTTGCTTTACCTTCAACATTTACGCAGGAAACAATCATGATTTGATTCGAGAAAGAGATGGGGCTGATGCTGATGTTCAAGGCTGAAGACGAAGGGTCCAGCTGTTGCCAAGGGGGAGTTTGTTGGTACATTATATGTGGCAACGGGCTGGACCGAATAGAGTTTTGAAGACAAAGGTTGACCTAGTTTTGTACTGGCCGAACCTTGGCCGAACCCAAGGTTCGGCGGCTCCGAACTCTGGCCGATCTTCAGGTTCGGAGGTCAGGTTTTAGGTGTCTATAAATAGGTCGTTTGTCTTGTAATTTACTAGTTGTTCATGAGAGCTTGTGTGTGTGAGAACTAGTGTTTTGTACTCTGAATCTCTGTAATCGTTCTATTGGTTAATGAGATTGAGTCGTTTTATTTACATTGCTTGTTCTCGTTGTTTATCACGTTATTGATGTCGAACTAAACCGATCCACACGCTCCAGCGTTTTCACATAACATAGCACGTTGGAACTATGACTCGACATACAGACACACGACACCGATGGTTGATCATAAACAAGGGTTCACATATTACAGAAATCATAGCATGTTTCATCATAGCATAATCATGTAAGTCATGGCATAACATTCAAGCAAATTGCACAAGTTTGGATTCTGGTCTCAGTTTCGCTAGCAGTTTCGCTAGGCAATTTCGCTAGGTGCACGGGCAGCACTTTCGCTAGGCAATACCCGATGACACAGTTTCGCCAGGCTAGTTTCGCTCGAAACTGTTGGCACAGTTTCGCTAGCCTAGTTTCGCCCGAAACTGATTTGAACTTTTGTTCAGGGAATTTCGCTCGGTAAATTCGCTCGAGCAGGTCTGGTTGGTTTACCCGACGACACTGCAGTTTCGCTGCATAGTGTCGCTGGTTGAAGATTCACATAATTTCGCTGGACAATTTCGCCCAGAGAACACAGTAGTTTCGCTAGTCGCGAAAAACTTACGGATCAGCCTAAAAATCAATCTAACAGCTTCCATAGCACATGTAATTCATTATCTAGCATACATAACCATTTACCAACATCACAGAAGTCATTTTAACACCTTTAGCATGCATTCTCATCATCAAATCACCAAAAACATATTTTAACCTAAAATGACCTAATCTAGCATAAATCTTCATCATGGATGGATTTCACACGTAAAGTTACTGACTTTATTGTAGATCTATCATTCCTAAACGACATATCAGAAGATCAAGTGATTCTATGAAGATTTAAGCATGCTTTTTAAGAAAACACATAAAAATGGTGGTTTTGGGACTCACGGTTCGATCTCCAAGCTTGATGGATGATTGTGACACCCGAGAATTCCAAGGTTAACTTCCGTTAGACAATCTCCGTTAGTTACGTTATAAGTGTTAACTTAGTAACTAATGCTTAACTAGGCCGAATACGTCCACGACCTTTGGTTGATCACCGAACCCGTCCATATGTGTTATGTGTTTAACTATTTATCGTCATTACGTGCAATGTGACTTAAATACATGATTTAGTATTGTGAATAGCATGACAATTTATGAATCGTGTTTATCTTGTTTAGAATGTGAAATTGACCACCTTTGGTAACTAGCGAAACTACCGGGCGAAACTATAGTGTCGCCCGGCAGTCTTTTGGCTCACTCGTGATCAGAGCCAGTTTCGCCTGGCCAGCGAAACTGCCAGCGAAACTAGCCTCTGATATAAATAATCTTAATAAACCCTAGTTCTCCCATTTGCCTCCTTTACACACAAACACACACACATTCCATCTTTCTCCTGGAAATCTGATCAGTCGAGATTCACACCGAGCCATCGAGATCTCAGCCCCGAACCATCATCCATCAAGCTTAGAGATCGAACCGTGAGTCCCAAAACCACCATTTTTATGTTTTCTATGTGTTTTTTAAAAAGCATGCTTGAATCTTCATGTAATCACTTGATCTTCTGATATGTTGCTTAGGAATGCTAGATCTATCATAAAGTCAGTAACTTTACGTGTGAAATCCATCCATGTTGAAGATTTATGCTAGATTAGGTCATTTTAGGTTAAAATGTGTTTTTGGTGATTTGATGATGAAAATGCATGTTTAAGGTGTTAAAGCTTACAGATTTATGTTGATAAATGGTTATGTATGCTAGATAATGAATTGCATGTAATATGGAAGCTGTTAGATTAATTTTTAGGCTGATTTATGTGTTTTTCGCGACCAGCGAAACTGTGCTGTTCTCTGGGCGAAACTATGTAGCGAAACTATGTATATCTTCATCCAGCGACACTATGTAGCGAAACTGTAGTGTCGCCGGGTAAACCAACCAGACCTGCTCGAGCGAATCTGCCGAGCGAAATTCCCTGAACGAAAGTTCAAATCAGTTTCGGGCGAAACTAGGCTAGCGAAACTGTGCCAACAGTTTCGAGCGAAACTAGCCTAGCGAAACTGTGTCATCGGGTATTGCCTAGCGAAAGTGCTGCCCGTGCACACAGCGAAACTGCCTAGCGAAACTGCTAGCGAAATTGAGACCAGAATCCAAACTTGTGCAATTTATTTGAATGTTCTACCATGACTTACATGATTATGCCATGATGATACATGCTATGACTTCTGATGTATATGAACCCTTGTTTATGATCAACCATTGGTGTCGTGTGTCGGTATGTCGTGTTTTAGTTCCAACGTGCTATGTTATGGGCCATAGTGACGTTAAGTTAAAGACTAGACACAACCTAATACTTAAGACCTTAATGTGATTATTAGGTCTTCGTTAGCAAATCATAATTTGGATTATTGAAGTGTAGCTGAGCAACCTAAGGTGAGTTTCACAAACCCTTTAATTGTGTGCCCGTTTGGGACACAACGAATGGACTTAACGGTAAACAACGCTGACATTTTGAGGTATTACAAATTGGGATACCTGTTATGGAAGTTGGAGTGTTTTATGGGAACACTTGCAACTGTCCATCCTTGGGGGTTTCTATTGAAACTCGGAAACGACCATTTGACACTTAAACTCTTTTTAGGATTTCAGATGAAATCCAGAATAAACATTTTAATATGACTAGTGTAGGTTAAAGTCTAAACCAGATGATATCACATGATTTCTAAGGATGCCTTAAAACTTAAAAAGTCCTCAACCTAGTACTGTTGATCTGAGAAGCGAGGGGATGTTGGGTAGATCTACTGAGGGTTTGACAAACCCTGCTCCGCGGTAAACAAATGTGTAGCCAACCGGTTGGAGGCCGAACGGAGTTCAATGTCAGCCTATGTTTAGTTGTGGGCCTCCCTATTGGGACACAACTGGAGGCACCAACCATCGGCTATTGCCGAACTCTGTTACGTCAGCTTTCAGCCCTAGTACGACTTCCTTAGTGCATGGAAACTGGATTAGCTACCCGCGATATCGGTTGACCGCTTTAACTTTTACTTAACTAGTGCATATTCGGTAATTCAACACTTGACAATGTTTTGCAAACTACTACCTATTTATATGTTGATGAATACGATTATGAGACCGGGCCAATGCATGTCATGCCCACCGTGAACTCACCAACCGTTAGGTTGACACTTGTGTGGTTTTCACTTTTGCAGATCGTTGAGGAGTATCCACCAGGGGTTGGCATGGCACAAGAAGACATTTACTTTCATTAAACTGAATTGGGAATTTGGATTTGAAACAATGATTTGTAAAGCACGTGGTTAGTGCTAAGATACTAATGTTTTATTCCGCTGCGTATTTTAAACTGTTTTATTTATGAACATTGGACTTTACTCTGATTCGTTTAGTATTTGTAACTAATGGTTGTGGTCCTGGTCTAGTCGCGCCCCTTAACGGTATAAACTCCGTTAGTGGTTAATTGGGGGTGTGACAGATTGGTATCAGAGCCATAAGTTGCAGAGAACTGGAATCATTTTTGAAAACGATTTGGAAACTGCAACTTGAACCCTTAGTTACAAACGAACAAAACAAACTCTCAAAGACAAAACTTTACGTGCCAACCTGGGATACTCGCTCTGCTGTGTAAGTAAATACTTCATATGTACATATATATATATATATATATATATCTATATATAAATATATATATAGACCGTGTCTAGGTAGTCTAACGGAAAACCTTAGGGAATTTTCACACACGAATACGAAACGTGAACGCTAATACGCACTACTTCGGGGAAAAGCGCCAACAACGATGCTACACGCTACGTCCTGATTTCTACTACGACGACTACGCCGACGATGACTTGTATGGGAAAGCCGACCTCCGACGATAGCTGCTTACGACTTACGACATACTTCGACGACGCCTCGATTTTGCACGAAAATTTTTCTGGACTAATAGTGGGATAACGGGAAATGGATAATATACATATTATGGGATATGTATAGAATATAACTGTGACTGAACACTGCCTACTTTAAACTGTCCAGAAAATGTCTGGAAGAGCCGGAAGGAACAACATCAACCTGACGCCCGCGCAACTACAAGCGATGATCAACGAGCATGTGCAAGCCGCCGTGGCAGCTGTCCAAGCTACAATTGCTGCCCATGGTAATAATTATGCCGGTTAAGGCACAGGGCGATATATATATTTTGACCTGTTTAAATTTGAACCCGAACTATTAATTGCATCAGGAAACGTCCATCACTGCACATTTAAGACTTTCATGGACTGCAAGCCGATGACGTTTTCCGGCGAGGAAGGAGCGGTAGGACTCCTCAGGTGGATCGAGAAGTCTGAGAAGGTCTTGTCCATGTGTAACTGCCCTGCTGAGAACAAGGTGAAATTCGCGACTGGTACTTTCGAGGGAGCAGCTCTATCCTGGTGGAACGCCAAAATTCAAATGGTCGGGGTAAATGCGGCTAACGACATGGAATGGGAAGCCTTTAAGGAACTGATCATGGAGGAGTATTGCCCTCGGGATCAAGTCAAGAAGCTAGAAGGAGAGTTTCTGAACTCTAAAATGTCTGGGTCTGAAGTCGAAGAGTACACTGCGCGTTACCACGAGTACGCGGTACTGTGTCCGTCCATGGTTGATGCTGAATTCAAACGCATTGAGCGTTATCTAGAGGGTCTAGTACCACAAATCAAGAGTTTGGTGACTGCCAGCAACCCAACAACTGTGCAACAAGCCATCCGTCTGGCTCACAAGTTAACTGATCAGGAGGTTGAAAGAGGTACACTTCCAGCCAGAATCTCTGAGAAGACTGCCTTGAGTGGCAAAAGAAAGGCTGAAGAAGAAGCTCCAACAATGTCTGTGAATCAATCTGGGAGATCCTCAAACTCCCAATATCAGAACAAGCGACCTGACAACACAAGGTCTAATTTCAATTATGGCAGCAACAGTGGGAGTAACAATCGCCAAAGCGGGAATGGAAACTACAAAGGTAAAGCTCCATTTTGTAACAAGTGTGAGAAACACCACAGGGGTATGTGTAGCAAGGGTCTGGAATGTGGAAGATGTGGAAAATTGGGTCATGAAGCTAACAACTGCTGGACCAACTTGCAGAAGTTGAACAACGGCGGTCAGAACCAAGGAAGAAATAACAACAATAGGGGAAATGGAAACAACCGCATCGGGCAAGGAAACAATCAGAACAACAACAATGGTGGAGCCCGTGGCTGTTATGAATGTGGTGCTCAAGGCCACATGAAGAAAGATTGCCCGCAATTGCGCAGGCAGGGTAATGGTAACAATGGCAACGGTGGGAACCCGGGCAACGGGAATGGTAACGATGGAAATGGTAATGGTGGGAATGGTAGAGGTCGTGCCTTCGTCATGGGTCAGGGAGAAGCTCGCAATGACGCCAATGTGATTAACGGTAAATTTATACTTAATGGTTTCTTTGCTACTGTACTGTTTGATTCGGGTGCTGAAAGAAGTTTTATTTCCACTAAGTTTGCTAAACTAATAAATGCTAAACCAATTGCCTTAGACGCTAAGTATGTGGTAGAGCTAGCAAATGGTAAACTTCATGATACGACGCAGATAGTTAAGGACTGTAAGTTAGAACTAGCTGGCCATACATTAGGAATCGATCTTATGCCTTTCCCGATTGGTAGCTTTGACGTTATAGTAGGAATGGACTGGTTATCTAAAAACCGAGCTGAAATTCTATGTCAAGAAAAAGTGGTTCGAATCCCACTCGAAGAAGGTAAAGTGTTAACAGTTCAAGGGGAAAAAGGTGGAACAGTCACTGGTATTATTTCGTTTCTCAAAGCTCAAAAGTGCCTTCGTAAAGGTCACTTCGCGATTCTTGCAAACGTCACCAATTCGACACATCCCGAGCGCAGAATCAACGATTACCCGATAGTTCGCGACTTCCAAGACGTATTTCCTGAAGATCTGCCTGGTTTGCCTCCATTTCGTCAAGTGGAGTTTGGGATCGACTTAACTCCTGGAGTCGCTCCGATTGCACGTGCACCTTACCGTTTGGCGGTAAGCGAACTCAACGAACTCTCCGCACAACTTCGAGAGCTACTCGACAAAGGGTTTATTCGTCCAAGTTCGTCTCCATGGGGAGCACCGGTTTTGTTTGTTAAGAAGAAGGATGGAACGTTCCGTATGTGTATTGATTACCGAGAGCTTAACAAAGTTACTATTAAGAATCGATATCCACTTCCTCGAATCGACGATCTCTTCGACCAGCTGCAAGGTTCGAGCTACTTCTCAAAGATTGATTTACGGTCTGGATATCACCAACTTCGCGTTCGAGATGAAGATGTCCCCAAGACTGCTTTCAGAACTCGTTATGGTCACTACGAGTTTCTAGTTATGCCGTTTGGGCTAACTAATGCACCTGCTGTATTTATGGATCTGATGAATCGAGTGTGCAAGCCGTACCTCGATAAGTTTGTAATCGTTTTCATTGATGATATTTTGATCTACTCCAAGACAAAGGAAGAACATGAGAGACATCTACGACTGATTTTGGAATTACTCCGTAAGGAACAGCTTTATGCTAAGTTTTCGAAGTGCGATTTTTGGATTCGCGAAGTCCAGTTTCTTGGACACATTGTTGATCAGAATGGAATTCATGTCGACCCGGCTAAAGTGGAAGCTATCAAGAATTGGTCTACTCCCAGAGCGCCGACCGAAATCCGACAATTTTTGGGACTTGCCGGATATTACCGAAGATTATTAAGGGTTTCTCGCAATTGGCTCAACCCTTAACAGCATTAACGCACAAGGGAGTGCAATATAGATGGGGTGAAAAAGAAGAACACGCGTTTCAAACTCTCAAAGATATGTTATGTTCAGCTCCGATTCTTGCGTTACCCGATGGAGTTGACGACTTTGTAGTCTACTGTGATGCATCCATCCAAGGACTCGGTTGCGTGTTGATGCAACGGGACAAAGTAATTGCCTATGGGTCCAGGCAACTGAAGGATACTGAGAAGAATTATACAACGCATGATTTGGAATTAGGAGCCGTTGTTCATGCACTCAAGATTTGGAGACATTATCTCTACGGAACAAAGTGCACAATATTTACCGACCACAAGAGCCTACAACACATCTTTGAACAGAAGGATCTCAATATGCGACAACGACGGTGGGTCGAACTACTGAATGATTATGACTTAGCAATCAAATATCACCCGGGAAAAGCCAATGTTGTGGCTGATGCCTTAAGTCGGAAAGAATACGAAAAGCCTCGACGAGTACGAGCGCTGCAACTTACCATTCACACGGGATTGCCGGATCGGATCCGCGATGCCCAACGAGAAGCTTTGAAAGAAGAAAACTTCGCAGCTGAAGCACTGCGAGGGGTGGATGGTAAATCTGAGGTGAAGTCCGATGGACTCAGATACTACAATGATAGAATTTGGGTTCCTTTACTTGGAAATCTTTGTGAGCTCGTGATGGACGAGGCTCACAAGTCAAGGTATTCGGTGCACCCTGGATCGGATAAAATGTACCAAGATTTGAAGGGTTTGTATTGGTGGCCGAATATGAAAGCCGACATCGCGCGATATGTGGCTAAATGTTTAACGTGCTCAAGAGTTAAGATCGAGTACCAAAAGCCTTCTAGGCTATTGCAGCAACCAAAGATCCCAGAATGGAAATGGGAGGATATCTCCATGGATTTTGTAACGAGATTACCTCATCGATCGAATCGACCAGATGCGATTTGGGTTATCATTGATCGATTAACCAAATCTGCACATTTTATTCCGATGAAGGAAAACGACAATATGGATAAGTTGACAAAGCTGTACATTGACCGAATTGTGGCACGTCATGGAGTGCCTAAGACTATTATCTCCGACCGAGATCCTCGATTTACTTCCCGATTATGGCAATCTATGCAAGAAGCACTGGGAACCAGACTGGATATGAGTACAGCTTATCACCCGCAGACCGATGGTCAGACGGAAAGGACTATTCAGACTTTAGAAGACATGCTCCGAGCTTGCGTTCTCGACTTCGGTAAAGACTGGGAGGCTCACCTTCCGTTGGTGGAGTTTTCCTACAACAACAGTTATCATTCAGGTATCGGTGCTGCACATTTTGAAGCCCTTTATGGCAGAAAATGTAGGTCGCCCGTGTGTTGGGCTGAAACGGGTGAGAAAGGACTCACCGGACCGGAACTCATTCATGATACGACTGAACGAATTATTCAAATCAGAAAACGGATAGCCGCAGCACGTGACAGACAAAAGAGCTATGCCGACAAACGCCGTAAGCCCTTGAAGTTCGAGGTAGGCGACAAGGTGCTATTGAAGGTATCTCCCTGGAAAGGAGTGATACGCTTTGGAAAGCGTGGAAAGTTGAATCCTCGCTACATTGGACCGTTTGAAATCATTGGGGAAGTAGGCCCGGTGGCCTACCGTTTACAACTCCCTGCCGAACTCGATGGAGTTCACAACGTGTTTCACGTCTCAAACCTGAAGAAATGTCTAGCTGAAGACACTGAAATAATTCCTTTAGAGGAATTGGAGATCGACGAACATCTCAGATTCATAGAACAACCAGTAGAAATCATGGGACGCGAGGAGAAAACCCTCAAACGCAACAAGATTCCGATCGTCAAGGTTCGATGGAACTCAAAGCGTGGACCAGAATATACTTGGGAACGAGAGGATCAGATGAAGAAAAAGTATCCTCACTTATTCGAGCAAACGTCCACAGAAACTCAAGGTATAATCTAATTCTGGGGACCAAAATTCCTTTGACGAGAGGAGGATGTGACAACCCTAAAACTTTTGCTTTCTTTCCCCAGCAACGACGACAGCTGAGACCGCGAACGCTACAACACTAGAATAATTTTCGGGACGAAAATTCCAATTTCAAGGGGATGATGTGACACCCGAGAATTCCAAGGTTAACTTCCGTTAGACAATCTCCGTTAGTTACGTTATAAGTGTTAACTTAGTAACTAATGCTTAACTAGGCCGAATACGTCCACGACCATTGGTTGATCACCGAACCCGTCCATATGTGTTATGTGTTTAACTATTTATCGTCATTACGTGCAATGTGACTTAAATACATGATTTAGTATTGTGAATAGCATGACAATTTATGAATCGTGTTTATCTTGTTTAGAATGTGAAATTGACCACCTTTGGTAACCAGCGAAACTACCGGGCGAAACTATAGTGTCGCCCGGCAGTCTTTTGGCTCACTCGTGATCAGAGCCAGTTTCGCCTGGCCAGCGAAACTGCCAGCGAAACTAGCCTCTGATATAAATAATCTTAATAAACCCTAGTTCTCCCATTTGCCTCCTTTACACACAAACACACACACACTCCATCTTTCTCCTGGAAATCTGATCAGTCGAGATTCACACCGAGCCATCGAGATCTCAGCCCCGAACCATCATCCATCAAGCTTAGAGATCGAACCGTGAGTCCCAAAACCACCATTTTTATGTTTTCTATGTGTTTTCTTAAAAAGCATGCTTGAATCTTCATGTAATCACTTGATCTTCTGATATGTTGCTTAGGAATGCTAGATCTATCATAAAGTCAGTAACTTTACGTGTGAAATCCATCCATGTTGAAGATTTATGCTAGATTAGGTCATTTTAGGTTAAAATGTGTTTTTGGTGATTTGATGATGAAAATGCATGTTTAAGGTGTTAAAGCTTACAGATTTATGTTGATAAATGGTTATGTATGCTACATAATGAATTGCATGTAATATGGAAGCTGTTAGATTAATTTTTAGGCTGATTTATGTGTTTTTCGCGACCAGCGAAACTGTGCTGTTCTCTGGGCGAAACTATGTAGCGAAACTATGTATATCTTCATCCAGCGACACTATGTAGCGAAACTGTAGTGTCACCGGGTAAACCAACCAGACCTGCTCGAGCGAATCTGCCGAGCGAAATTCCCTGAACGAAAGTTCAAATCAGTTTCGGGCGAAACTAGGCTAGCGAAACTGTGCCAACAGTTTCGAGCGAAACTAGCCTAGCGAAACTGTGTCATCGGGTATTGCCTAGCGAAAGTGCTGCCCGTGCACACAGCGAAACTGCCTAGCGAAACTGCTAGCGAAATTGAGACCAGAATCCAAACTTGTGCAATTTATTTGAATGTTCTACCATGACTTACATGATTATGCCATGATGATACATGCTATGACTTCTGATGTATATGAACCCTTGTTTATGATCAACCATTGGTGTCGTGTGTCGGTATGTCGTGTTTTAGTTCCAACGTGCTATGTTATGGGCCATAGTGACGTTAAGTTAAAGAGTAGACACAACCTAATACTTAAGACCTTAATGTGATTATTAGGTCTTCGTTAGCAAATCATAATTTGGATTATTGAAGTGTAGCTGAGCAACCTAAGGTGAGTTTCACAAACCCTTTAATTGTGTGCCCGTTTGGGACACAACGAATGGACTTAACGGTAAACAACGCTGACATTTTGAGGTATAACAAATTGGGATACCTGTTATGGAAGTTGGAGTGTTTTATGGGAACACTTGCAACTGTCCATCCTTGGGGGTTTCTATTGAAACTCGGAAACGACCATTTGACACTTAAACTCTTTTTAGGATTTCAGATGAAATCCAGAATAAACATTTTAATATGACTAGTGTAGGTTAAAGTCTAAACCAGATGATATCACATGATTTCTAAGGATGCCTTAAAACTTAAAAAGTCCTCAACCTAGTACTGTTGATCTGAGAAGCGAGGGGATGTTGGGTAGATCTACTGAGGGTTTGACAAACCCTGCTCCGCGGTACACAAATGTGTAGCCAACCGCTTGGAGGCCGAACGGAGTTTAATGTCAGCCTATGTTTAGTTGTGGGCCTCCCTATTGGGACACAACTGGAGGCACCAACCATCGGCTATTGCCGAACTCTGTTACGTCAGCTTTCAGCCCTAGTACGACTTCCTTAGTGCATGGAAACCGGATTAGCTACCCGCGATATCGGTTGACCGCTTTAACTTTTACTTAACTAGTGCATATTCGGTAATTCAACACTTGACAATGTTTTGCAAACTACTACCTATTTATATGTTGATGAATACGATTATGAGACCGGGCCAATGCATGTCATGCCCACCGTGAACTCACCAACCGTTAGGTTGACACTTGTGTGGTTTTCACTTTTGCAGATCGTTGAGGAGTATCCACCAGGGGTTGGCATGGCACAAGAAGACATTTACTTTCATTAAACTAAATTGGGAATTTGGATTTGAAACAATGATTTGTAAAGCACGTGGTTAGTGCTAAGATACTAATGTTTTATTCCGCTGCGTATTTTAAACTGTTTTATTTATGAACATTGGACTTTACTCTGATTTGTTTAGTATTTGTAACTAATGGTTGTGGTCCTGGTCTAGTCGCGCCCCTTAACGGTATAAACTCCGTTAGTGGTTAATTGGGGGTGTGACAATGATGGTTCGGGGCTGAGATCTCGATGGCTCGGTGTGAATCTCGACTGACCAGATTTCCAGGAGAAAAGATGGAGAGTGTGTGTGTGTTTTTGTGCAAAGGATGCAAATGGGAGAGCTAGGGTTTATTAAGATATTTTATATTAGGGCCTAGTTTCGCTGGCAGTTTCGCTGGCCAGGCGAAACTGGCTCTGATCACGAGTGAGCCAATAGACTGCCGGGCGACACTATAGTTTCGCCCGGTAGTTTCGCTGGTTACCAAAAGTGGTCAATTTTCACATTCTAAGCAAGATAGACACGATTCATAAATTGTCATGCTATTCACAATACTAAATCATGTATTTAAATCACATTGCACATAATGACAATAAATAGTTAAACACATAACACATATGGACGGGTTCGGTGATCAACCAAAGGTCGTGGACGTATTCGGCCTAGTTAAGCATTAGTTACTAAGTTAACACTTATAACGTAACTAACGGAGATTGTCTAACGGAAGTTAACCTTGAAATTCTCGGATGTCACATCATCCCCTTGTATTTGGAATTTTCGTCCCGAAAATTATTCTTGTGTCGTAGCGTTCGCAGCCTCAGCTGTCGTCGTTGCTGTATTTGCTGGGGAAAGAAAGCAAAAGTTTTAGGGTCGTCACATCCTCCTCCTGTTACAGGAATTTTGGTCCCCAAAATTTAAATCATACCTTGAGTTTCTGTGGACGTTTTCTCGAACAAGTGAGGATACTTTTTCTTCATTTGATCCTCTCGTTCCCAAGTTTATTCAGGTCCACGCTTTGAGTTCCATCGTACCTTGACGATCGGAATCTTGCTACGTTTGAGGGCTTTCTCCTCGCGTCCCATGATTTCTACCGGTTGCTCGATAAATCTCAAATGTTCATCAATTTCCAATTCCTCCAAAGGAATTATTTCAGTGTCTTCAGCCAGACATTTCTTTAGGTTAGAGACGTGAAACACGTTGTGAACTCCATCGAGTTCAGCAGGGAGTTTTAATCGGTAGGCCACCGGGCCTACCTCCCCAATGATTTCAAATGGACCGATATAGCGAGGATTTAGCTTTCCACGCTTTCCGAAGCGTATCACACCTTTCCAGGGAGATACCTTCAATAGTACCTTGTCGCCTACCTCGAACTTCAAAGGTTTACGGCGTTTGTCGGCATAGCTCTTTTGTCTGTCACGTGCTGCGGCTATCCGCTTTCTGATCTGAAAAATCCGTTCGGTTGTATCATGAATGAGTTCTGGTCCAGTGAGTCCTTTCTCACCTGTTTCGGCCCAACACATGGGCGATCTACATTTCCTGCCATAAAGAGCTTCAACAGGTGCTGCACCGATGCTCGAATGATAACTGTTGTTGTAGGAGAACTCCACCAACGGAAGATGAGCTCCCAGTCTTTACCGAAGTCGAGAACGCAAGCACGGAGCATGTCTTCTAAAGTCTGAATAGTTCTTTCCGTCTGACCATCGGTCTGCGGGTGATAAGCTGTACTCATATCCAGTCTGGTTCCTAATGATTCTTGCATAGATTGCCACAGCCGGGAAGTAAATCGAGGATCTCGATCAGAGATAATGGTCTTAGGCACTCCATGACGTGCCACAATTCGGTCAATGTACAGCTTAGTTAACTTATCGATATTGTCGTTTTCCCGCATAGGAATAAAGTGTGCAGATTTGGTTAATCGATCAATGATAACCCAAATCGCATCTGGTCGATTCGATCGATGAGGTAATCCCGTTACAAAATCCATTGAGATATCCTCCCATTTCCATTCTGGAATCTTTGGTTGTTGCAACAATCCAGAGGGCTTTTGGTACTCGATCTTAACCCTTGAGCATGTTAAACACTTAGCCACATATCGCGCGATCTCGGCTTTCATATTCGGCCACCAATACAAGTTCTTCAAATCTTGGTACATTTTATCCGATCCAGGGTGCACCGAATACCTTGATTTGTGAGCCTCGTCCATCACGAGCTCATGGAGATTTCCCAGTAAAGGAACCCAAATTCTGTCATTGTAGTATCTGAGTCCATCGGTCTTCACCTCAGATTTACCATCCACCCCTCGCAGTGCTTCAGCTGCGAAGTTTTCTTCTTTTAACGCTTCCTGTTGGGCATCGCGGATCCGATCCGGCAATCCCGTGTGAATGGTAAGTTGCAGCGCTCGTACTCGTCGAGGCTTTTCGTACTCTTTTCGACTTAGGGCGTCAGCCACCACATTGGCTTTTCCCGGATGATACTTAATTGCTAAGTCATAGTCATTTAGTAACTCGACCCACCGTCGTTGTCGCATGTTGAGATCCTTCTGATTAAAGATGTGTTTTAAACTCTTGTGGTCGGTTTATATTGTGCACTTTGTTCCGTAGAGGTAATGTCTCCAAATCTTGAGTGCATGAATAACGGCCCCCAATTCCAAATCATGCGTTGTATAATTCTTCTCAGTATCCTTCAGTTGCCTGGACCCGTAGGCAATCACTTTGTCCCGTTGCATCAACACGCAACCGAGTCCCTGGATGGATGCATCACAGTAAACTACAAAGTCGTCAATCCCATCGGGTAACGCAAGAATCGGAGCTGAGCATAGCATGTCTTTAAGAGTTTGAAACGCGCGTTCTTCTTTTTCACCCCATCTGTATTGCACTCCTTTGTGCGTTAAAGCCGTTAAGGGTTGAGCCAACTGCGAGAAACCCTTGATGAATCTTCGATAGTATCTGGCAAGTCCCAAAAATTGTCGGATTTCGGTCGGCGCTCTTGGAGTAGACCAATTCTTGATAGCTTCCACTTTAGCTGGGTCGACGTGAATTCCTTCCTGGTTAACAATGTGTCCAAGAAACTGGACTTCGCGAATCCAAAAATCGCACTTTGAAAACTTGGCGTAAAGCTGTTCCTTGCGGAGCAATTCCAAGATAAGTCGTAGGTGTTCCTCGTGTTCTTCCTTTGTCTTGGAGTAGATCAAAATATCATCGATGAAAACTATCACAAACTTATCGAGGTACGACTTGCACACTCGATTCATCAGATCCATAAATACGGTCGGTGCATTGGTTAGCCCAAACGGCATAACCAGGAATTCGTAGTGACCATACCGAGTTCTAAAAGCGGTCTTGGGGACATCCTCATCGCGAACACGAAGTTGGTGATATCCAGACCGTAGATCAATCTTTGAAAAGTAGCTCGGACCTTGCAGCTGGTCGAAGAGATCGTCGATTCGAGGAAGTGGATACCGATTCTTGATCGTAACCTTGTTAAGCTCTCGGTAGTCAATACACATTCGGAACGTTCCATCCTTCTTCTTAACAAAACATACTGGTGCTCCCCATGGAGACGAACTTGGACGAATAAACCCTTTGTCGAGTAGCTCTTGAAGTTGTGAGGAGAGTTCGTTGAGTTCACTTACTGCCAAACGGTACGGTGCGCGTGCAATCGGAGCGGCTCCGGGGGCTAAATCGATTCCAAACTCAACTTGTCGAAATGGAGGCAAACCAGGCAGATCTTCAGGGAATACATCTTGGAAGTCGCGGACTATCGGGTAGTCGTCGATTCTGCGCTCGGGGAGTGTCGAATCGGTGACGTTTGCAAGAATCGCGAAGTGACCTTTACGAAGGCACTTTTGAGCTTTGAGAAACGAAATAATACCAGTTACTGTTCCACCTTTTTCACCTTGGACCGTTAACACTTTACCTCCTTCGAGTGGGATACGAACCACTTTTTCTTTACATAAGATTTCAGCTCGATTCTCAGATAACCAATCCATTCCTACTATAACATCAAAACTACCAATCGGGAAAGGCATAAGGTCGATTCCTAATGTATGGCCAGCTAGTTCTAACTTACAGTCCTTAACTATCTGAGTTGTATCATGGAGTTTACCATTTGCTAGTTCTACCACATATTTAGCGTCTAAGGCAACCGGTTTAGCATTAATCAACTTAGCAAATTTAGTGGAAATAAAACTTTTCTCAGCACCAGAATCAAACAATACAGTAGCAAAGAAACCGTTAAGGATGAATTTACCGTTAATCACGTTGGCATCGTTGCAAGCTTCACCTTGACCCATGACAAAAGCTCTTCCCCTGCCATTTCCACCATTCCCGTTGCCATTCCCGTTACCATTTCCTCCGCCATTACCATTCCCACCATTGTTTCCTGGATTACCATTACCCTGTCTTCTCAACTGCGGGCAGTCCCTCTTAATGTGGCCTTGAGCACCACATTCAAAACAGCCACGGGCTCCACCATTGTTGTTCTGATTGTTTCCTTGCCCGTTATGGTTGTTCCCATAGTTGTTGTTGCCATGATTGTTGTTGTTTTGCCTTTGGCGGTTTTGTTGCTCAGGTAGAGTTGCCCAGCAGTCTTTTGCTTCGTGGCCTTTCTTTCCACACCTTTCACAGCTCAGATTCTTTCTACAAACACCAGCATGATGTTTCCCACACTTGTTACACAAAGGCAGGTTACCCCTGTAGTTGCTTTGACCATTTCTGCCCTGGCGGTTGTTTCCACTGTTGTTTCCAGACCTCTTGCTCTGACCCTGAGAATTATAAGACCTCCCAGTGCTGTTTCCAACACTCTGATTGTTCATTGAGTTCTCAGGAGCTTCATCATCAGCTTTTCTTTTGCCACTAAGGGCAGTCTTCTCAGTGGCCTTTGCAGGAAGTGTACCCTTCTCAACCTCCTGATCAGTAAGTTTGTGAGCCAAACGGATGGCTTGCTGTACAGTTGCGGGGTTGTTGGCAGTCACTAGTCCTTTGATTTGAGGCGTGAGGCCTTCCAGATAACGCTCGATGCGTTTGAACTCAGCATCCACCATTGTGGGGCACAGAACCGCGTACTCGTGGTAACGCGCAGTATACTGTTCGATTTCAGATCCAGTCATCTTTAAATTCAGAAATTCTCCCTCTAGCTTCTTCACTTGATCACGGGGACAGTACTCCTCCATAATCAGTTCCTTAAATGCTAAACGAAGTTTATACCGTTAACGGAGTTTATACCCCCAAATTAACCACTAACGGAGTTTATACCGTTAAGGGGTGCGACCAGACCAGGACCACAACCATTAGTTACAAATACTAAACGAATCAGAGTAAAGTCCAAACATTAATAATAAAAACAGTTTAACAGTACGCAGCGGAAAACATTATCTTTAGCACTAACCACGTGCTTTACATAAACATTGTTTTAAATTCCCAAGTTTAGTTTAAATAAAAATAAACATCTTCTTGTGCCATGTCAACCTGCTCCGGATACTCTTCAGCGATCTGCAAATGTTTAAACCACGCAAGTGTCAACCTAACGGTTGGTGAGTTCACAGTGGGCATGTCACGCATTGGCCCGGTCTCATAATCATAATCGAGTCAACATATACTTATGAAATATTCATTTGTGAAAAGCAATGCTTAGCGATATCCAAAATCATAGTTCTGTGGTTTAGTAAGAGTAATGTCCGTAACATACGTTATCGGGTATGAACTAGTTTTGTATAGTTAAAGTGCTCAACCGATATCGCGGGTAGCTAATCCGTTGTTCCATGCACTAAGGAAGTTTGTACCAAAGCTGACCATAAATTATTGTAGTGGCCGTGCCATCAGGTTCTGCGGACCTATGTCATCGCGGAATTGCCTCCCCCGTGTCCTCTCGGGATCACGGTCAAATAGGCTGATATTGTACCTCCGTGCACTCCCCGTGCCACGGGGCGGAGTTTGTCAAACTCTAGTAGATCTACCCAACATCCCCTCGCTTTACAATTAATGGTACAATTTAGTTGAGGACTTTTAAGTTTTCAAGGCATCCTTAGAAATCATGTGATATCATGTGGTTTAGACTTTAACCTACGCTAGCCATATTAAAAAGGTTTACCGGATTCTCATGAATCTCAAAAGTGTTTTCAGTTTCGTTTCAGAAATAGTTGTTTGAGTAATTCACAAGTGCTTCCCATAAAGCACTTCAAGTTCATCAAGTGGGTGCCGAGCACTCCAAGTTTTCAAGTTCATCAGGGAGGTGCATAGCACTCTCGAGGTTGTTAGCATTGTTTTTCATTTAGTTATTCGGTGTGACCCAAACGGGTTCACGGTAATCGGGTTAGTGACACTCACCTTGGGTTGCACTGCTACACTTGTTATATAATCCAAGTTTGCTTAACGAAGACCTATGAACACGTTTAGGTCTTAAGTATTAGTTTGGTGTCTAATCTTTACTTAACGTCACTATGGCCCATAACATAGCACGTTGGAACTATGACTCGACATACAGACACACGACACCGATGGTTGATCATAAACAAGGGTTCACATATTACAGAAATCATAGCATGTTTCATCATAGCATAATCATGTAAGTCATGGCATAACATTCAAGCAAATTGCACAAGTTTGGATTCTGGTCTCAGTTTCGCTAGCAGTTTCGCTAGGCAATTTCGCTAGGTGCACGGGCAGCACTTTCGCTAGGCAATACCCGATGACACAGTTTCGCCAGGCTAGTTTCGCTCGAAACTGTTGGCACAGTTTCGCTAGCCTAGTTTCGCCCGAAACTGGTTTGAACTTTCGTTCAGGGAATTTCGCTCGGTAAATTCGCTCGAGCAGGTCTGGTTGGTTTACCCGGCGACACTGCAGTTTCGCTGCATAGTGTCGCTGGTTGAAGATTCACATAATTTCGCTGGACAATTTCGCCCAGAGAACACAGTAGTTTCGCTAGTCGCGAAAAACTTACGGATCAGCCTAAAAATCAATCTAACAGCTTCCATAACACATGTAATTCATTATCTAGCATACATAACCATTTACCAACATCACAGAAGTCATTTTAACACCTTTAGCATGCATTCTCATCATCAAATCACCAAAAACATATTTTAACCTAAAATGATCTAGCATAAATCTTCATCATGGATGGATTTCACACGTAAAGTTACTGACTTTATTGTAGATCTATCATTCCTAAACGACATATCAGAAGATCAAGTGATTCTATGAAGATTTAAGCATGCTTTTTAAGAAAACACATAAAAATGGTGGTTTTGGGACTCACGGTTCGATCTCCAAGCTTGATGGATGATGGTTCGGGGCTGAGATCTCGATGGCTCGGTGTGAATCTCGACTGACCAGATTTCCAGGAGAAAAGATGGAGAGTGTGTGTGTGTTTTTGTGCAAAGGATGCAAATGGGAGAGCTAGGGTTTATTAAGATATTTTATATCAGGGCCTAGTTTCGCTGGCAGTTTCGCTGGCCAGGCGAAACTGGCTCTGATCACGAGTGAGCCAATAGACTGCCGGGCGACACTATAGTTTCGCCCGGTAGTTTCGCTGGTTACCAAAAGTGGTCAATTTTCACATTCTAAGCAAGATAGACACGATTCATAAATTGTCATGCTATTCACAATACTAAATCATGTATTTAAATCACATTGCACATAATGACAATAAATAGTTAAACACATAACACATATGGACGGGTTCGGTGATCAACCAAAGGTCGTGGACGTATTCGGCCTAGTTAAGCATTAGTTACTAAGTTAACACTTATAACGTAACTAACGGAAATGTCTAACGGAAGTAAACCTTGAAATTCTCGGATGTCACAGAAAACCACATATTTGGTACCATATAGGTAATGCCTCCAAATTTTCAAAGCGAAGACAACCGAACCAAGCTCAAGATCATGTGTCGTATAGTTCTTCTCATGGATTTTGAGTTACCTCGATGAATAGGCGATGACTGTATCTCCATGCATGAGGACACAAGCAAGACCTTAATTCGATGCATTGCGATAGATGAAAAAATCGTTGTTACCATTAGGAAGAGTTAGATTAGGAGAATCACTTAATATTTGTTATAATAGGTTAAGACACTCTCACCAAGAATTCCTAGATCGGCGTCTAGGACCATCAATAGATTTGGATTTATACGCAATGCCTTTGTAGACAGAAAACTCGGTTACCGGTGTTTTCACCTTTCCAGTTAATACATGTCTGTCTCGTGTAAAGTATTATCATTAAATGTTAATCAAACAAAAAAGAGTTATGAACGTCCGAGGACGAAAGAAAAATACTTCGAGGGGAAATCGTTTCCATCTAGGATAGCGTATTCGTTCCGGTTATATGTCGGCCATGAAATCCATCAATATATCGAGCAAATCATGGGCATTCACATTTCGGTCAAAGGGAACTGTGCGCGATTCTCTCATGAATCACCTTCAGCAAGGTATGGCATTCAGGGTCTTAACCCAGCGATAATCTTTCTTCATAGATACAAGACATTCATTGCTAATCTAAAAGAGATCTTATAAATAACCAATTTTGATCAAATTTGTTTCTCTAAAATTAAAGATTCATAACATAGCATAAAAGTATATTTTACAATTTTAACTTCTATGACTTTAGTTTATCCTAAAATAATCCTTAAAAGATTTCAATTCATGAAAATAAATATAATAAAAACTTGTATTATTTACATGTATAGTTTATATACGTTGTAGTTTAACAAAACATAAATTAATAATATATACTACGAACTATATGCATGAACTTATTATTATAATTTAATCTATATAACATTCACCATAACAAATATAATAGCATAAAATATATGATCTGGTATGTAGATGAAAAGTATTGCAAATACAGTAATTAGCATAAGACGTCCATTAATTCCATAGTATATATCGATTTGATTAACAATTTCATAAAAATTATAGTTTATAAAAATAATGTCAATAGCTTAAACATGTTTCGAAACAGTAATTCACAGTAACACAATGCATAAAGATGATAAATTCAATCAAAACACACGAAATCCTAAAATTTCCAAATTAAATATGAACCCTAGAGATTCACTTTTCGGTATAGTTGTCAAAATCAAAAATTGATTGACGGCTTTTTTAGTGAATGAAAAATAATAAGTTTGAAAAAAACAAGAATTACCCGTAAAGGGTGAGAGTTAAGGTCGGAATTGCACGATGAAGTTCAAAGGCCCTAGAAATTGGGGATACTTGATTCTCACACAATTTGTAGCAACTGACAGAGGGTCGATATATATTGGGAGGGTAGCTAGTGTTTCAATTTCATAATAAACACTAAAATTGATTTGAATTTGAATGAAGATTATGATGAACCAAATTTTTAAACGATTTGATTTCATTTAGTCTGGTTCATAGATTTGGCTTTAGATAGATTGAAGATAAAACCACATCGATAATATGCTAAGAAAAACTACTTAAAATGTGAATAGATAAGCTCAAAAATTGAATTGTTATTAAAAAAAAATGTTTTCTCCGACCTGGTGTGGTCGAGTATCATGAAACCCGAGCCACTCCCCATCGCGACATGCAATGGGTGACGTCAGCATCACACAAATATTTTATTTTAATTAATTTATTTAAATCATAAATAAACAAAATTAGTTTGTAGCATGCATATCGCAAACACCGGTATATTGCACATACTAATTGATTGTAGTGATTGAGTCTCAATTAGAGAGTTATAATATATCTATAGTACCCCCGCCGATCATACTTTCCAGCTCAATGCTAGAAGCTACCAACACTGTAATACAAACAAAAACAGAAATAGAAATTCGTGGGGTCCGAGGCCTTATTTAAAAAGATTGATGAACGATTAAGCAAGACTTTGCCTTAGAGACCAATGAAATGAGACCAAGAAGCTTTATTACACAAAAGTTCTTTGACGACCGTTTGCTTCTTCTTCCCTGCTTACTATTTCTATCACCTCTACTGCTTTGACCTGCTCACTTAGAGTGAAGATCAATAATGAGCGGAAAGGAGTTCACACAAGACCACAGAGCGAGAAAGAGATACTTCGCTTACCTTTTTAACCTTGCCCTTCTATCACATCTATCTTGCTTTTCCTTCAGTCACATCCAGTCTCAGTTCTGCTTCCAACTATCGATGGGGAGAGCTTGGACGTATAGCAAGATTGAATAAGAGATATGGCATACGAGAATAGTATATAAAATCACAAAGGTGACTGGAGATGAGCGTGGTTAATATTTCATAAAGCACCTTAGAAATTGCTAGTAATGCCCTATTGACCTTAGTCTTGTTATTTGCTAGCTTTAGCTTAGAACTATACTATCTCATTAAACGTCGAATATCCCTATGATGCTAGCCAGTAAAAAAGGAATGAGTCTACTTCTTTGCTAGCTTGACTCCAAAACTAGTAGAAGAAGGAAGCGAAGATCGGTCTATCCCATTAAGCATAATCCCACTAGCCAATGAAAGGACTACTCTTATTGGACTGTGAGCAACAACACCAAACCAAAGCTAATGAGACGATAAATGCGATTAAACTGCTTTATAACTGTACGATTGATAGGTCTTAGCTAAGTCCTGAAGTTGAATGTATATAGTATTATAAAATGAGATAAAATGATTATCAAAAATGAATTTCCCAACATATATTGCTTAAATCGAAATTGAAAATTAAATTATGAATAAAAAGCAAATGTCATAGTTAATTGGTTGAAACTCTTATTTATCTTTAATATATATATATATATATATATATATATGGTTAGGTTCAAATGAGAACTTTTTCTTTATATATATATATGGTTAGGTTCAAATGAGAACTTTTTATTTTAAGACTTTTGAGAACTAAATCTCCATCACTAATTTCAGGTGGGGATCACTATAATTCATGGGGGGGTTTCCATATATATAAACTAGTGTCTGAGATTAGTTCTTTTTAGTTCTCAAACCCAATTGGTTCTCAAATGATCCTCTCCTTATATATATAATACTTTAATATATATATTAGAGAGAGAGTGTTGAAAGTTGAATTTTTAAGAAATGTACAATCTTTTATACATGATGTACAACTCTTAAAGCTTGAGAAAACACAAATTTTAAGAAGCAAAAGCCATATCACAAGGATCAATATTCATTTTATCCCTACCGACTATTTGGTTTCAATCTACGGTGTATCTTCCTCAAATCGTTTCTACCCTTTTGATCTCTTATTCCCTTTCTTTCTTAAGTTGCAGAGAATAAACCCATTTCAGGGGAAATTCACCCAAATAGCCATGGACCAACCTCCATTTACTCATATGGCCTTTATCCTGCCTTTTTACTATAATAACCAACCAATAGTAGTCCGCCACATCATGCTTTTAGTCAAATTCACGCCAGGTACACTCGTTGTTAATGAGATTTTCACGCCGTATATGAAAATTTCGTACCGTTTTTAAAAATAATAATAATAAAAAAAGTCACTCCCGCCATCTACTCGCGCTGTATAAGAAAGTTTCGCGCCGCTTTGAAAAAAATGAAAATTAAATGAATTAATAAAATAAGTCTTTTCTTATATATATTTTTTTAATGTTTTAACTTTTAGATTTTTTATATATTATTGTTTTAAATTTATAGATTGTTGTTTTAACATTATAAATTTTATATTATCTAAAAAAACGTTTTAACTTTTAGATTTTTTATATATTATTGCTTTAAATTTATAGATTGTTGTTTTTAACGCTATAAATTTTATATTAATTAAAAAACATTTTAACTTTTAGATTTTTTATATATACTTCTTTTGAATTATTAGATTGTTGTTTTTATCGTTTTATTTCTTTTAAATTTTAGTTATAACGTTTATCTTTATAAAATATATATATAATATCTTTTATGATATTTTTTAAACTTTTGATAAAATACAACTTCTTTGTAACTTTTAGTGTTAACTTTTTTAACTTCTTTTTTTTAATTTCTTTTTAAATTTATAAATTGTAACCTCTTAAAAATATATAATTCAATATCTTTTTAATTTTTTATAAAAAATTTATAAACTTAAACGTTTTTTTTAATTATTTTACGTTTCATTTGTTTGATCCTTTTAAGTTTTAACCTTTAAAAATGTTATTATTTTACAAAAACATAAAAGAAATTTATAACTTTTATACGAAACTTTTTAACGTTTAAGTTTTATATCTTTTTAGTTGTATTCGGAACTCTTTAACGTTTATAGTTTTATACCCTTACTTTTCACCTATAAAATTTTTAAACAATCAGTTTACACGTTATCTCCAACTCTCCTTACAAGACTTATATGATTAAACAATTGGTTACGAGACTTAAATATTTTTTAATAAAGAACTCCGTTTTTTAATAAAACTTAGGTTAAAATGTTCAGAAAAAAAAAATTATAAACGACCGTGTATTTAATTTTTTTTAAAAGATCACTAAATATAAGTTATGAACATAAAACACATTAAGATGCTTAATTAATTAAGATGAATAAAAATTAAAAAATATAAAATAAAAATGAATTACACTCGGTTCAGAAACTTTCACGCCGAGTACTACCGCCACTATTAGAGTTTCATGCTAAAAATGGAAGTCAAAGGCTATTATTGTAAAATGACGGGTCAATGGACATTGTGGTAATATGAGGTTGGTTTAGGGCCATGGTGAAATCCCCCCATTTCAGGTATAGAAACCATTTTTCGATTTGAAATTCAAATCAGCGTTCAATTTAATCTAGAGCAAAAAATTCCAGCAGGAAAATCCCAAGAGAAAATCTCGAACAAAAAATCTCGATTAGAAACCATCTTTTTCGATTTGAAATTCAAACTCAGATCGATTTGAACCCAACTATGAAGCGAGATCTGGAACAGATGCGTGAGGTATGCTTTTTATTTGTTCTGATTTCTTGATTTTTCATTTAGGGTTTCATATACTTCAAGTTCTTTGTTCGATTATGGCAGAAGATAGAGATGAAGGACTGGCAGTGGTGCGGATTAGGGTTAGAAAGTGGAGACCGAGTAAAGAAGAAGGTGTAGTAGCAATGGTCGGTCGTCTACATGCATTTTTCTGGTAATTCTTTGTTCTTATTGTTGTTTTTGTACCTATCAAATCTTTTCATCTTATCTGATCATCGATGAACCTTCAAGTGTGATTAATCGTAATTAGGGTTACAGATACTTTTGGATTCTTCATCATTAGGGTTTTGTTTTGTAGGTTTTTATTGGAGGCGGTATCTCTTTGATTTCTTTCTTGAGTATTCAAGATTGAGGTCAGTCGCTGCTACGAACACTGGGTCTCCTTTGCCTCATTCACATAGCAGTTTTGTTATATTCTAATAACTTACTGTGGTTGTTTTACTGATTCTTCAAAGGTAATCAAATACATACAACCTCCATAGAAATTACATTTTCGTTTTGATTTCATAAATGTTTTGTTTCTATGTTTTCTGTTTACACTTGATTTCACTTCCATATGTAACCATGGATGTGTTTGCACCTTAAAATTTTATGATTTTGACAAGGTAATTACATTAAAGGTTGTGATGGAACTAGAATCGGTGAAACCAAATTCAATTTGATGTTCGTCATCATCGAAAAAATGGTGAACTAATTGATGCATCACCAGATCAAAGGTAATTTCCATCCACAACGATTTTTTTTTAAGTGATGATATGTGATTATTGTAACACTATTATTATGTTTGAAACTTATCTGTTATAGATCTACTTTATAAAAGCTTCAAAGGTCTGTGTCTTAAAATGAGTTATTTGTATAGTTCCTAATGCTACTTTTAAGTTGCTTATGATATGTGGTGATTGTGAGAGTAAGTTTATATAGGATACATTTTGACATAACTTTTGTTCACTCATATAAATTTATAGTTGTATTTCCTCTCATATAAGTTTATATTTGAATGTTCGAATTGTTTAAACTAAGTTTGAATGTGAAGTCTTGATAGGTTTGTAAGCTATCTCTTATAGATTTATTTTTATAAACATTCTCATTGATCTTTTATTTTTGCCTTTTTTTGTGCTCGCAGGTTTGTTTGGTTTCTCTTGGCAGTGCTAAAAGTATGGAAGATTAGTCAAATATATATCATCATCATCATGTATATACAAGTGATACAAAATATGGGTCCAAGATTTTAAGTTTTTAATACCTGTTTACGTTCAACAAAGATCCCACGCACAAGCAAAGAGGTTGAAAAAGATTGCAATGGCAAAGTATAAGCCAAAAGTAAAAAGGGTGTCCGCCTAACTCAAGTTATTATTCACAAGTAGAAGAAATGGACCAAAACAAAGTATAGGGGAGAATTTTTGTTTTAAACTAGACGTGTTTCAAATTTTTGTGTTTGTCTTTCGTCGTTTCATTTTGTTTTCTAATTCTTTGATTGTGCTTGGCGTTTTTAGGTTCTTGGCTTTATGTTTCTTTTGATATTTCTCCTATATTTCTAATTCCAACTTCCTGCTTGTCCCTTTGTTTTATAAATGTTCATTAGTGTATTCTTCTTTATGGACTGAGGGCTTCAGTCCCATTTTTTATTTATCTCAAAATCTGATACATATATTAATTGAGTTTTGCAGGTTCAGTTTTTTGCGGTTTTGCTAAAGATAATAATGAAACGTCGATTTCATTATCTAGGTTTGTTATGAGATTCTAAATGTTAATATTTATTTGCATACATGCGACATGATCGGATTTAATTAGCTTTTCTACAATTGCTCATTTTCAAATAAATAGTCATTTGAAATTCCTTATATTTCATGGATTGTCATATTCAGGGAAAGAATTAAACTTGAATTTTCATTTCTTGTTGCACTTTGTGATGGCCAGTTACCTTTTATGGTTTAACAGAGAAAGGGGAGGTATATAATGAAAACCTCTCCGAGTTTGGAAAACCGTGAAAACCAAGCTAAAAAATTCGATTTTTGTTTCGATTTTTTTATGGTGATTCTCTAAGTTAAAAAAAACCCCCTTTATGCAAAAAAAAAACAAAAAAAAACGCCTAGTAAATTTTTTTTTTATAAATATTTTATAACTGAGGTTACATATGTAACAGGGTAACAACATATGTAATCTCGGTTATAAAATATTTTTTAAAAAAATTTACTAGGCGTTTTTTTTTTTGCACAAAAGGGTTTTTTCTAACTTAGAGAATCACCATAAAAAAAATCGGAACAAAAATCGAATTTTTTAGCTTGGTTTTCACGGTTTTCCAAACTCGAAGAGGTTTTCATTTTATCATTCCTATATATATATATATAAACATACATATAATATATGTAGGGAGGGGATCATTTGAGAACTAATTGGTTTTGAAAACTTTTGAGAACCATTCTAAGCCACTAGTTTATATATATGGAAAACCCCCATGAATTATAGTGGTCCCCACCTGAAATTAGTGGTTGAGATTTGGTCTCAAAAGTTTTCAAAACAAAAAGTTCTCATTTGAACCTAACTCTCTCTCTCTCTCTCTCTCTCTCTCTCTCTATATATATATATATATATATATATATATATATATATATATATATATATATATATATAGGGTTAGGTTCAAATGAGAACTTTTTATTTTAAGAACTTTTGAGAACTAAATCTCAACCACAAATTTCAGGGGGGGACCACTACAATTCATGGGAGGGGGGATACATGTAATAAACTTGTGGCTCAAATTAGTTCTTTTTAGTTCTCAAATCAAATTGGTTCTCAAATGATCCTCTCCCTATATATATATATATATAGGGAGATGATCATTTGAGAACCAATTGGTTTTGAGAACTTTTGAGAATCATTTTTAGCCACAAGTTATATATAAGGAAATCCCCCCCATGAATTTGAATGTTTCCCCTCTGAAAATTAGTGGCTCAGAATGGTTCTCAAAAGATCTCAAAAGAAAAAGTTCTCATTTGAACCTAACCCTATATATATATATATATATATATAGTGAAAAGTTCATTGTAGACCCCTTAAAAAGTGTAGACCCATAGACCCCTTTAATCACCATTAGATCATCTAATTTAAAGGTTTAGATTGATTTTCTTAAGTTAATGAGATTTTTAAACTAAATCACGCGGAGGGGCTTTCTGGTAATTTTACATTCTTCTTTTAAATGACAATTCCTATCAATCCTCATCTATCTACGATCTGAAAACCTTCCAAAACCCTAAAACACGGAGCGATATCCATTTTCTTCATCGTTTGTGCGGAGGATCTATCAAACTCTTCTTCAATGGATTCTTCGCATCACCTACGTAAGTATATAGTAGCTTTCTAGATTAGGGATTTCGGTCTTATGAGTCTGATGGAACAATCCGTTTTTCCGTTTTTCCGTTTTATGATCTCGATTTTTAGGGGTTTCGGTTGTGATGGAATATTGAGTTTAAAATTAACTAATTGCATATTGTTCTTTGAACAATTTCTCGTTGCTCATCTGTTTTGTTCTACCCTTCATCTATTTTAATGTGAACAAATGAAACTGCATATCTCGTATGGTACAGAGCTTATGTCACAACTGAGTTCAATATTTGGAACCACTACGTCAAAATTCACCTTTGGCCACAGAAAAAAACCGTGACAAAAGGTGTTTGGTCACGTTTTTTTTCCATTCCAACCGACACCATAGGTGCCGTGACCATATGTACCCTACGACCACGTTACAATATCAGTGGCTGAAGCCACCTATAAGCGTGGCTAAAGGGTACCAATATTTGTTGTTGTAATCAAACAATTCTTCAGAAAAGCGTGGCCAAAGGGTCCCAACGGCCACATGTGTTTGGTTAACGTGGCCTTTGGTATTTTATGGTCACGTATATTCGTGTTTTAGCCACATACATTATAAAAATATGTGGCCAAAGGGTTGCTGAAATCATACATTTTGTCACAGTACGAGTGGCCAAAGGGTGGCAACGGCCACGTTAAAATATCAAAAGTGTGGCCTTTGGTATTATATGGTCACGTATATTTGTGTTTTAGCCACATATGTTATAAAAAAACGTGGCCAAATGGGTTGCTGAAATTATAATTTTTGTCCCAATACGCGTGGCCAAAGGGTGGCAACCGCCACGTTAAAATATGAATAGCGTGGCCTTTGGTATTATATGGTCACGTATATTTGTGTTTTAGCCACATATGATATGAAAAAACGTGACCAAATGGGTTGCTGAAATCATAAATTTTGTCCCAATAAGCGTGGCCAAAGGGTGGCAACGGCCACATTAAAATATAAAAAGCGTGCCCTTTGGTATTATATGGTCACGTATATTTGTGTTTTAGCCACATATATTTGGAAAAAGAAAGTGGCCAAAGGGTAGTTGAAATCATACATTTTGTCTCAATACGGGTGGCCAAAGGGTGGCAACGGCCACGTTAAGATATAAAAAACGTGGCCTTTGGTATTATATGGTCACGTATATTTGTGTTTTAGCCACATATAATTGGAAAAAAAAGTGGCCAAAGGGTAGTTGAAATCAGATAAATTGTCCCAATAAGCGTGGCCAAATGGTGACAACGGCCACGTTAAAATATAAAAAGTGTGGCCTTTGGTATTATATATATGGTCACATATATTTTCTTAATTACAATTAATTATATATCAATTAATTAGTATAGAGAAACCTTAAAAATCATATATTATAATTAAAAATTAATGTACATACACTAATCATGACGCTGTTCAAAAAGATAACATACGACACTAATCAAAGTTTAATTTCTATAATAATTAATTATAATTTCTTGTCCGTGCTGTTCAGCTGCTTCTGCTGGCGCCGTGTGATTTTTCTATTTATCAGATTTTGATTCATCAACTGGTTTGGTGTTATGTACACTTTCGGCATCTTTTTCCGATCATTATTTACCTGGAAACATGACAAATAAAACCGATCAGATATATATAATATATATATAAAGTTAATTAATTAGCGGATACGATTAATTAATGTAGTAATTACCTGTGGTTGTTCCAGTACTTTTTGAACCGTAGAATGATCAACCGGCTGTGATCTATCTGACTTGTTATTAGAATGAAGGATCATTCGGTTCATCGGCCATGCAATAATATATTTATTTTCAACCTCCGAAAGCGTTGTTTTTTATCATCTACTGGGAATGGTAAAAATGTTGCACCCTTTTTGACCTGATAAACTTTAATTCTACGGCAACCAGGAGGTAATGGACTTCCATGAATCTTCTCATCTTTTTGTTTTGGTAATAATTCAGCCATTCCCACGACGTTCAGTGGATCCCCCTCCATGTGCAACGTCGCAGTTTGGCTCCCCTTACTGGCTGCAGATCGATAGCAGCTGCAATGGCATCATAATTATTTGGTTTTTCCAACTGATGATCACTCTTCTTAGGAGTTACTTTACAAGCTGCAGGCTTACTGGTTTTGCATGTCTCTTATTCTTTTCCTAAATTGACACCATGTAATTAACTGATTAGTAACATATATATTAATTAACGATAACGTCAAAGCGATTTGTCAAATTTCTAAATTAATTATATATATATATATATATATATATATATATATATATATATATATACCACTTCCTGCTCTGATGCCCCAACAGCACTGGCTGCAGCAGCTGCTGCTTCTGTCATTTTTCTCTTTCTCACCTAAAGACAGCATCAGCATTTAATTAAATGATCATAGAGCAATTAGTTATAAGGGAAGTACACAACTGTGTAAATTAAAATAGTTACCCTTTCCTTTTGCGACGCTGTTGTAGACGGAGGAGTGTGTTGTGATAGAGTCGTAGAAGTGACCTACAATTCAATTAATTAATAAAATCATATCGATCATAACCGGCTAAACATTAGTTAACTATCCAGATAACCATTCGGATGAAGTACAAACTTATCATAGCCGGCACAGTTAATTATTAATTATATTCCGGAACAACTCTAACTATCCTGATGAACTTTACCTATACTGGTGAACTTTAACTATCCGGATGAACTATAACCAAACGGTGAACTATAACTAGGGACGCATGTTCATCCAGATGAACTAGAATCTTCCGGATCAACTCTAACTATCCCGATAAACTCTAACTATCCTGATGAACTTTTTACTATCCTGATGAACCTTACCTATCCTGAGGAACTTTAACTATCCGGATGAACTCTAACTATCCGGATGAACTATAAGTAGAGACGCATGTTCATCCAGATGAACTAGAATCTTCCAGATCAACTCAAATTCAGAACTGTTTCAAATCCGTACCTTATCGGCCGACCTTTAGATGAGTTTGATTGAGTAGATTGTTTCCACGATGTATTGTGCGCAGAATTGATCATGTCCTACGTACAATTAATTCAATTAGTTAATTAATTAATAAATATGCGCTCAAGGGAGATTGATCGTATCAGCAATAATATTTAATTGATCGATAAAAAGTAAAGTATATATAATATAATTAATTATAGGTATATATATATATATATATATAATATATATATATATATATATATATATAGTTTGTCCCTTACAGAATTTACCGCTTTATGAACTTGTTTATCTTGAATCACGGCCTCCATAAGCGCCGTAAGCTTATCAATTTTATCATCCTGTGATTTAACCATATCAGTGAGGCGCTCAACCTCTTGATCCTTTTTCTCACGCAGCTGTCTTTCATTTTTTAGTTCCGCCTCAAGTTTTTCGATCCGTTCTTTCGATCGCCCTTTTGGAGCACCCTGCCAATATCCACAGGAAGTCACTCTATACCCAATACCTTTTAGGTATCCACCCCTTTCCTTGCCAATGACCAATGTCAGGGCATCCGTTCCCGGTTCTACGGTCACAGATCCCGCATTTATCTTTGTTTCATTCTCGGCCTGCAGTAATATAATTTAGTTAATTTAATGAGGTGCTGTTAATTTTTAACATGTGAATAATTAGGTATATATATAGCAATTAAACTTACTATATCATCTGCTACGCCCTTCACCACAGGCGTTTTGTATTCCCCCTCTTTATTTACCCTTCCTTTCCTCCACATAAACGATCGAGAGGGGAATTCATCAGCTGCTATTTCTTTGTTTTGTACCTTGTATTATAATAATAATATATATCAGACTTGAAACATACATTGCACGTTCTTAACCATGACTGGGTGTAACACACTTAGCTTATTACCAGTTTTTCTCTCAGAAAGACGTATCCTCCCCGCCCCATTGAATGATCATAAGTATAATTTGCTCGAACCTCTTTTCCAATCTTTGACGCAGCCTTTCCAACAGAACAGTAGGATATATAATTATAATCTCATTAATTAACACTTATTAGCTTAATTAATGAAATCTGCAGTTTGAATTGAATAAAAACCTCGAATTCTTCAGATCTTGTATATGCTACAAATCTGTCCCAGTCTTCTTTTTTCACAATAGTGCGGTACATCTTTGGAACTTTCTCAAGCACGGTGGGTTTTGCTAGGTTGGGACGAATGTGTTTTTCCAACATATTTCTTCTAAAACTCTTTAGCAACCCACCAAGCCGTACCATTATTGCTCTCCTTCGACAGTCATCAATTTTGAAATATATCTGAAAAAATAACATATGACAGGATATTTTAGTCACATGGAATTTAATAACAAACCTAATATGAGAAAATGTTTAATCTGTTTCATAACCTGAATCGCTGCCCACATTTTGTTCTTGTCCTCTTTTGGCACCTTCCTCCATTCTAGATACCTCAATCCAACCCCTGCCCTTACAATGTCTCCCATAAAACTCGAAAATTTTGCTCTATGGTCCCCGCCAACCCTTCCCAGCGCATCAAATGTTAGTGGCCATTTTTGCTCACCATTTTTCTCAAATCTGGCACGCCACTTTACCAACCGCGTCATCCCCCTCTTGTTTGCTTGGGGAGCAGAGGCTTCCCCATTCTCATTGTCGACTACTTGGGTATCAACTTGGGCATCAATGTTTTCCATGTCCTCTTCACCCGAATAATCGTCAATATTGTTATCCATTTCCTCTTCATTATCCGAATAATCGGCATTGTTATACATTCCCTCTTCTTCCGAATAATATTCATTGTCATATGCTTCACCTTCAATGTCCATTGTTAAATCAGATGAATCCTGTAGATGACAGTGAAATAAATAGAGAATTAATGAAATAAATGCGATGGAATAATTAAGATGAAATAATTGAGATGAAAATGATCTACTGAAGATGACAGTGAAATTAATATATACTGACGGGAATTAGGTAGTGATCTTCTGAAGATGATAGTGTGATGAATCCGGAACTGATCAATGAATTAGGTAGATGAACTTTTAGTGATATGGAAGAAGAGAGTAATGAATCGTTCTGGTGATAAAATTTTGGTTAGAGGGAATTGAATAAGAACTGATCAATGAATTTTAGGAAATTTGAAAAATGGTGGGAAGTAATTTGGGGATTAATAAGATCGATCCGGGTGAAAACATCTTAGCTAATAAGGACGTGACAGCATTTATCGGATTTAATATAAACTTAATTAATACGATTTGCGTTAATATTTATCTTGAATTTTAAAGAGTTAAAATGGACTCAAAAAGTTAAAACCACCAAACCACAGGGACGCAAATCGTATTTAACTTTATTTTAACCATGCTTATTGGTTACATACACACCTTACTGGGACTCATTGGTCCCAACCGGCCCTCGTTTCCCCTAAACACACCTTATTGGGTCTCATTGGTCCTAAACACAACTTATTTGTTACATACACACCTTATTGGGCCATCATTGGTCCTAAACATGCTTATTGGTTACATACACACCTTATTGGGACTAATTGGTCCCAACTGGCCCTCGTTTCCCCTAAACACACCTTATTGGGACTCATTGGTCTTAAACATGCTTATTGGTTACATACACACCTTATTGGGCCATCATTGGTCCTAAACATGCTTATTGGTTACATACACACCTTATTGGGACTAATTGGTCCCAACTGGCCCTCGTTTCCCCTAAACACACCTTATTGGGACTCATTGGTCCTAAACATTCTTATTGGTTACATACACACCTTATTGGGCCATCATTGGTCCTAAACATGTCTATTGGTTACATACACACCTTATTGGGACTCATTGGTCCCAACTGACCCTCGTTTCCCCTAAACACACCCTACTGGGACTCATTGGTCCCAACTGGCCCTAGTTTCCCCTAAACACACCTTATTGGGTCTCATTGGTCCTAAACACAACTTATTTTTTACATACACACCTTATTGGGCCATCATTGCTCCTAAACATGCTTATTGGTTATATACACACCTTATTGGGACTAATTGGTCCTAACTGGCCCTCGTTTCCCCTAAACACACCTTATTGGGACTCATTGGTCTTAAACATGCTTATTGGTTACATACACACCTTATTGGGCCATCATTGGTCCTAAACATGCTTATTGGTTACATAGACACCTTATTGGGACTAATTGGTCCCAACTGGCCCTCGTTTCCCCTAAACACACCTTATTGGGACTCATTGGTCCTAAACATTCTTATTGGTTACATACACACCTTATTGGGCCATCATTGGTCCTAAACATGCTCTATTGGTTACATACACACCTTATTGGGACTCATTGGTCCCAACTGACCCTCATTTCCCCTAAACACACCCTACTGGGACTCATTGGTCCCAACTGGCCCTAGTTTCCCCTAAACACACCTTATTGGGTCTCATTGGTCCTAAACACAACTTATTTGTTACATACACACCTTATTGGGCCATCATTGCTCCTAAACATGCTTATTGGTTACATACACACCTTACTGGGACTCATCGGTCCCAACTGGCCCTCGTTTCCCCTAAACACACCATATTGGGTCTCATTGGTCCTAAACACAACTTATTTGTTACATACACACCTTATTGGGCCATCATTGGTCCTAAACATGCCTATTGGTTACATACACACCTTATTGGGACTAATTGGTCCCAACTGGCCCTCGTTTCCCCTAAACACACCTTATTGGGACTCATTGGTCTTAAACATGCTTATTGGTTACATACACACCTTATTGGGCCATCATTGGTCCTAAACATGCGTATTGGTTACACACACCTTACTGGGACTCATTGGTCCCAACTGGCCCTCGTTTCCCCTAAACACACCTTATTGGGTCTCATTGGCCCTAAACACAACTTATTTGTTATATACACACCTTATTGGGCCATCATTGGTCCTAAACATGCTTATTGGTTACATACACACCTTATTGGGACTAATTGGTCCCAACTGGCCCTCGTTTCCCCTAAACACACCTTATTGGGACTCATTGGTCTTAAACATGCTTATTGGTTACATACACACCTTATTGGGCCATCATTGGTCCTAAACATGCTTATTGGTTACATACACACCTTACTGGGACTCACTGGTCCCAACTGGCCCTCGTTTCCCCTAAACACACCTTATTGGGTCTCATTGGTCCTAAACACAACTTATTTGTTACATACACACCTTATTGGGCCATCATTGGTCCTAAACATGCTTATTGGTTACATACACACCTTACTGGGACTCATTGGTCTCAACTGACCCTCGTTTCCCCTAAACACACCTTATTGGGACTCATTGGTCCTCAACACAACTTATTGGTTACATACACACCTTATTGGGCCATCATTGGTTCTAAACACAACTTATTGTTTACTTACACACCTTATTGGGACTCATTGGTCCTAAACACATCAAATTGACCCATTTGACCCCAAATTGACCCATTATTTAATTTTTATCTTAAATAATTTTATATAATTTATTTTAGAATTATTATTCCCCAAAATTTAAGGGCGCGTTTAGTTGTGGAAAACAGGGGGTGTTTTCCATTTCTGTTTTCCAAGAAAACAAGGAAAACAGAAAACGCGTTCAAATTGTATTTTTTAGAAAACGTTTTCTAGGAAAACAGAAAATAGTGTTTTCTAAATTTTAACTAAAAATGGAAAACACCTTTTTTACTGTTTTCTGTTTTCTATTTTCGTTTTCCAAATATATACAAAAGAAAATGGGCGTTCATTTTCTAGGGTTTATACGCACAACCGCTCGACCTCTCCTCCGTTACCTCTGTCGCCGTCTGCTCCACCGCATCGTCGACGGAAATCTAATGAAATGTAGAGATAGAAAACAGTTGATTTGAACATGTTTTCTAGTTTTCTAATTTTGAAAATGAAAATTCCATCTTTCAAATTTGAACGCGTTTACAAAAATTTTCATGTGTTTTCTAGAGATGGAAAACTCATTTCATTTTCTAGAAAACTAGAAATGAAAAACTAGAAAACATTTTCCACAACCAAACGGCCCCTAAGGTTTTTGTAGATCCGTTCTGTTTTTTGTGTTTAGGGTTTTTGATCGTCTCTGCATCAGTTGTTGATCGGATTGCAATTGTTGATCAGATTGATTTAATAAACAAAAATAGATAAACAAGTATATAACAAAAAGTGGATTTCATACTACTGATTCCAATTCCATACACAAAATTGTTTCCTAATTTACATGTTCATTCCTAAAAAAAAAAACAGAGCAGTTGCGGGTTGAGGTTCACGGGAACCTAGATTCCATCTCCTCCATCAACTCCAAATGCCTACTCATTGCTTCTTGCCTCTGTTGAACCAACATTTGAAGCCTGGCATCGGAGACGCGTATCTCTTCCATCAGAAAAGTTGCCATCTGGTATCTTGATGGACTTGGTGGCTCTGTAAGTACTTGGTTGAGCAGGGCCAACCCGTCTAAGATACTCTGTCTCTTTGCCCCGATAATCACCTCGTACCTGTCCAGGGTAGCAACAATCTTTATCTGCAAATAATGTTCAACTAATTCTTTCAAGTTTGCCATTTTGAGAAGGATTTGAGTGTTTTGAGAAAGGGTTTGTTAAGGATTTTGAGAAAAGGTTTGATAAGGATTTTGAAAAGGGTTTGATGTTGGAGGTGAGAAGTTTCTGATTACTGATCAAGTGGTATGGTTATATGTGCAAATCACTTGAGTATGCGTCTTCTCAGATGTGTAATCACTAGAGTATACCATAGGTCTTATTTGATTAATTTCAAAATTACCCACTGAGTTCATGAGGACTGCACATTATAATTGTTGGACTTTTGGTTATCCTACAAAAATTATTTTCACACGTTCTCCAAGTTAATTAATTAAACTGAAATTCCTACACGATACCATAGGTCTTATTTGATTAATTTCAAAATTACCCACTGAGTTCATGAGGACTGCACATTATAATTGTTGGACTTTTGGTTATCCTACAAAAATTATTTTCACACGTTCTCCAAGTTAATTAATTAAACTGAAATTCCTACACGATACCATAGGTCTTATTTGATTAATTTCAAAATTACCCACTGAGTTCATGAGGATTGAGGGAAGATGAACTAGAGTTCTTCAGGATTATAAAGAGTTATTCAGTAATAGAACCGGATGAACTAGAGTTCCTCAGGATCAAGAGTAATTATTCAGTAACAGACTGAATTAGAAGCTAATTTTCGTTTTAATTTATTTAAATATGATTCTAACTGGGCCCGCTAAATTTTAAAAGAGGCGGGGTAAATTAGAGCGAACTCAATTGAAAATTTCACATATCAATCGACAGAATTTTCCCTCCGTCCTATTACTTCTCCAATAAACAGGTTCATAGTAAAGATTATTGAAAAGGATTTTCAGTATTGATCGTTTTTAATCATCTTAATTTGTTGTTGTAGCTGTTAGCAAAACAAACATGGATAAGTCTTGGATGAAAACCAGTAGAACCACGCAATCATATGCCGATGGAGTTAAATCATTCTTAATGTTTGCAGTTACCAATTTGGAGAGTAATGAAATTCCATGTCCCTGTGTTAATTGTCTAAACCATTACTCTATTAATGTTGATGATGTAGAATTTCATTTGTTTTCAAAGGGATTCGATCAGACTTATAGAAGGTGGATTAAACATGGAGAGATAGACGAGCCCGCAGGAGAGGAGCTTCACACGGAATCATTTTTCGATTCCGGAGTGCCATTGGATGCAGCCGAAACAATAAAAATGGTCAGAGCTACTGAAGAAAATTTCGATGAGGACCATGAGAAGTTTCAAGAATGACTCATGGATGCTGAGAAGCCTCTGTATGAAGGATGCCATACCTTCACAAAGTTATCTGCCTTGGTTCAACTACTGAACTTGAAGACTAAGCATGGAGGATCAGATAAATTTTTTAATGAACTTTTAGTTTTGCTGAAACAGATGCTACCTGAAGGTAATGAGATTGTGAAGAATACATATGAGGCCAAGAAGATTTTGAAGTCAATGGGTGCAGGGTACACCAAGATACATGTGTGTATCAATGATTGTATTCTCTACAGGAAGGAGAACAAGGACCTAACTGTATGTCCAACTTGTGGTGAGTCCAGGTGGAAGGTGGATGAGAGGACTAAGAAACTATACGACAATACTCCTGCAAAGGTAATGTGGTATTTTCCCATCATTCCAAGATTGAAACGACTGTTTCAAGTGAAAACCACAGCGGAGGATCTAAGATGGCATGCCACCAGTTCCAAAACACCCGGTGTGTTACGACACCCATCCGATTCACCGGCATGGAAAGCCATCGATGACAAATATCCCGAAATCGCTGACGATCCTAGAAGTCTTCGTCTTGGCATTTCAACTGATGGGGTCGACGTAAATAGAGGTAACAGAAATCACAGTGTGTGGCCGGTTCTATCTGTCATTTACAACCTTCCACCATGGTTGTGTATGAAAAGAAAGTTCATCATGCTTTCGTTATTAATATCGGGAGCGCCTGGAAACGATATTGATGTGTTTTTGGAACCATTAATTGATGACTTAGAGCTGTTATTCGAGGCAGGTGTGGAAACATATGATGCGTACGCGCAAGAACAGTTTACTATGCGTGCAGTTGTTTTATGGACGATTAATGACTACCCTGCACTTGGTACACTTTGTGGTTGCCCGTACAGTGGATTCCATGGTTGTGTGGCATGTCGGGAACAAACTAAATGCATTAAGCTTCCTTTCTCAGCCAAACAGTGTTATGCTGGTCACAGAAGATATCTACCATATACGCATGCCTTCCGAAAGCAAACAGAGGCCTTCAATGGTAAACAAGAGTTGGAAGTTGCTGCTAATCCTATGACCGGAGAACAGATATACAACGAAGTTCAACATATCAGGAACAAATGGGGAAAGGGATTAAGGTGTACTGATTCAGAAATCCCAGAGACCTCAACCGGAAGAGGGGGGAAGATTGATAAGAGAAAAAGAAAGAACAAAGAGAAGCCACCATATTGGAAGAAATTCAATATATGGTTTCGAAGACTTAGATACTGGAGGCATAATAGTGTCCAACATTGCATTGATTTCATGCATATTGATAAGAATGTGGCTGAGAGTCTTGTTGGAACTCTGCTCAACCTTCCCGGAAAGACGAAGGATGGACTGAATGCGAGAAAGGATCTGAACTTTTTGGGGTTAAGACCAGAGTTGCAGCCTAAACAGAACAAGAACAACATAGTACTTCCTGCAGCGTGTTACACGTTACAAAAAGATGAAAAGGAAAAGTTTTGTGACACGTTGTATAACTTGAAGGTTCCACAAGGCTATTGTTCTAACTTTTCTAGTTTGGTTAGTCTAAAGGACAAGAAACTTGTGGGGCTCAAGTCACATGACTATCATATGCTGATGCAACAGTTTCTGCCAATTGCAACTCGGTCAGTCATGCTTGAACCGACAAGATATGCTATTATAAGGCTCTGTTTTTTTTTCAAATCAATATGCAGCAAAGAGATCAACGTCGAAGAGCTAGACAAATTGCAAGCAGATCTTTGTGTCACACTATGCCTGCTTGAGAAATATTTCCCGCCATCATTTTTTGATGTTATGCTTCATTTGACGGTGCACCTTACTAGGGAGGTAAAATTATGTGGCCCAATATGCTTTCGATAGATGTATCCATTTGAAAGGTGTATGAAGGTAATTAAGGGCCACGTGAGAAACAAAACTTATCCAGAAGGGTGCATTGCTGAGGAGAACATCGTAGAAGAAACGATTGAGTTTCTCAGTGAATACCAAAAAAACATCACAACTATTAGTGTTCCAACTAAAAAGCATAGCAGTGCGGATGGAAGTCCTGGGTCAGCTGGTAGATCAGTTGAAGTCTCTCCAGAGCTCCTATCGAAAGCGCATTTATTTGTGTTGCTAAATACGCCTGAAATTGAGCATTATATCGAGTAAGTAATTTAGATTATTAACCTTTTTTTATCTGTTTAATTAATTATAAACTCTTATAGATAACTTCAATTCATGTAATTGCAGAGAACACATGAAATTTTTGGAAAAGGAACATCCTGGTAGTAGACTAAATGACCTGACTAAGAAGCAGAGCACAACATTTGGTAAATGGTTATGCAACAAGGTCAGCTAAATTTGCTTATTGCTTTAATTCCGGATGAACTGTAACTTTCCTGAACAACTGACCTGAGTTGTCCGGAACAACTCTATTTTCTCTCCGGATGAACTATAACCTTCCTGGTGAACTGAAACTATTTTCTTATAGTTTTAATTCCGGATGAACTGTAACTTTCCGGAATAACTGACCTGAGTTGTCCGGAATAACTCTATTTTCTATCCGGATGAACTATAATCTTCTTGGTGAACTGAAACTATTTTTCTTATAGTTTTAATTCCGGATGAACTGTAACTTTCCGGAACAACTGACCTGAGTTGTCCGGAATAACTCTATTTTCTATCCGGATGAACTATAACCTTCCTGGTGAACTGAAACTATTTTTCTTATAGTTTTAATTCCGGATGAACTGTAACTTTCCGGAACAACTGACCTGAGTTGTCCGGAACAACTTTATTTTATTTTTGGAAGAGCTATAATCTTCCTATTCCTAATGAACTCTCCTAATGAACCTACTATGAATTTCAGGTTAAAAAGGAGATGGCGGAGTCCCCAGAAACTATATCAGAGACCGTTAGGTGGATTTCACATGGTCCGCACAGAGGCGTGAGGAAATATGAAGTATATGACATCAATGGCTATTCATTTCGTACAAAATCTCGAGACGGTAGGGTTTATCAGAACAGCGGGGTTGGTGTAGAGGTAAATGACATGCACATCTCTAACGAGGTCTTAACCTATGGAAAAAAACCTTACTATGGGGTTCTAAAAGAGATATGGCTACTAGATTACCATATGAAAACCATCCCTCTATTTATGTGCGACTGGGTTGAGAATACATAGGGGGTCAAAAAAGATAGTCTTGGTTACACTTTGGTCAACCTTAAAAGACTAGGTCACAAGGAGGACCCGTTCATTTTCGCGTCACAAGCACAACAGTTGTTTTACGTCAAAGACCAGCCGGATAAAAAACTGCATATTGTCTTTGTCTTTATGACACCTCCCAGAAATTACAGAGATTATTATGAAGACGATGCCAATGAAGAATTTAGTACGGTAGTTTTTCCTCACAACGATAATGTATTGCCATCCGTAGATACACGTCACAATGTTTACCATAGAGCTGACTGTACTGGAATGATATTACGAAAAACCACCGATTAATTGATCATCATTGTAATGTTTTTGAATCTTAGCAAACTACAGTATCAACAATATTTGTTTTTTTTTCTTTATGTATTCTGGAATATATATTATGGATCTTAATTTTGAGTCAAGTGTTTCCTTTTTTTGATTGTGCCTGCATGTCTCCTCTCTTTGACCAAACCAGAGTCAATAAAAGTCAAAAATAAACAAACATAATCAACTGCTGCTTTACCAAACACAATTACATACATAATCCAAAGGGTATGATTCCATTAATACATTGATCTATAAAATTACAACTGAAAAACTACTAACTTAAAAGGGAGAAGAAGCGACTGAAGAAAAATCCCTCTTTGCTGCTCACATGCACTTGCTTCTGATCAAGTGAAAAGAGAGAACAAGTCCCTCTTTGCTTTCTCACATGCAATTTCTTATGATCAACTGAAAATGGTGAATAAGTGGCTGAAGATAAATCGGGTTCATGGGGCCAAAAGGGAGAAGAAGTGGCCGAAGAAAAATCAGGCTCGTGGGGCCAAAAGGGAGAGAAGCACCTGAAGAATACAAGTCTTGCAAACCTCAACATGTGCCCTTACTGCTGACTGTTATAAAATTACACAATAACTTAAAATCTGCTCTCAGTAAAGCATTTGTATGAACCATTAGAGACTCCTCGTCTCCATGGTTTCCACAATAACTTAAAATCTGCTCGTAGGAGATACAGAGTGCAATCTTTCCCTGCACAAGAAAAAATTACCAAATCTGAGATGAAAATTTCAATCGAATTTCAGTGGTGAAGATGATAACTTACCGTTTTCCACATACGGATGACGCCAATTCCACATTTTTTGCCGTCGATGATGGACGAAAACAGAGAGAAAAAGACTGGGAGAAAAGGGTCATGGTGGAGATGATGATGAAAACTGATACAGAGATAGTATATATCGATACTCGAGGGGCGTGGTAGATGGAGATTTGAAAGATAAAGTAAATGAAATAGTAATGATTACAAGCGCCGTACACGGTTAGTATTCTTCTTTTGGCCACCTAAAATTAATATACCGTGACCATTTGTCATAATTTGTCACGCAACCAATGTTTAATATGAGTGGCCATATCACAAGATAATCAAACATGATAAACATATATAACCATCATATATTCAATTATAACTACTAATATCATAACTAAAAATAAACATATAAAACATTGTTCTTAATTTGTTCATAATTAAACTAAACCCTGATTAATTGGATCACTGCAATCTTCGGATATGTATCCTGAACTTGCATCGTCATCATCATGATCATCATCATCTTCTTCATCTTCTTCATCTTCTTCATCTGCTTCTTCATGATCTTCTTCATGATCTTCTTCATCTTCATCTTCTTCTTCGGGTTCATTGAATTTTGTATCAAGGACACGAAATAATTTCGATGTCTCAACATGGTAGGCAAAACAATCAGGAATCTTCTTCTGCGCATGGAGTTGCTTTAGGATGTTCTCATCGTTGTGTTTAATCACAGATTTGTGGGACTTGAAGGATCTTCTTCTCCTGTTACTGTAAACCAAAAAAATACGGTTATGCTTCACATACCAGTAATTAAGGGAGCGTTGATTATCGGCCATTTGATACCAGAATTGGTGTAAACGAATTGGTGTAGAGAATTTGAGATCAAGAAAGGGATGGCGGTAAAAAGGAAAATAACAATGATGATGATATATAGGGTAGCAGATTTTAACCCGCTCGAATTAATTGGTACAATTGAAAAAAGCGCGTTGTTTTAGAGGGAAACAAATCTTCTCTTTTTCGCCACGCGTTTAATATTACCGTGACCATAAAATAGATTTTTGTCACTCACAACCTACCATTTAGTCACGGTTAATATATGTGGCCATAGGTAATAGATTTTTGTCACTCACAACCTACCGTGACCATTAGTCATCTAAAATTTAGTCACACAACCTAATAACAGTGGCCATATGTACTAGCTTTTAGCCACATAACAAAGTAAAAAGCATGGCCATTGCTCACATTTAGCCACGCATAAATAGTTTTGTTTTCTTTTAATTTACTAAGTAATAAAATCTACTCTTCCGTCACACAACATTATTTAAGCGTGGCCATACATTCCTTTTTGGTCACACGAATAAAAAATCATAAAAATTCCGTGGCCGTTTGGTGCATTTCGCCACTCTTTTTTAAGTGTGACAAATAAGTGCCACATGTTTTTGTAAAACAGTGGCTTTACTGCACCTGATTGTTGTTGTCACATAAACAAAAAAATACGTGGCTAAAAGGGTCCAAAGGCTATATATTTGGCCACGGGTACAAAATATGTGTGGCTAAAACGAGAATTTCTTACCTTTGGCCACGCTTTTTTCAAAACAGTGGCTATGCGTTATCAAAAAAACCGTGGCCAAAGCCACTTTTTGACGTAGTGAACTCCATATCTAAGAATGTAATATTTGGAAGTGCATATCTAAGATTCAAGCATATTGGGGACTATATTGATGATTAAAAGTATTTTGGTTCTATAAACTATCTTTGTACAACTTTGGAGTCAAGTAACTTTTATGTCTGGCAGAGTTTAAATGGGTTCTCTTTGCTATATGGCATTTTATTGAACTGCAGTGGCCTAATGTGTTCATTTAAAAGTTGTGCTATTGATTTTAAAGATTTTTTTCATGGCATTTTATTTTGCTTAAAAGAATAGATACGACCTTATTTGCTTCATGTTTACTCTCACTTGGTTACATCAGTGAATGTCTCCCCATTTAAAGGTAGGCAAAAGTATACTATAACTTATATTAACATCACCCAAAAATAAAACTCCACATGCTGATGTTTGTAATGATTTTTTTACAGGTTTTTAGATACATCTGATTTTAATACCTTAATGATGCCCCATAAGTTCTTGCACATGTCTGGTATCTTTCGACACTTTTATCAAGTCTTTTTAAAGCAAAATATATCTTCGGTCTTGAATTTTTAATCATGTGCTGCAACTTTTAATACATATCAAAAGATAAATGTTCTTTTAATGAATTATTTAATTAGGACGGTGCTATTAACATTTAAAGTAAAAAATGTAATTTGATGGCTATTGTTAGTTTCTAAGATCCTGGCATAGGAAGATATATATCAAGTTTGATTATGATTGATTGTTTGTATTTTGTGTTTTCTAACATTTTTACCGACAAATTAGTTTTATATATATGGCAACTTCATATTTATTCATGCCTTTTTTCTTGGGCTGTAAAAAATTCAAACATTTTACATGTTGAGAATACAATGATGTTTTACATTACATTATTTATCGGACGTTGTCATTATCAGTTTATCTAACAAAACCTAAATCTCAATGATAATAGGTTTGTAGCTACTTTATGAAAAGATATCGCAACATCAGGTGAAAGAATAGACAAACAACAAATACAAAGAGCTGAACATCCTGCTGTTATAGTGATTACATCAGTGAAGGTTTTCCCATTTGGTTGGCTAATATATTAGTTTTATATGTGTTAACTAACTCTAAATTCACTATTGAGTTTTAAAACTCACTTTTGAGTTTTAAAACTCAATGTTGTGTTTTAAAACTCACTGTTGAGTTTGAAGCTCACTGCAAACTTTAAAAATTGACGTTCTGTAGAACTCCCTATTTAGTTTAAAACTCACTGCAAGTTTAAAACTCACCCTGGTGAGAATTAAAACTCATTGTTGAGTTTTAAACTTACTGTTGTTGTGTTTAAAAACTCACTGTTCTGTTTTAAAACTCACTGTTGAGTTTTAAAGCTCACTACTTTTTAAACTCACTGCAAACTTTAATAGTCGTTGTTCTATAAAACTTGCTATTTAGTTTAAAATTCAATGCAAAAAACTTGCTCTGGTGAGATTTAAACTCACTGTTGAGTTTCAAACTCATTGTTGAATTTTAAAACTCACTGTTGTGTTTTAAAACTCACTGTTGAGTTTTTATATAAAACTCACTTATTTTGTATAAAACTCACTGATTAAAAATCACTAGGGACTTTTTTTATAAATTTAAAATCAAATGAGTTTTAACTTCAATTTTGATGTTGTAGTAGGAGAATTTAAGACTTCAAAAAAATTTGAGTTTAATGGAGTGAGTTTTAAGACTCACAAACTTTATTCCTCTAAATGTCTCCAAGCCCCACCCAATTTCATTTTCAAACCCCTTTTCTTTTTTTCTTTTGATCACCATAAGCTTTTCTAAAGATTCTAGGTTTTTCAAGATTGCATATGCAGCTGTTTTAGGCAAAATCCAGGTAAGATTCTTGTTTATTTCAGTGTTACTTTGGTCAATTTGAGTGATTTAAGTTTTAGGGTTTCATGGATTTAAGTTTATAAGTTGTTTGTATTTGTGCTAGTTCATGAAAATCATGAAAATTGTATCTACTTTGTTTGGGTATTGGTTCCAGGAATATGAAGGGTTTCATATGGGTTTTTGTTGAATTAGAGAATCTTTTATTTATATTCTTGAAATAAAGTTCTTAGTTGATCAAGTTCATATATTTTTTACTGTTTGAATATGGGTTCTATTGTTTTATTGATTTGGAATTTAATATGAAGTAATGAGTATTGCTATTTTTGTTTCTTTAGTTAATTTTTTGGTGATTTAGATTATAGTGTGTGTTTGGTGAATTCAAGAAAAAATAATCAGTAATAGTAATTCAAGAAAGCTTGGATCATATGTGTTTGCTTTGGAATATTGAGTTTATGAAGCTGCAGGCATTTCTGGGCAGTAAAGGACAGTAAGAATCACGGAAGCAAGTGGAAAATGGGTATCACAGGGTACATTTGAGGAGCTCGAATTAGTGATAAAGGGCCAAAAGTAAAACTTCCAAGAAAACAGAAGATTTCGGGCCCAAATCAAGAAAACCGTTGACTTATTAATTAATGAGGTTCATGTTTTTAAATAGATTGTGTAATGGTGACTTTGTTATAAGCAATTTGATTTGTACTAAAAGTCATATGTGCAGATTTAGTTTACGTACATTTAGTTGTTTATTATTATTAATTTATAACTTCCATCCATACGAGATGCGCAAAAGGTTGAGTATAATAAATGGTCCCAACTACACATGAAGCCATGAAGGTCACTAACGCAATTTTAACTTCAACCAAATGAGTTATAAGTACCTCACTCACAACCCCTTATCAACACACAACTTTCGTGAAAACAAATGAAAAAAAAAATATGCTATATTTTTACTTTCTATCACTAGCTAGCTAATAGAAGAATGAGAACCCAAGTAGTGATGAAAGAGGGATGATAGCTAGTTAATAGAAGAACGAGAACCCAAGTAGTGATGAAAGAGGGATGATAGCTAGTTAATAGAAGAACGAGAACCCAAGTAGCGATGAAAGTGGAAATCATAAGAAATGTATTAAAACGTTTTAACCAATTGGAATGAGTATTACACAATGAGTTTTATTACATTGTGTGTTTTCTTAAAAGTCACTGCAAACAAATTTTATGTAGCAAGAGAGCATTGGTTTCTTACATTAGAACATGTCCATAATGTTACATTTTTGTGTGTATACAACTGATACAAGTAATCACAACAAAGTCATTTGACTGCATAAATAATAGCCATCATGTTCTTCCTACCAACATGATTATGACAAATATACCTAAATCTCCAATATTTTTAATCTCTTCATTCTCAGAAACATAAACTCAAGCTCTTATTCTAAAATGCTTCATCAATTGGCATAAATAGGCCCGCTACTTCTCCTTTCTCTAGATTGATACAAATTAGGTCTGTTCAATAAAAAGAATACAAAATGGGTCAAAATGAAAAACAATGAGTTCAAAACTAATCAAATAATGATTATAAAACTTGATTAATAAAAAACTCAATGCAATTAGAATCCAGATTATAACTCGCTATTTTTTAAAACTCTTTGTTTTTAAAACTCACAATGTTCTAAAACTCACTGCTTTTTATAACTCACAATGTTCTAAAACTCAATGTTTTAAAAACAGGTGAGTTTCAAACACTGCAATGAGTTTAAAACTCACTAATTATGAACAACCATATATTTTGTTAAAACTCACGGTAATTAAACTCACTAGAGTTTCTAACTGAGTGTTCAGTGACTTATAAAACTCAGCTAGTTATAAATAAAACTCACTGAGTTACAAAATCAATAGAGCTCAGTAAGTACCAAGTTCTAGCGAGTTTAAAAAAAAACACTGATTGTAAAACTCACCAAGTATAAAGCTCACTGACTATAAAACTCAGTGAGTTTTAACTGATTATAAAGTCATCATCATTCAAATTTAACTAAGTTTAATTAAACTCACTATTGATTTAAATTAAAACTTACTACTAATTATGAACAACAATATATCTTGTTAAAACTCACTGAATTTCAACTCATTAGAACTAAATTTTAAATCCTTAGTGAGTTTTAAACAAAATGTGAGTTTTGATCCTTAGTGAGTTTTCAACCCCAAGAGAAAGAGTTTTAACTGAGTTTTCAGTGAATTATAAAATTTGGCTGGTTATAAATAAAACTCACTGAGTACAAAATCAATAGAGCTCACTAAGTACCAAGTTCTAGTGAGTTTAAAAAAACACTGATTATAAAACTCACTAAATATAAAGCTCACTGATTATAAAACTTAGTGAGTTTTAACTGAGTTTTCATTGAGTTATAAAACTCAGTTAGTTATAAATAAAACTCACTGAGTTACAAAATCATAAAGATCAAAAAAGTGTACACATGTATATATTACCTAAATATCTTCGGGAATTTTTACTCTTTTCAGCCTTTGATGGCCAGGATCGGGGAAGCTTTGTAACATGCTTCTTTTTACATACAAAGATCTTGGATTCTTTACAAGCATAAGGTCATCAATGGTAGACCAGTCATCTACAGCAGCTTCAAATTTGCTAAGTCATGCTTGAGTTTTGTTCTTTGAACAAGATTTCTTCATGCCATATTCCTTTGATGCATCATGAAGTGCAGTCCCACTTACCCCCTTTAACATTTCACTAAAACGGCCAAAATTAACATCATCTTCTTCTTTATCTATAGTGAGTTTTAAATACAATAGTGAGTTTTACAATTTACATTGAGTTATAAAAAACAATGAGTTTTATAATATGTAGTGAGTTCTATAAAATTGTGATTTTAAAAACAGTAAGGTTAATAATTCAATAGTAAGTTTATGTTACAAAAAATGTCATATCTATGATGTCATATAGTTCCAGGTTAGAGAACAAAAATAACATTAAAATTTGTGAAAAGATTGCTATATTTACATTGTAATGTGGCCTTCGACCAGCCATAACAGGAGATGAGTCTGTTAATCCATACCCAACTTGGACTTTTGTTCCAATTTGGTGTGAAGACATCAACATCAACACAATTTATATCTATTCTTCAACATGGTAATTAGCAAGGCAAGATAGATATTTTTTTAACAGGCAACATTTCATTAGAAGCTAGCGAGAAGCTAGAGACTTTTATTGTAAATCAATTGTTGTTTATTTACCTCCTTGTAAACCTCTGTTTAAAACCCACTGAAAATTATAAAAACTCAATCTTAAATAATTTTACGATATAGTTTAGTTTTAAGCTCCAGATTTCAATGAATTTTATAAATCACAATGAGTTTTAAGCTCATAAACTATTAACTCATAAACTCACTGTTAAACTCATAAATTATTTTAGTAACTCAAAACTACCATTCTAGTGAGTTTCAAACTACAACCATTTTTTTTTACATAAAAACTCACTAAAAACTCCATTATGTCTCAATTTTTGTATAAAACTAACAAAAAACTCACTGTTAATATCTATATAAAACTCAGTTAAAACTCACTACCGAAAAAAACTTTCCACTAGAAAACTCAGTTAAAACTCACTGAGTTTTAAAAGTCATTGTTAATTTCTGTATAAAACTCACTGAAAACTCACTGAGCTTTATATTATGAAAACTCACTAAAAACTCAGTTATGTGTTAATTTCTATATAAAACTCACAAGAAACTCACCGAGTTTTAAAAGTCACTGTTAATTTCTGTACAAAACTCACTGAAAACTCACTAAAAATTCAGTTATGTGTTAATTTCTGTATAAAACTCACAAAAAATCTCACTGTTAATTTTCCATATAAAACTCACTGTTAATTTCTATATAAAACTCATTGAAAACTCAGTTAAAACTCACTACAGAAAAAAACTTCCACTCGAAAATTCAGTTAAAACTCACTGAGTTTTAAAAGTAACTGTTAATTTCTGTATAAAACTCACTAAAAACTCACTGAGCTTTATTATTATGAAAACTCACTGAAAACTCAGTTATGTGTTAATTTCTGTATATAACTCACAAAAAACTCACTGTTAATTTCCGTATAAAACTCACTGTTAATTTCTATATAAAACTCACTGAAAACTCAGTTAGAACTCGCTACAGAAGAAAAACTTTCCACTCAAAAACTCAGTTAAAGCTCATTGAGTTTTAAAAGTAAGTGTTAATTTCTGTATAAAACTCACTAAGCTTTATTATTATGAAAACTCACTAAAAACTCAGTTATGTGTTAATTTCTGTATAAAACTCATAAAAAGTCACTGAGTTTTAAAAGTGACTGTTAATTTCCGTATAAAACTCACTGAAAACTCACTGAGTTTTATTATTATGAAAACTCACTAAAAACTCAGTTATGTGTTAATTTCTGTATAAAACTTACAAAAAACTCACTGTCAATTTCCGTATAAAACTCACAGTTAATTTCTATATAAAACTCACTACAGAAAAGAAAAACTTTCCACTCGAAAACTCAGTTAAAACTCACTCAGTTTTAAAAATCACTGTTAATTTCTGTATAAAACTCACTGAAAACTTACTTAAAACTCACTGAGTTTTATTATTACTATCCTTGTAATTCTTATGAACTAAAAATTTAAACAGCACCAACCTTGTAATTCTTCATCATCACAATTTATTTTAATTGGGTTTTTTACTTCATATGTGAAGTTAAAAGATGTGTTTAAAGCAATTCTCGCACTCCTTCTAGTTCCTACAAACATGATCAAATAGAATCACTTTCTAGAAAACAACCAAGTTTTCATATGAAATAGTATAAAACTCAATGTACTGATACACATGAAACAGTCCATAAATGTATTAAAAACTCAGATGAAACTCAGTTATAAGAGTTTTTATGAAAAATATATGTGTGCCTAAAGTCATAAAAATTTATACCAAAGATTGTTCATATGAAATGATTTTATTGAAAGCGTCTTCATAAAACTCAAAGAGTGTTATTCTATAAAACTCATATGAGTGTTCATATGAAAACTCAAAAGAGTTTTCATATGCCTTAAGTTACAAATCTAAGTTTTATATTACAATTTTTTTTTTTTAAATTGATAACTAAAAGCAATTACAAAGAAGTGGGGGGTAGTCGGGCAACAAGCTGCACCGCAACCCCCTTTTGGATAGCGAAACCAATCCTACTGCATGATATGATATATGCTTCCAAATCTGTTTGTCCGTGTCAGTTAGTTTTTTTTCTTTTTTTGTTGTGTTAATATACCAAAGTTTATGTTCATACATGATGTTTACGGTAGATAGACATTATAGTTGACTATGCATCTAACCAAATAGTTGTATAAACATACTCATGTATAAAGCTGACTAAGCATAATATTTATGTTCAAGTGGGATATGTCACAACAATAATATTAAAATTGACTCTGAGTTCAATCAAAAGAGGAGAACATTGTCAATATTAAAACCCAATGTTAGTTCAATCAAAAAAGAAGAACATTGTGCAACATTCTAAAGTTTCTATTCCTAAACACAGCATTTATGTTTCCTAAACACAATATTTAATCTTAATTTCTATCCCTAAACACAGTATTTAATCTTAAGCAACTTCATAAACGATTACCAAAGAGTTTTAGTTCATAATCAGGCTTCAATACTTCATATTAAAACACCCACTAGCTTAGCCTAGTGGAAAAGGTGTATGACCTCTAAACTAGAGGTCTTGGGTTCTAGTCCCACTTTGTCACACCCCCAAATAACCACTAACGGAGTTTATACCGTTAAGGGGTGCGAACAAACCAGGACCACAACCATTAGTTACAAATACTAAACGAATCAGAGTTAAGTCCATTGTTCATAAATACAACAGTTTAAAAGTACGCAGCGGAATAAAAACATGAGCATCTTAGCACTAACCACGTGCTTTAATTACAGAACATAAATAGTTGTTTAATTCCCAAAATAAGTTTAAAATAAGGTTAGGTAACTTCAAGCGCCATGCCAACCTCCAGTGGATACTCCTCAGCGATCTGCAAAAGTGAAAACCATACAAGTGTCAACCTAACGGTTGGTGAGTTCACGGTGGGCATGACATGCATTGGCCCGGTCTCATAATCGTATTCATCAACATATAAATAAGTAATAGATTTGCAAAGCATTGCCAAGTGTTGAATTACCGAATATGCACTAGTTAAGTAAAAGTTAAAGCGGTCAACCGATATCGCGGGTAGCTAATCCGGTTTCCATGCACTAAGGAAGTCGTACTAGGGCTGAAAGCTGACGTAACAGAGTTCGGGATTTGCCGATGGTTGGTGCCTCCAGTTGTGTCCCTTTTGGGAGGCCCACAACTAAAACAGGCTGATATTGAACTCCGTTCGGCCTCCAGCCGGTTGGTTACACATTTGTGTACCGCGGAGCAGGGTTTGTCAAACCCTCAGTAGATCTACCCAACATCCCCTCGCTTCTCAGATCAACAGTACTAAATTGAGGACTTTTAAGTTTTTAAGGCATCCTTAGAAATCATGTGATATCATTTGGTTTAGACTTTAACCTACACTAGTCATATTAAAAATGTTTATTCTGGATTTCATTTGAAATCCTAAAAAGAGTTTAAGTGTCAAAATGGTCGTTTCCGGATTTCAATTGAAACCCCAAGGATGGACAGTTGCAAGTGCTCCCCATAAAACACTCCAACTTCCATAACAGGTATCTCATTTGGTAATACCTCAAAATGTCAGCGTTGTTTTTCGTTAAGTTCATTCGTTGTGTCCCAAACGGGCTCACAATTAAAGGGTTAGTGAAACTCACCTTAGGTTGCTCGGCTACACTTGCTAATTAATCCAAGTATTGTTTAACGAAGACCTATGAACACGTTTAGGTCTTAAGTATTAGTTTTGTGTCTACTCTTTAACTTAACGTCACTATGGCCCATAACATAGCACGTTGGAACTACGACACAACATAACGACACACGACACCGATGGTTGATCATAAACAAGGGTTCACATATTACAGAAATCATAGCATGTTTCATCATAGCATAATCATGTAAGTCATAGCATAACATTCCAATAAGTTGCACAAGTTTGGGTTTAGGTCTGGTCACAGTTTCGCTAGTATACATTCGCTAGGCAGTTTCGATGTGTGCACGGGCAGCACTTTCGCTAGGCAATACCCGATGACACAGTTTCGCTAGGCTAGTTTCGCTCGAAACTGTTGGCACAGTTTCGCTAGCCTAGTTTCGCCCGAAAATGGTTTGAACTTTCGTTCAGGGAATTTCGCTCGGTAGTTTCGTCCGAGCAGGTCTACTTGGTTCACACGGCGACACTACAGTTTCGCTACATAGTGTCGCTGGATGAAGATATACATAATTTCGCTACATAATTTCGCCCAGAGAACATGCAGTGTCGCTGGTCGCGAAAAACTCACAAATCAGCCTAAAAATCAACCTAACAGCATACTTCATGTGATTCAATATTTAGCATACATAATCATTTACCAACATCATAGAAGCAGTTTTAACACCTTAAACATGGATAATCATCATCAAATCACCAAAAACACATTTTAAGCCTAAAATGACCTAACTAGCATGAATCTTCATTATGGTTTGATTTCAAACGTAAAGTTACTGTCTTTATGATAGATCTAGTCTTCCTAAGCATCATATCAGGAGATCTAACGATTCTATGGAGATCTAGGCATGCTTTATGAAGAAAACACATAGAAAACACATAGAAATGGTTCATGGGACTCACGGTTGATTCTAGGATCGATGGATGATCTTCACAACTCAGAGATGATGGCTGATTCTTGGTGGTTCTTGGCTGGAATCAGCTGGTCCAGAAGTTTCAGGAGAGTGTGTGTGTTTTTGGAGAAAAGGTGCAAGAAATGGGGCTTCTAGGGTTTTATGTCATTATATAACAGGAGCTAGTTTCGCTGGCAGTTTCGCTGGCCAAGCGAAACTGGCTCTGTAAGTCTATGGTTTGGCTACCGGGCGACACTATAGTTTCGCCCGGTAGTTTCGCTGGTAACCAAAAAGTGACCAGTTTACATTCTAAGCAAGATAAGCACGGTTCATGAATTGTCATGCTATTCATAATACTAAATCATGTATTTAAATCACATTGCACATAATAACTATAAATAAATGAACACATAACACATATGGGCGGGTTCGGTGATCAACCAAAGGTCGTGGACGTATTCGGCCTAGTTAAGCATTAGTTACTAAGTTGACACTTATAACGTAACTAACGGAATTGTCTAACGGAAGTTAACCTTGGAATTCTCGGATGTCACATCATCCCCCTGTAATTGGAATTTTCGTCCCGAAAATTATTCTTGCGTTGTAGTGTTCGCGGCCGCAGCCTCCGCTGTCGTCGCTGGGGAAAGAAAGCAAAAGTTTTAGGGTCGCCACATCCTCCTCCTGTTAAAGGAATTTTGGTCCCCAAAATTAAATCATACCTTGAGTTTCCGTGGACGTTTGCCCGAACAAGTGAGGATACTTTTTCTTCATCTGATCCTCTCGTTCCCATGTATATTCAGGTCCACGCTTTGAGTTCCATCGGACCTTGACGATCGGAATCTTGCTACATTTGAGGGCTTTCTCCTCGCGTCCCATGATTTCTAGCGGTTGCTCGATAAATCTCAGATGTTCGTCAATTTCCAATTCCTCCAAAGGAATTATCTCAGTGTCTTCAGCCAGACATTTCTTCAGATTCGAAACGTGAAACACGTTGTGAACTCCATCGAGTTCGGCAGGGAGTCGTAAACGGTAGGCCACCGGGCCTACTTCCCCAATGATTTCAAATGGACCGATGTAGCGAGGATTCAGCTTTCCACGCTTTCCGAAGCGTATCACTCCTTTCCAGGGAGATACCTTCAATAGCACCTTGTCGCCTACCTCGAACTTCAAAGGTTTACGGCGTTTGTCGGTATAGCTCTTTTGCCTATCACGTGCTGCGGCTATCCGCTTTCTGATTTGAATAATTCGTTCCGTTGTATCATGAATGATTTCCGGTCCGGTGAGTCCTTTCTCACCCGTTTCGGCCCAACACACGGGCGATCTACATTTTCTGCCATAAAGAGCTTCAAAAGGTGCTGCACCAATACTCGTATGATAACTATTGTTGTAGGAGAACTCCACCAACGGAAGATGAGCCTCCCAGTCTTTACCGAAGTCGAGAACGCAAGCTCGGAGCATGTCTTCTAAAGTCTGAATAGTTCGTTTTGTCTGACCATCAGTCTGTGGGTGATAGGCTGTACTCATATCCAGTCTGGTTCCCAGTGCTTCTTGCATAGATTGCCATAGCCGGGAAGTAAATCGAGGATCTTGGTCGGAGATAATGGTCTTAGGCACTCCATGACGTGCCACAATTCGGTCAATGTACAACTTTGTTAACTTGTCCATATTGTCACTTTCTCTCATTGGGATAAAGTGTGCAGATTTGGTTAATCGATCAATGATAACCCAAATCGCATCCGGTCGATTCGATCGATGAGGTAATCCCGTTACGAAATCCATGGAGATATCCTCCCATTTCCATTCTGGGATCTTTGGTTGCTGCAGTAATCCAGAAGGCTTTTGGTACTCGATCTTAACACTTGAGCACGTTAAACACTTAGCCACATATCGCGCAATGTCGGCTTTCATATTCGGCCACCAATACAAGCCCTTCAAATCCTGGTACATTTTGTCCGATCCAGGGTGCACCGAATATCTTGATTTGTGAGCCTCGTCCATCACGAGCTCACGGAGATTTCCAAGTAACGGAACCCAAATTCTGTCACTGTAATATCGGAGTCCATCGGACTTAATTTCGGAGTTTCCATCTACACCACGCAGTGCTTCAGCTGCGAAGTTTTCTTCTTTCAAAGCTTCTTGTTGGGCATCGCGGATCCGATCCGGCAATCCCGTGTGAATGGTAAGTTGCAGCGCTCGTACCCTTCGAGGCTTTTCATACTCTTTTCTGCTTAAGGCATCAGCCACGACATTGGCTTTTCCCGGGTGATACTTAATTGCTAAGTCATAATCATTCAGTAGCTCGACCCACCTTCGTTGTCGCATGTTGAGATCCTTTTGTTCAAAGATGTGCTGTAAGCTCTTGTGGTCGGTAAATATCGTGCACTTTGTTCCGTAGAGGTAATGTCTCCAAATCTTAAGTGCAAATACAACGGCTCCCAATTCCAAATCATGCGTTGTATAATTCTTCTCAGTATCCTTCAGTTGCCTGGACCCGTAGGCAATCACTTTGTCTCGTTGCATCAACACGCAACCGAGTCCTTGAATGGATGCATCACAATAGACCACGAAGTCGTCCACCCCTTCGGGTAACGAGAGAATCGGAGCTGAACATAACATGTCCTTAAGAGTTTGAAACGCGCGTTCTTCTTTTTCACCCCATCTATATTGCACTCCTTTGTGCGTTAAGGCTGTTAAGGGTTGAGCTATCTGCGAGAAGCCCTTGATGAATCTTCGGTAATATCCGGCAAGTCCCAAAAATTGTCGGATTTCGGTCGGCGCTCTCGGAGTAGACCAATTCTTGATAGCTTCCACTTTAGCCGGGTCGACATGAATTCCATTCTGATCAACAATGTGTCCAAGAAACTGGACTTCGCGAATCCAAAAATCGCATTTCGAAAACTTGGCGTAAAGCTGTTCCTTGCGGAGTAATTCCAAGATAAGTCGTAGGTGTCTCTCGTGTTCTTCCTTTGTCTTGGAGTAGATTAAGATATCGTCGATGAAAACTATCACAAACTGATCGAGGTACGGCTTGCACACTCGATTCATCAAATCCATAAATACAGCAGGCGCATTAGTTAGCCCAAACGGCATAACTAGGAACTCGTAATGACCATACCGAGTTCTAAAAGCAGTATTGGGGACATCCTCATCACGAACACGAAGTTGGTGATATCCAGACCGTAGATCAATCTTTGAGAAGTAGCTCGAACCTTGCAGTTGGTCGAAGAGATCGTCGATTCGAGGAAGTGGGTACCGATTCTTGATCGTAACCTTGTTAAGCTCTCGGTAGTCAATACACATTCGGAACGTTCCATCCTTCTTCTTAACAAATAATACCGGTGCTCCCCATGGAGACGAACTTGGACGAATAAATCCTTTGTCGAGTAACTCTTGAAGTTGTGCGGAGAGTTCGTTGAGTTCGCTTACCGCCAAACGGTAAGGTGCGCGTGCAATCGGAGCGGCTCCAGGAGATAAATCGATTCCAAACTCGACTTGTCGAAATGGAGGCAGACCAGGCAAATCTGAAGGAAATACATCTTGGAAGTCGCGAACTATCGGGTAGTCGTCGATTTTACGCTCGGGAAGTGTCGAATCGGTGACGTTTGCAAGAATCGCGAAGTGACCTTTACGAAGGCACTTTTGAGCTTTAAGAAATGAGATAATACCGGTGACTGTTCCACCTTTTTCACCTTGAACTGTTAACACTTCACCTTCTTTGAGTGGAATACGAACCACTTTTTCTTGGCATAAAATTTCGGCTCGGTTTTCGGATAACCAATCCATTCCTACTATAACATCAAAACTACCAATCGGGAAGGGCATAAGATCGATTCCTAACGTATGGCCAGCTAGTTCTAACTTACAGTCCTTAACTATCTGAGTCGTATCATGAAGTTTACCATTCGCTAACTCTACCACATACTTAGCATCTAAGTCAATCGGTTTAGCATTAATTAGCTTAGCAAACTTAGTGGAAATAAAACTTCTTTCAGCACCAGAATCAAACAATACAGTAGCGAAGAAACCATTAAGGATGAATTTACCATTAATCACGTTGGCATCGTTGCGAGCTTCACCTTGACCCATGACGAAGGCACGACCTCTACCATTCCCACCATTACCGTTCCCACCATTACCATTTCCACCGTTACCATTTCCGTTTCCCTGGTTTCCACAATTGCCATTGTTACCATTCCCTTGTCTGCGCAATTGCGGGCAATCTCTTTTTATGTGGCCTTGAGCGCCACATTCAAAACAGCCACGGACTCCACCATTGTTGTTGTTCTGATTGTTCCCTTGCCCGTTGCGGTTGTTTCCGTTTCCCCTGTTGTTGTTATTTCCTCCTTGATTCTGACCGTTGTTGTTCAACTTTTGCAAGTTGGTCCAGCAGTTGTTGGCTTCATGCCCCAGTTTACCACACCTTCCACATTCCAGGCCCTTGCTACACATGCCATTGTGGTGTTTCCCGCACTTGTTACAATACGGGGCTTTACCCTTGTAGTTTCCATTCCCACCTTGGCGATTGTTACTCCCACTGTTGCTGCCATTGTTGAAATTGGACCTTGTGTTGTCAGATCGCTTGTTCTGATATTGGGAGTTAGAAGATCTCCCAGATTGATTCCCGATAGTTTGATTGTTCACAGAAGTTGCTGGAGCTTCTTTTCAGCCTTACGCTTACCACTTAAGGCAGTCTTCACGGTGATCTTTGCGGGTAGAGTACCCCTTTCAATCTCCTGATCAGTTAACTTATGAGCCAGACGGATGGCTTGTTGCACGGTTGTTGGATTGCTGGCTGTCACCAAGCTCTTGATTTGGGGTGCGAGACCCTCCAGATAACGCTCAATGCGCTTAAATTCAGCATCAACCATTGTCGGACATAGCACCGCGTACTCGTGGTAACGCGCAGTGTATTCCTCAATTTCAGATCCAGACATCTTGGAGTTCAGAAATTCTCCTTCCAACTTCTTGACTTGATCTCGAGGGCAGTACTCCTCCATAATCAGTTCCTTGAATGCTTCCCAATCCATGTTGTTAGCCGCATTTACCCCAATCATCTGAATTTCAGCGTTCCACCAGGAGAGAGCAGCTCCCTCGAAAGTACCAGTCGCAAATTTCACCTTGCTCTCAGCAGGGCAGTTACACATAGAGAAGACCTTCTCAGACTTCTCGATCCACCTGAGGAGTCCCACCGCTCCTTCCTCGCCGGAAAATGTCATTGGCTTACAATCCATGAAGGACTTAAACGTGCAGTGATGGTGGTTTCCTGATGCAATAATAGTTCGGGTTTTCAGTTTAAACAGGTCAAAATACAATTGCTTTGTGCCTTAACCGGCATAATAATTACCCTGAGCGGCGTACGCAGCTTGGACGGCTACCACAGCGGCTTGCACGTGCTCGTTAATCATAGCTTGCAGTTGTGCAGGTGTCATGTTAATGTTGCTCCTTTCGTGTCCTCTTCCAGACATTTTGCTGAACAGTTAAAGTAGCCAGTGTTCAGTCACAGTTATATTCTATACATATCCCATAATATGTATATTAACAATTTCCCGTTATCCCACTATTAGTCCAGAAAAGTTTTTCGTGCAAAATGGAGGCGTCGTCGGAGAACGTCGTAAGTCGTAAGTAGCTATCATCGAAAGTCGGCTTTCCCCATAAAAGTCTCCGTCGGCGTAGTCATCATAGTAGAAATCAGGACGTAGCGTGCAGCATCGTTTCGTTGTCGCTTTCCCCCGAATAGTGTGCGTATTAGCGTTCGCGTTTCGTATTCGTGTGTGAAAATTTTCCTAAGGTTTTCCGTTAGACTACCTAGACACGGTCTATATATATATTTATATAGATATATACACATATGAAGTATTTACTTACACAGCAGAGCGAGTATCCCAGGTTGGCACGTGAAAATTTTGTTTTGGGAATTTGTTGGTTCGTTTGTAACTAAGGTTTCAAGTTGCAGTTTCCAAATCGTTTTTCAAAATGATTCCAGTTCTCTGCAACTTATGGCTCTGATACCAATCTGTCACACCCCCAAATAACCACTAACGGAGTTTATACCGTTAAGGGGTGCGAACAAACCAGGACCACAACCATTAGTTACAAATACTAAACGAATCAGAGTTAAGTCCAATGTTCATAAATACAACAGTTTAAAAGTACGCAGCGGAATAAAAACATGAGCATCTTAGCACTAACCACGTGCTTTAATTACAGAACATAAATAGTTGTTTAATTCCCAAAATAAGTTTAAAATAAGGTTAGGTAACTTCAAGCGCCATGCCAACCTCCAGTGGATACTCCTCAGCGATCTGCAAAAGTGAAAACCATACAATTGTCAACCTAACGGTTGGTGAGTTCACGGTGGGCATGACATGCATTGGCCCGGTCTCATAATCGTATTCATCAACATATAAATAAGTAATAGATTTGCAAAGCATTGCCAAGTGTTGAATTACCGAATATGCACTAGTTAAGTAAAAGTTAAAGCGGTCAACCGATATCGCGGGTAGCTAATCCGGTTTCCATGCACTAAGGAAGTCGTACTAGGGCTGAAAGCTGACGTAACAGAGTTCGGGATTTGCCGATGGTTGGTGCCTCCAGTTGTGTCCCTTTTGGGAGGCCCACAACTAAAACAGGCTGATATTGAACTCCGTTCGGCCTCCAGCCGGTTGGTTACACATTTGTGTACCGCGGAGCAGGGTTTGTCAAACCCTCAGTAGATCTACCCAACATCCCCTCGCTTCTCAGATCAACAGTACTAAATTGAGGACTTTTAAGTTTTTAAGGCATCCTTAGAAATCATGTGATATCATTTGGTTTAGACTTTAACCTACACTAGTCATATTAAAAATGTTTATTCTGGATTTCATTTGAAATCCTAAAAAGAGTTTAAGTGTCAAAATGGTCGTTTCCGGATTTCAATTGAAACCCCAAGGATGGACAGTTGCAAGTGCTCCCCATAAAACACTCCAACTTCCATAACAGGCATCTCATTTGGTAATACCTCAAAATGTCAGCGTTGTTTTTCGTTAAGTTCATTCGTGTCCCAAACGGGCTCACAATTAAAGGGTTAGTGAAACTCACCTTAGGTTGCTCGGCTACACTTGCTAATTAATCCAAGTATTGTTTAACGAAGACCTATGAACACGTTTAGGTCTTAAGTATTAGTTTTGTGTCTACTCTTTAACTTAACCTCACTATGGCCCATAACATAGCACGTTGGAACTACGACACGACATAACGACACACGACACCGATGGTTGATCATAAACAAGGGTTCACATATTACAGAAATCATAGCATGTTTCATCATAGCATAATCATGTAAGTCATAGCATAACATTCCAATAAGTTGCACAAGTTTGGGTTTAGGTCTGGTCACAGTTTCGCTAGTATAAATTCGCTAGGCAGTTTCGCTGTGTGCACGGGCAGCACTTTCGCTAGGCAATACCCGATGACACAGTTTCGCTAGGCTAATTTCGCTCGAAACTGTTGGCACAGTTTCGCTAGCCTAGTTTCGCCCGAAACTGGTTTGAACTTTTGTTTAGGGAATTTCGCTCGGTAGTTTCGTCCGAGCAGGTCTACTTGGTTCACACGGCGACACTACAGTTTCGCTACATAGTGTCGCTGGATGAAGATATACATAATTTCGCTACATAATTTCGCCCAGAGAACATGCAGTGTCGCTGGTCGCGAAAAACTCACAAATCAGCCTAAAAAATCAACCTAACAGCTTCCATACTTCATGTGATTCAATATTTAGCATACATAATCATTTACCAACATCATAGAAGCAGTTTTAACACCTTAAACATGGATAATCATAATCAAATCACCAAAAACACATTTTAAGCCTAAAATGACCTAACTAGCATGAATCTCCATTATGGTTTGATTTCAAACGTAAAGTTACTGTCCTTATGATAGATCTAGTCTTCCTAAGCATCATATCAGGAGATCTAACGATTCTATGGAGATCTAGGCATGCTTTATGAAGAAAACACATAGAAAACACATAGAAATGGTTCATGGGACTCACGGTTGATTCTAGGATCTATGGATGATCTTCACAACTCAGAGATGATGGCTGATTCAGGGGGTTTTCTCACCAAAGGTGAGTTTCCTCCTAATAGGGATTGGAGATGATCGGGTGGGTGGCGTAATGTCCTCGTCAGTGATCCAAATTTGCAGTTCAAAAAAAAAAAATACTTCATTTTAAAACTCACTAAAATTGCTTTCAAGTTACTGAGTTTTAATGAGTTTTAATTCAACATACATAGTTCAATTTACTTATTTCAAATATTCAACATACATAGTTCAATTGCTTTAATGCTTTAAGTAACTGAGTTCTAATATGAGTTTTAATTTAATTTGACCTGTTATAGTTTGCAACTTCATTAAAACTCACTAAAATTGCTTTCAAGTAACTGAGTTTTAATGAGTTTTAATTCAACATACATAGTTCAATTTACTTATTTCAAATATTAAACTCTCAGCGACTGAAACTCATAGTGATTAAAACTCATAAATTTAAACCAAAGAGTTTTAGGTCATGTTAAAACTCACTGCAATTGCTTTAATGCTTTAAGTAACTGAGTTCTAATATGAGTTTTAATTTAATTTGACCTGTTATAGTTTGCAACTTCATTAAATTCACAGTTATGAATTTTCTCATCATCGTTAAACTAGAAAGTACAAAAGACCTAGGTAGTCTAGATTTATTAATTGAATATATATGGAACGGTGAACTGCAGTGAATTTTATTAGGTATTTTCTCATCATCAGTCAAATTCATTAAACTCAAAATCACGCATTTTCTCTTCATCGCTTTAAACACATCAATATTTCATTATCAAATTAAAACCGGTTATAAAACAAAATTGAACTTGCTTGAATAGTGATTCGAAATCACCATGGATTTCGTGAGTTTATTTGTTATTTCTCATCTCAAAAAGTGTAAGTGAGTTTTAAGTAGGGTTCAAAAAATCTAAATAAGACTTTGATTACCTTTTCTCATTATCGAATCCTGAACTATATGCATTTCTGAAGATGCGTCTTGATCTGAATGCATGCGGCGGTGGTTCTCCGGTGTCTGTGATCGTCCGGTGGTTTTGGTTTTTATCAGGGTGGTCTCGTTCTCTGAGAATCTGTTTCAAAGTAAATAGGATACGCGATTTAGCATTTAACGAACACTTTGTGACGATCGTACCCCTCCTCCAAAGAAACTCGGGATTAAAGATCCGACGGTTAGAAAAGGGGTCTACGGGGTCTACACTTTTTAAGGGGTCTACAATGAACCTCACCCTATATATATACCCTATATATATATATATAGGGGGAAAGTTATTGTACAAAGGACTAATTGCGTGCGAAGGGATCTCATACCGCTCATCTGCGTGTGTTTTTTGATCTGACGGCTTATAATTAATTTAATGGCTTTTTTCTCGGAGAATTAGACCAAAGGGTAGCGACGTCATTTTACCAAAAAAATGCGAACGTATTAGAACCCGTATCACGCAAACATTTAAAAAACCATCACCAAAAAAACGGAATGAAGCAGGCACTGAAGTAAAATTCAAAAACCATACGATTCTATACTCTCTGAAACCCTACTACAATGGATAAAGCAACAATTGTATCGAAAAAAGGTTGAAAAAACAATTAAACTTTCATAGAATGAATCTATACAACATATGATGCTAAAATACATTTTGCGTGAGGTGCGATATTTGAACAGTTTGATAGTTATGCATGTCTAAATACGCAGGTAACAAGGACGAGAAAAGAACAAAGAACAGACACGACATGCCGATTATGACAGTGAGGAAGATGGAGAGAGGTTGCGTTAATCGTTAAAATTGTTAAAACCTAGTTATTGCATTATTTACTTTACATTATATGCGTTGAATTATTTGAATATGTTGCGTTAATCGTATAAAACAATGTCTGTTGAGAATCTATACGATTGATATTTTTAGCTTGCGTGAAATGTTTTATACTATTTGCGTGGATTTTGAACCACTTGCGTGATTACTCTGAAAAATTAGCATCATGAAAATATAACTTTTGTAATTTCAAACATATGCTTGCGTGATTACTTTTATACACTATTTGTGGAGATCTTGAACCACTTGCGTGATTTCAGTGCAAAAGTTGGCTGAGTTGAGGAAGAAAGTTATACCAGAAGGTCACAATGATGATGATGACTTTCAAACACCTTTGAAAAATAAAAAAAGAAAAGCAACAACAAAGGATGATAAAGAACAAAAAAAGAAGCCTAAAACACACCCAGAAAGGCAAACCAGATTTGTAGAATATTTTTTTTGGGTAAAGGGTTTTACCCCGGTGATATATATAAACAACCACACAAACAATACAAGTAGTAGAGAGAGTCTCTACTAGTTCTCAAACAGGGACATGCCCCCGAAGAGTATCACACAAAAACAAATGGAACAACCAAGAGACACACCTAGGCTACCCTAGCAACAAAAAGACAAGAAAGACAAACAGCAACTCAGCCACCATCATCCGAAATCTTGTCATCAACAATGTCCCAATCTGCTAAGATTTTGGAAACGGCCACACACTTCCGCCACCTGAGCGCCATCAGCTTGTATCGAACATCATCACACACATGTTGGAACACCTCCTCCGGACGTTTTTTGCACTCCTCATGATATCTCCCATTCCGTTCCTTCCAAATGTGATAAACCGTCGCCGATAAAGCCAACTTACTGATCACAATATTAATACGTTTTGAGTTTGCTTCAGCCGACAACTTGTTAATAGTGCTTGTCCACTCCATATGAAAATCAGTCCTCGCAATTTTTTTGCAGACCCTTCGCCAAACAACCTGAGAAAAAGAACACTCAAAGAATAAATGGTTATGAGTCTCGTTATCTGCATGGCACAGGAGGCAGCACATCATATTCAAGTTCCCCTTTTTGATATTCCAAGCCCTTATTCTATCTTGAGTACGAAGTCTCTCCTGCACCACCAGCCAAAGCACAAACGCATGTTTGGGAATACATGCAGAAAACCACACAACATGCAACCAATGGACTTCCGCCCTCACAGTTCTGATCGAATGCCACACAGCAGTAGTCGAGTACTTGTTGATGGTCCCATTCGCATGCCAGCCACTCTTGTCACGACAATCCCTTAAACTCACCAGCTGCATGTCGTGGAGAGTAGGAAATTTTACAAGCCAATCCGAGGGCCAAGTCCAAGTACCAGAGGAAACTAAGTCCGCCACCTTTGATTCTAAATTAAACCCGGCACTATGAATGCTTCTAGGAGAAATAAACTCACCCAGCGGCCCAATATTACTCCAATAGTCAAACCAAGCCGACGTGTCTTGACCGTTCCCGATTATCGACCTTATGTGAGGACGAAATAGAGTCTTGAGCTGCATGAGTTTGCGCCAGCCCCACGAACAATTAGCAACTTTCTTACAATTCCATATCGTACGACCTTTCAGCCTGTGAATGTGAACCCATCTCACCCATAACGACGGCCTGTTGGTCACAATGCTCCAAATATGCGACGAAAGCAAAGAAATATTCATCTCCCGAATGCGACGAATACCTAACCCACCCTCAGCTTTAGGCGCACACACCACACTCCAGGCCACTTTTGCAGCTCCCTTCGTAAGTTTTCCTTGGGACCATAAAAAACCACGCATTTTGGCTTCTAACTCCTTCGTAACAGAGGCCGGAAGCAAAAAAACAGATCCCCAATAAAAGGCATTTATTCTTCCAACTCCCAATTCTATTATCAGCCGCCTCCACCAAGCTATGACAATCACTGTACCGAAGACGAGAAGAAATCAACGGGACACCCAAGTATTTGACCGGCAGCCTACCTTCTCTAAATTGCATGCTATTAAGGATCGCCATCTTCGTTTCCTCCTTCACATTGCAGAAAAAAATAGTACTTTTAGGAATACTAGGAATCAAACCAGAAATCATAGAGAACTCCTTTATCGTGTTTAGCACACAGTTTACCGATTGAACATCACCCCTAGCGAACAAAAACAGATCATCAGCAAAGCATACATTAATAATACGTTGCTCCTCACATCTTTTGTGGAACCGAAACCCAGGGCAGTTCCGTACATCCCGATCAATCATTCGAGTGAGGATCTCCATGACCAGAGTAAAGAGATAAGGCGACATAGGGTCCCCCTGACGGAGGCCCCGTTTACCTTTAAAATAACCATGAATCTCACCATTCACCGAAATAGAGAACGAGGTCGAGGTTACACATTTCATAATCCATTCCACCATTCTCATTTGAAATCCCAAACCCACCAAGATTTTTCCAAGAAACATCCAATCCACAGTATCGTACGCTTTTTGGATGTCAATCTTCAGAGCACAACGAGGATCACCAGCCTGACGGTGGTAATTATGCATCAACTCTTGGGTCAACAGGATGTTGTCCGTTATTCGCCGGCCCGGAACAAAAGCCGACTGATTAATATTCACCACCTCACTCAACCCAGACTTGAGACGATTAGCTATAATTTTGCTAATACATTTGTATAGCACATTACAACAGGAAATCGGCCTGTAATCCGTGACCATTTCGGGAGTCGCCACCTTAGGGATTAGAGCAATAATAGTATGATTGAGCTCTTGCAATAATTTACCATACTCAAAAAAGTCTCGGACAGCCACCATAACCTCTTTACCAATAACATCCCAAGCCTTCTTGAAAAAAGCCGACGAAAACCCATCCGGACCCGGAGCTTTATCATCACTAATATCAAACATTGCATCACGGATCTCGTTCTCCGAAACCGGTCTAACCATCCACTCAGCTTTGTCCCTCGAAACCTTCTTGAAAAAGATTCCCGGATCCGGATCACCAGTTACTATCCCCTTGTTCCCAAAGAACTTCGAATAGTGGTCAACAAACACATTAGGGACGGCAGGTCCTTCATGTAAGACCCCCGCCCCATCTTTGATCATATCAACTCTACTCCTATAGTTTTTTTGCTTCAGGGTTCTGTGAAAAAATTTCGTATTCCGATCCCCCGTTGCCAACCATTGCACCTTTGCCTTTTGCTTCAAGAAGTTCTCCTCATCCAAGCAAGCCACCTGAAACTCATTTAATACCGTAACCTCATTAGCTTTTAGCTCCATATTATTAGGATCACTATCAATCTTGTTTTGCAACTCATCAAGCTCGTGGCGAAGATTCTCAACTCGCTTGTGGAGGTTCCCTTGCTTGTACAGAAGGGACCGAAGAGGTTTCTTCATCATTTTCATCTTTTTAACCACCACAAATTGAGGGACACCGTTCACACTCTCCATCCAAGTATCCTTGACAACCTCCAAAAAATCCGGTTTCGAGGTCAGAAAGTTAGGAAATTTGAAACTTGGCGCTTTTTTTATCCTCGATTCACAAATCCTAACCACCGAAGGACTATGATCAGAGATTCGAGAAGGTTGGAACCGGGCATATGAATTAGGAAAAGCATCAATATACTCATCATTCACCATAACTCTATCCAGTTTTTTAAAAATACCCATCCCAGATTTTAATTTTTGAGTCCAAGTATAATGGATCCCCGTGCTCCTAATATCAGCAAGTTTGCACTCCTCAGCACACTCCCTAAATTCCTTCATACCAATATCCATTCTAGATGAACTAGCGAGTTTATCATCCAAAAACAGGGTTGTATTGAAATCCCCCATGACTAACCAAGGCTGATTTTTTGCAACGTAGGTAAACTTGACCAACTCCCCCCATAAATCTCTTCTCGTTACATAGTAATTGGCCGCATAGACAACTGAGCAGAAAACAACACGTTTAGTGTGCTTGATAATAAGTTGAAGGTGCATGACTTGATTCGTTTGATACAAAACCATCACATCAAAACATTCTTATCCCAACCAACGATAATTCTAGTGCCCTTATCACAGATCCCACCATTCGACGTCCATTCCCATGAACGAAACACATTACCACAAACCTTAACAAGGCGCTTAATATTGACATGAGACTCCAATATAGCACAGAACGATAAATTGTGTTCTTGAACAAAAATCCGAACCTCCTTTTGTTTCAGGGGGCGGTTCAACCCCCTAATATTCCATGTGGAAAGACTAATCATTGGATCACCTGCATGGAAGGAGTGCTTGCCCCTTTAGTTTGTGTACCCGAGGTCATAAATGCCATCGTCTCATTGTAAACCTCTTCAACCTCGTCCTCATCCACAGTCTCAGCCCCCACCTTTGGATAATTCCTAAGAGTATTAGCATAGTCTTGTAAATCCTCAAGTTCAAAAACTCTATCTTCACCCCCTGCCAAGACACTGAACATATTAGCGGTACTCACCTGTTTCTCTGGGCCTCTCTTTGTCTCCTTGCTTGAAGAGGCACCATTATCACTCGATGTTTTTATATAAACCGGCCGATAAACAAGTTTCGATCTCTGATTTTTCACTGGCACTCCTTGTTTTTTGACAGCCTTCTTACCTTTCACCTTCGTAAACCCCTCCTCATCAGGTTCCACAGGTTCGACATCCGGTTTTGGTACAGGAGCTTTTGGGCATGTTCTATCCTCATGCCCAAACACATGGCACCTCTTACACCGTGGTGGTTTCCATTCATATTCAACATTAACATTCTCCACAACATAATCATTACCATGCATGCATGGAATCGCTATAGACACCGAATCAACAAAATCTTGCTTCGATGATATTTCTATCAATGCCCTCGCATAGCTACTACGTCCCCAATTATCCATGCACATTGTTTCAGTATGCGTATCCAGCGTTTTAGGATTACCAATTTTCGTTGCTAGCATACTAAGACCATCCTCTGAATACGCTGCAAGAGGGACATCATGAAACTTGACCCAGACAGCCACCTCTTGAATGTCTTCTTTCTTAAGTTTAGTGGATGGTGACCATGTATCTAAAAAAATTGGGCGATTCCGGATCATCCAAGGACCACCTTTTAGCACATTCATCATTCCGTTCTCATCAGCAAATTGGAAAAAAAAGAAACCAGATCCGTTCATCATCACTTTCTGTACCCCAAATTTCTTCCAATTGTTCTTTACAAAGTATTCCATAACAGGGAATGCCACTCTATCGCCCAAGAAGTATCCATACAACGTGAACTCCAACTTTTTCTGGATCTTCATTACCGATTCCTTAGACAGTACCACATCAACTCCAGGGAGAACGGTCTCATTTGCAAGTGATCGGAAATTAACTGTAGTTTTCGTCTTTTTTCCTACAAGAGTTGCTGCGAAGGACACAGGTTTATTATTAAGCAACTCATTATGCATCGTACCCACCTCAGCAACTATCGGTGACTCGAGGTTCTTTTCAGCAGGCTCCGTAGGGCTTACATCATCAGGAACAGTGAGGTTTACGTCCTTACCCGGAATATGGCCATCAGCAAGTCGGACATCCTTCAAAGGAACACTCACAGGGCTGACGTCATCCGCTACTGGGGCTAAATTAGGGCTTACATCATCAATGTTACTTTTCGTGGCTACCGGATCAGCACCCTTAGGTGAAATAGCATCGCCAACATTAACACCCTTCGCTGTTTTTGAAGTATTTCCTTTCCTCGGCGGAGGGAGTTTTGACCCGTCAATGTTTTTAAGACGAGCCACAAGGCCAGAGACATGAGGTTTGTTATTCATCCTTGCAAAACCCTAGTCGACGAACCTCAAAGAGACGCAATCCAGAAGATTAAAGGAATGCAATTCGATCCAGAGGTCAAGGAAGGGACCGATAAACACCGGTGTAGCCTTGAACAACTAGAGAAAAAAGACCCGTAATCAAAGGAAAACGCAACCTCGAGGCACGGAATATAGAACAGAAACGAAAAACCCTACTCGTAATCAAACGTCGCTAACAATACTCGTAAAGTAATCATACACCACACACCAATCACAGGTTGTTACACGTCCAAGAAACAAGACAGGAAACCCTAACCTGTTTCAAAAATCGCTAACAAACTCGTATCAGATGCACAGTTACGAGAACGATGACAGGATTGCTAGGTACACTGATCGACAAGCAGAGTTTTGGGAAAGAAAAGCGAGATCGGAAGGATCAGTCACCGGAAATCGCCCCTCATCGGAAATCGCCTCTAAACCCTACTTTGATCTTAGCATCCAGATTTGTAGAATACACAAACAAGAACATAACAATGAGGTGCTCTATTGAAAATCCTACTAATGCAATGAAGAATTTCAATGAGAATCAGAGAAAATAATAGATGAAATTGGCTTCTCAAGTGCTTTAAATCCGACAATAAAAAATCACGCAGCTGTATTAGGCTACTGGCTGGTCAAAAAGTATGACACAGTTGAACATGACCTAAATGTGGGCAAACACAAAATCAAGGTACCTGCACAAAAAGTGCATGAGGTTTTTGGAATCCCTATGGGGAAAATAAAGGTAACAGAGAAGAACAAACCAAGAAAGGGATCAAGCAAGTCAACTGATGACTTCAAAAACCAACTCGACAAACCATGAGTATCAGTTGCTAATGTCATTGATGTAATGAAAGACCAAACCTTAAGGAGGAAGAACGTTCAAGATAAACTTCCTTGTTGTTTGGAATATAGTAAAAGGCTTCATCACAATATCCACAACTGTAAATCAAAGGTTCCTGATCAGTAATGATGATCTGAAATTAAAAACATGGACTGGTGCAATTATATGATTGATATGCTGGACATGACTACAAAAGAGTGGCATGAGGATCAATTTAATGGTCCTTTGACCTTCCTCACGGTATTTTCTACTAAAAAAAGTGTATAATATGTTTATGAGAAAGCAATAGAAAATAATATTCACTAATGCTTTTAAACACATGTGTTGTACACACATGAATGGCAAAAAAGGCACAAGGCACTAATTCATCCACAACAAACACCAGCAATACTGTACATTTCAGATAGAACCTTAGAGATGTTGCATGAATATTTGTATGATAATGGCCCACTAACTGATGTGGAAGATCAAGATGATGAGGATGCTGATATCAGAAAAGAAAATGTTGTAGCAACATCCCTGCAAACAATGAAGACAGCTGAAGTGGTGCAAACCTCACCAAAAGTAATGAAAGCACCCGAACTGATGGAAACATCACCTCAAGTAATAAAAGAAAGTGATATGGTGGAATATTAACTAAAGAGAAGAAGAATAATGAAGATCAACAACCTGTAAGTTTAAACGCATTTATAAAAAAAATCACGCATGTATTAAATAAAATGATATGTATTAATTAAAAAACACGCATGTTATAATTGTAAAATAACGTATGGTATGAATATAAAAATTTATAACAGGTTTCTCAGAGATGTAACATGGAGAAGAATGTTGATGATCAAATACACTATGATTTCTCAGCAGACTATGAGATTGATGAAGATGCAAACATCCTCTCTCCTGCATTAAAAATAAAATTGCCAGTAGGAACTTTCACCCAGAGTGTTATAGACCACTACATCACAACCACCCAAAAAGATACACAGACAGAAGAGGATGTAAGTTTTCATCCATATTGTAAATTAAGAAAATCATGCATGCTTTAAAAACAAATAACGCACCCTATATAAAAATCACGCATGTGTTTCCTACTAAATAACGAAAATATATTACCATATCTAAAATAGGAGTGGATGACATCAATGGATCAACACATGCTGGTGTTCGATAAGTTTGTGGCTGACATAACAAGTTTGATAGAAGATGGAAGAATAAAACACGGTGAAAGCTACACCTACATTGAAAAATGTGAAGAGTGGAAGAAAAAATTGCAAAGGAAGAAAACAAGGGTGGTGATGAAGAAAATGTTGAGGTACAATAGAACAAACTGATCCAGAGATAATAGAATTCAACATAGCAGAGGAAGAAGATAAGGGTGGTGCTGAAGAAAATGAAGGTTGATACTGATGTTGAAAATGTAGAGAAAGGTAAAAATGGAAAGGATGATGAAAATAATGATGCTGGAGATGTTGAACCTGATGATGCTGGAATTCAAACTGAACAGAAAGGTAAAAATGGAAAAACCTTCCATAATTACGCAATTGCTAACTATAATAATGCAAATAACCTATTCAATGAAAAATGTTGGAGAGAAAGAAGATGATGAGGAAGCAAATGAGCAAGTACATGTGACACATCTGGAGGAGCAGCTAGAAAACAATGAAACAACCCAAGGTAATAACGCATGCTTATAATTTTCTAACAAACTGAACAGAAAGGTAAAAATGGAAAACACCTTCCTAAATAATTGACAAAAATGTCCCTCCGCGTCCAGAAAGAAAACGCCATGCGTCGACCTCTCCTTCCTTCGCACACTTCGCACGAAAAAAAGCCTTTGAACTTTCACCTATATATATATATATATATATATATATATATATATATATATAGGGTTAGGTTCAAATGAGAACCAATTGCTTTTGAGAACTTTTGAGAACCATTCTGGGCCACTAATTTTCATGGGGGGACCACTCAAATTCATGGGGGGGATTTCCCTATAGATAACTAGTGGCTCAGAATGGTTCTCAAAAGTTCTCAAAACCAATTGGTTCTCAAATGATCCTCTCCCTATATATATATATATAGGGTTAGGTTCAAATGAGAATTTTTTATTTTGAGAACTAAATCTCAACCAATAATTTTAGGTGGGGACCACTATAATTCATGGGGGGTTTTCCATATATATAAACTAGTGGCTTAGAATGGTTCTTTTTAGTTCTCAAACTCAATTGGTTCTCAAATGATCCTCTCTCTATATAAATATATATATATATGTATATATATATATATAGGGTAAGGTTTAAATGAGAACTTTTGAGAACTAAATCTCAACCACTAATTTCAGGTGGGGACCGCTATTATTCATAGAGGGGGTGGGGTTTCCATATATATAAACTAGTGGCTTAATATGGTTCTCAAAAGTTCTCAAAACCAATTAGTTCTCAAATGATTTTCTCCTTCTCCCTATATATATATATAGGGAGATGATCATTTGAGAACCAATTTGATTTGAGAACTAAAAAGAACTAATTTGAGCCACATATTTATTACATGTATCCCCCCTCCCATGAATTGTAGTGGTCCCCCCCTGAACCAATCTCAAATTATGGGAGGGGGGATACATGTAATATACTTGTGGCTCAAATTAGTTCTTTTTAGTTCTCAAATCAAATTGGTTCTCAAATGATCCTATCCCTATATATATATATATATTTATATAGGGAGAGGATCATTTGAGAACCAATCAAGTTTTATGGGAGACATTGCAAGGTTAGAGGTTGGATTGAGGTATCTATAATGGAGGAAGGTGCCAAAAGAGGACAAGAACAAGATGTGGGCAGGGATTCAGGTTATGAAACAGATTAAACATTTTCTCATATTAAGTTTGTTAAGTTATTGAATTCCATATATGTGACTAAAAAATCCTGTCATATGTTATTTTTTCAGCAATTATTCAAAATTGATGACTGTCGAAGGGGTCCTATAATGGTATGGCTTGGTTGGTTGCTAAGGATTTTTAGAAGAAAGATGTTCGAGAAACACATTCGTCCCAACCTAGCAAAATCCACCGAGCTTGAGAAAGTTCCAAAGAAGTATCGCGCTATTGTGAAAAAAGAAGACTGAGACAGATTTGTAGCATATATAAAATCTGAAGAATTCAAGGTTTTTATTCAATTCAAACTGCAAATTTCATTAATTAAGCTAAGTGTTAATTAATGAGATTATAATTATATATCCTATTGTTCTGTTGGAAAGGATGCGTCAAAGAGTGCAAACGAGGTTCGAGCTAAGTGTGTTACACCCAGACATGGTTACGAACGTGCAATGTATGTTTCAAATCTGATATATATTATTATTATAATACAAGGTACAAAACAAAGAAATTGCAGCTGATGATTGCCCCTCTGGAGCGTTTATGTGGAGGAAAGGAAGCGTAAATAAAGAGGGGGAATACAAAACGCCTGTGGTGAAAGGCGTAGCAGATGATATAGTAAGTTTAATTGCTATATATATATATATATACCTAATTATTCACATGTTAAAAATTAACAGCACCTCACTACATTAACTAAATTAATTACTGCAGGCCTAGAATGAAACAAAAATAAATGCGGGATCCGTGACCATAGAACCGGGAATGGATGCCCTAACATTGGTCCTTGGCAAGGAAATGGGTGGATACCTAAAAGGTATTGGGTATGGAGTGACTTCCCGTGGATATTGGCAGGGTGCTCAAAAAGGGCGATCAAAAGAACGGATCGAAAAACTTGAGGCGGAACTACAAAATGAAAAACAGCTGCGTGAGAAAAAGGATCAAGAGGTTGAGCACCTCACTGATATGGTTAAAGCACAGCATGAAAAATTTGATAAGCTTACGGCGTTTATGAACCTCATGATTCAAGATAAACAAGTTGATAAAGCGGTAAATTCTGTAAGGGACAAATTATATATATATATATATATATAGGGTTAGGTTCAAATGAGAACTTTTTCTTTTGAGAACTTTTGAGAACCAATTTGGGCCACTAATTTTCAAGGGGGGAGCATTCAAATTCATGGGGGGGTTTTCCATATATATAAACTAGTGGCTAAGATTAGTTCTTTTTAGTTCTCAAATGATCCTCTCCCTATATATATATATATATATATATATATATATATATATACCTAGGGTTAGGTTCAAATGAGAACTTTTTATTTTGAGAACTTTTGAGAACTAAATCTCAACTACAAATTTCAGGGGGGGGGGGGGGACCACTACAATTCATGGGAGGGGGGATACATGTAATAAACATGTGGCTCAAATTAGTTCTTTTTAGTTCTCAAATCAAATTGGTTCTCAAATGATCCTCTCCCTATATACCTATAATTAATTATATTATATACTTTACTTTTTATCAGTTAATTATTATAAATCATTAAGTCATTTCGTAGGTAAAGTCCGCGGAGGCGCCTCTTACTACAACTGTAAGATCTAAAAACAATTGTAATCAGCATTCCAATGTAAATACAACGGTAATTAAATATTATTGTTGATATGATCAATCTCCCTTGTGCACATATTTATTAATTAATTAACTAATTGAATTAATTATACGTGGACATGCTCAATTCCGCGCACAATACATCACGGAAACAATCTACTCCATCAAACTTATCTCAAAGGTTGGCCGATAAGGTACGGATTTGAAATAGTTCTGAATTTGAGCTGATCTGGAAGATTCTAGTTCATCTGGATGAACATGCGTCTCTAGTTATAGTTCATCCGGATAGTTAAAGTTCCTCTGGATAGGTAAGGTTCATCAGGATAGTAAAAAGTTCATCAGGATAGTTAGAGTTCATCGGGATAGTTAGAGTTGATCCAGAAGTTCCTAGTTCATCAGGATAGTTAGAGTTCATCGGGATAGTTAGAGTTGATCCGGAAGATTCTAGTTCATCTGGATGAACATGCGTCTCTAGTTATAGTTCACCGTGTTGGTTATAGTTCATCCGGATAGTTAAGTTCATCAGTATAGGTAAAGTTCTGCGACTGTATCACAACACACTCCTCCATCTACAACAACGTCCGAGCAAAAGGAAAGGATACTATTTTAATTTACACAATTGTGTACTTCCCTTATAACTAATTGCTATATGATCATTTAATTAAATGCTGATGTTGTCTAGTGGAAAAAGAGAAAATAACAGAAGCAGCAGCTGCTGCAGCCAGTACTGCTGGGGCATCAGAGCAGGAAGTGGAATATATATATAATTAAGGATTTGACAAATTGCTTCGACGTTATTGTTAATTAATATATATGTTACTAATCAGTTAATTACATGGTGTCAATTTAGGAAAACAATAAGAGACATGGAAAACCAGTATGTAACATCCCACATTGGTGGGGAGGAGAAATAAACACCGCTTTATAAGGGTGTGGATACCTCCCCCACCAAGACGCGTTTTAAATCCGTGAGGGGCGGATGCCTGAGGGCATGCCGGCTGCCAAAGCGGACAATATCTTGGTGCGACGGGTCTGGGCTGTTACAGATGGTATCAGAGCCGGTCGTCGGCCAGTGTGCCAGCGAGGACGCTGGTCCCCTGAGGGGGGAGGATTGTAACATCCCACATTGGTGGGGAGGAGAACTAAACACCGCTTTATAAGGGTGTGGATACCTTCCCTATCAAGACGCGTTTTAAATCCGTGAGGGGCGGATGCCTGAGGGCATGCCGGCTGCCAAAGCGGACAATATCTTGGTGCGACGGGTCTGGGCTGTTACAGATGGTATCAGAGCCGGTCGTCGGCCAGTGTGCCAGCGAGGACGCTGGTCCCCTGAGGGGGGAGGATTGTAACATCCCACATTGGTGGGGAGGAGAACTAAACACCGCTTTATAAGGGTGTGGATACCTTCCCTATCAAGACGCGTTTTAAATCCGTGAGGGGCGGATGCCTGAGGGCATGCCGGCTGCCAAAGCGGACAATATCTTGGTGCGACGGGTCTGGGCTGTTACACAGTAAAACCCGCAGCTCGTAAAGTACCTCCTAAGAAGAGTGATCGGTTGTAAAAACCAAATAATTATGATGCCATTGCAGCTCCTATCGATCAGCCAGTAATCCAAGAGGTTTATAGATTAGTAAATACCACAATTTTTTTATTCTATTTTTTGGCTTTAATTAATTAATTGTTAATATATATATGCTATAATAATAATAATAATAATAATAATAATAATAATAATAATAATAATTATTATTATTATTATGTCACTTCTGATCAGCGATGTTGTGACAACCGACAATTTCCCAGGTTAATCCCGTTAACAACTTGTGTTATATTTCGATAACGTCCGTTACCTTGGTTAACTAGAATAGTTACACGAACATTGCACATGAGTCTAGACGTCGGTTGACCAACTTGAATGGATATAATTTATAATTTTATATAAATTATATTTTATGATTTTAGGAAAACGTTTTGTCATTTTATGTGGCAATTATATTTATTATTTTTACGTGGTGTATATGTATATATATATACGCACGTCGTTTTATGATTTTACGTGACGATGTGTCGCGCAATAATACGAAACGTTTATATAAATTTATAGGAATTTAAAATATATAGTTATGGGTTATAACTATGATTTTATGTGAATCATTTATATAATTATAAATTAGTATTTATGATTTTATGTGCATCAATTCGGGTTTACATCCTATAAACGTTACACGTCAAATATATTTGTGACAAACACACGTATACATTCGATTTAATGTGTTCTCCGTTAACTCCGTTAGAGTTAGTTAACCTTCCGTTAGGCTCAAGGGGCTTATCTTGCCATTTTCTAAACTTATTTAAATAAATCAAACCTGCAAGGACCTAACATGTAATTATTCAAACTTGTTTCCCTATGATGTAAATTCGGAGGGACCATTCTTGCCATAAGGGCAAAAATTAGAATTGAAGATTCTCAGTTATTGTACACGATCGATTTTTCGATTCTAAGTAACGGTTTCCCCTTTTATACCCGAATTCAAGACTTCTGTGGGTTTCAAATCGATCGGTCGCACCTTACAAGCATTAGGGAACAATTAAATTTCACTTGATCACTTTCACTCGCAAACAACTCTCTCTCTCTCTCGATCGTTCCTACAACTGTTCATTTTTTTACCCGATGATCCCTACATTTATCATTTGGAATACCCTAGGCACATTGATTTTCATAAATCTCTGTGTCCTCGATTAAGTGTCATTTTGACTACTTTCCAACAAATGATTTTTGTCATATTTGAAATTGTCACCCACGTCATAATTGGAATTACTTATTATTAAACCGTCGTCTAGGCTATGTGACGCATGTTCGAACACACACTTACGTATGTAAATTCGTTAGGTGCTTGATAGACTACGCAAGACTCCGAGTCTTAATAAATTGTAGCAGCGCACCCTAAGGTGAGTTACACAACCTTTTATGTTACGTCCGGTTTGGACAATAACACACGCAAACACGTTACACCCGGGTTAGGGTGATAACACAACAACGTTTATATATGATTAAAGTAGAAATCCAGTATATATCACATGTTCACGTAAAATGCTTTATTTTTCAAGTCCTTACTTTATTGAACCGTTAATAGCATATAGCGAGGGGATATTGGGTAGTACTACTGGGTCTGACAAACCCCATTCAGCGGGCACGAGATGCACCACCCGACTGGCGGTCGAACTAAGGACAATGTTAGCCTAACTTACCGTGATCAAGTAGACACGGGGAAGGCAAAACATGTAAGGATTATTCCTACAACTAATTGGTCAGCTTCGGTTGTGAACGTTTTAGTGACATGAACTTAGGCTCGCTACCTACGATATGGATTGTACTTGTAATATACATACTTATATACGAATAAAGACTGTTGTATTCGTACTGCATATTTATACTAGTTATACTTATGTGCTTATGTGAACTCACCAACATTAGTTGACACTTGCTCTTATGCATGCTTTTGCATGACGCTAAGAGAATCTGAATTTTGGGCACGTACATTGGCTAAAACCTTTTATTTTGGGAATTTGTTTTTCAAATCTTTTCAACTTGAACTCGTATATACTCATCGGGCGCTTGTTCGCGTAACTTGACTTATATGTGCTTTCGCTAACTTTGAACTCTGGTTTTTGATATTTCCCGTTTGGAAATATATTTACATTTTGAACCCTTAACTTATGTTTGATGTAACTAATGTCTCGGGTCCTGGTCTGGATCACACCCCACACGGTAAAACTCCGTTAGTGGAAATTGGGGGTGTGACAAGTGCCAAATTGTGACGTTGCACATGGAGGGGGAACCACTGAATATCATGGGAATGGCTGAATTATTACCAAAACAAAAAGATGAGAAGATTCATGGAAGTCCATTACCTCCTGGCTGCCGTAGAATTAAAGTTTATCAGGTCAATAAGGGTGCAACATTTTTACCATTCCCAGTAGATGATAAAACAACGCTTTCGGAGGTTAAAAATAAATATATTATTGCATGGCCAATGAAACGAATGATCCTTCATTCTAATAACAAGTCACATAAATCCCATCCGTTGATCATTCTACGGTTCAAAAAGTACTGGAACAACCACACGTAATTACTTCATTACTTAATCGTATCCGCTATAATTAATTAACTATATGTATATATATATATATATCTGATCGGTTTTATTTGTCATTTTTCCAGGTAAATAATGATCAGAAAAAGATCTCGAAAGTGTACTTAACATCAAACCAGCTGACTTAAGATCTGATAAACAGAAAACTTAGTACACGGATCCAGCTGAAGCAGCTGATGAGCAAGGAAAAGAAATTATAATTAATTATTATACAAATTAAACTTTGATTAGTGTATGTTAGTTTTTGAACGGCATTTGATTAGTGTATGTACATTTATTTTTAATTATAATATGATTTTAAGGTTTCTCTATATTAATTAATATGCAGTTTAATTAATTGTAATTAAGAAAATATATGTGACCATAAATATAATACCAAAGGCCACACTTTTTATATTTTAACGTGGTCGTTGCCACCATTTGGCCACGCGTATTGGGACAAATTATCTGATTTCAACTACCCTTTGGCCACTTTTTTTTTCAAAATATATGTGGCCAAAACACAAATATACGTGACTATATAATACCAAAGGTCACGTTTTTGATATTTTAACGTGGTCGTTTCCACCATTTGGCCACGCGTATTGGGACAAAATGTATGATTTCAACTACCCTTTGGCCACTTTTTTTTTCCCAAATATATGTGGCTAAAACACAAATATACGTGACCACATACCAAAGGCCACGCTTTTTATATTTTAATGTGGCCGTTGCCACCCTTTGGCCACGCGTATTGGGACAAAATGTATGATTTCAGCAACCCATTTGGCCACGTTTTTTATAACATATGTGGCTAAAACATAAATATACGTGACCATATAATACCAAAGGCCACGCTATTCATATTTTAACGTGGCCGTTGCCACCCTTTGGCCACGCGTATTGGGACAAAAATTATAATTTCAGCAACCCATTTGGCCACGTTTTTTTATAAAATATGTGGCTAAAACACGAATATACGTGACCATATAATACCAAAGGCCACGTTAAACAAACACATGTGGTCGTTGGGACCCTTTGGCCACGCTTTTCGGAAGAATTGTTTGATTACAACAACAAATATTGGTACCCTTTAGCCACGCTTCTAGGTGGCTTCAACCACTAATATTGTAATGTGGCCGTAGCAAAGCCACATTTTTTTATTTTCTCAGAGATGTAACATCCATGTGTCATGCAAAAATAAAGCAGAACCCTAAACAAATAACAATCAGGTCGGCTGGTAAGCACGCAGAGAAAGTCTGAATGTTTAGGAAAATAAGAAAGAACAAATAACGCAGAAATTGTATAACCCAACAAAATTTAGGTCGGTACTCCCTTACACGAAGAGAAAGTTCGATGAGTTATACGAAACACCAAGAAAATAAAGCAGAACCTCAAGTGAACACCAATCAGGTCGATCTTTCGATACGCAGAGAAAGGCCGGTCACTTGAAAAAACAACAAGAATTAAACAAGTTAATTTCTTTTTGCAAAATGAACGCATGCATACACAAGGATATCTCTTAGTTTATTTTTGTAGATTTGTCCCATAATACTCATCAAGATGAAAAACCATAATTATCACTTTTTGTCGGATCAATTTCTCTTTTTGAAATTTTCAGGTTTTTATATTTTTCTGAATTATCCTAAATTCTCCCCCTAAAATTCAAACAAACACTATTTTTTGAATTTTCAAATTCTCTCCCCCTAAACTAATGAAAGGAAATAAAATGAAAAATAATAAAATTGACCGATCGACATTCGACACAACATGAAACACCACTTTTCTGTCACACCCTCAAAAATCCACCTGCGGGGTTTATACCGCGAGGCGTGTGACAAACCAGGATCCGAGTCATTAGTCATACCAAACCATGCAAACACACCAAAACAATTTAAGAAATGCGGAAGCGTAACATGTAAGTAAAAAGTGTTGCGCAAAACACGCGCCCTCAAACCAAACACAAAAATAAACTCAAACGTAAAAGTGGAATGCAAATCAAAATGTTCAACTTTCATGCAATATGCGTCCTAGCGTGCTCGTACCTCAAAGACCTGCGAAAGACATGCTATGTGGGTCAGCGCAAGGCTGGTGAGTTCATAATGTCAATGTAAGAAAAAAAAATGTTTGTCAAGATGTTTGTAAAATGTTCGTGCCATGGTAATCATAAAAGTAATCGTAGCTAGCAAGGCCAATAATGCTATCACTATGTGGTTCGCAACCGAAGCGTGACTGTTTGTGTTTGTAATGCCTTCCACCATCGCCTAACACGGACGATGATGATATTGTCTAGGCGAATTTTACACCCGTTCGACATCCAGTCGAGTTAGAGCTACTAACGCGGGCGGGGTTTGTCAAACCCAGTAGTACTACCAAAGATTACCTCGCTTTCCAATAAACTAACGGTTCGAAATGTAAGGACTTGTAATTCGTGTTATGTGTGCACATACGTGATCAGCCAATACAATTATATTACCAGAATGTTTGTAGCATGCTCCTTTCTCTAACTAAAATTCTTAGAGAAAATGTTCGAGAACTCACCGTTGGGAGCTCGGCAAGAAAGTTAAATGAAAGTGTTGATGAATTCCTACGAATCACCTATATGTTTGTGAACGTGTAAGACTACAGTGAATGAACAACGAGACTGACTCAATCGACCCTGATGACACGTTGGTGACTCGTTAATAATTAGGTTTGTTTGTTCGGTTAATCTTTTCCAATTATAACAAGTAAACACATGTTAAACGTTTCTAGCATGCATTCTAGTCATCTCAAAACGGTAATGAGAAGCACATAATGTTTTCACGATTAAATAATTATGTTAACCACATACAAAACCATTCATGATATAGCTCGACTAATAAAGTTCCTAAGATCACACAATCACATAACCTTTTTAACATACGAGATACTTTGCGGTGTCATTAGATCATTTAGTAAAATAAATACGCTAATTACAAAAATAAATACGACATACAATTTATCTATCACTAACAACAAGTATACCATATCAATTCATGGAGGATTGCAAGGGTTAAACAGGGATCCAGAAACAAAAAGGAAAATAATGTGCTGGGCGCTGGGTTTGAACCCGCGACCCTTCAGTCCACAACAACACATACTACCAACTGGGCTAGGTTCATGCTTGTTTATTTGGTCCTGTCCCTAATTTATTAATCAGAATTCTGGTGTGAACTTCCTACTAATGAAACAGAATTAAAAAAGAAGAATAATTGATGTAGTGTGCTGGGTTAGAACTCACGACCTCCCAGTCGCCAACCAGAGGCTTAACCACTAGAGCAGTTTCCGATTTATTTTCTCATCCAGTCCCTTACAGTTTTAAGCACTTCTCAATTATGAAGTCATAACCATGTTAATGAAACAGAACTGAAAAAGAAATAAAAGTTGCAGAGCGCGTGGTTCGAACCTGGGACAACCCAGTCGCAACCCAGGGCCTTAACCACCAGGCCAGTTTCTAGTTTGTTGTTTACTCAGTTCCTAATTTATTTAACTTGTATTCAGGTATCATTTTCCAACTAGAGAAACGTAAATAATAAAAAGGAGAATAAGGTCGTTGTGCACATGGTTAGAACCCGTGACCCTTGAGCCACCAGCGAAAACCCAACCCACCAGGCCACATTCCGATTTGTGTTATATACCAGTCCTTAACAACTTTAAACATGCGCAGAACTGGGATCATCTTCCCCATAACATACCTAACCCGTCAACCCCATAATCAAACTTATATATACACCATTGATTTGCAGGTTCGCGAAAAACATATGATCCCCATGCGAGGTCGACTACAAAAAAAAAACGTTTTGAAGGCAACCGGGTTTTTGTAAATTAGTACCTTCGATTCGTACGTTCGAGTAATTACACGCGCGTCTTTGTTGCTTCTGATCCTCGCTGCGGGTTTCCCCTCCGTTCGTGGCTGCCACTGTACTCGTGGAGAAGCCAAAATCAAGAGATGGGAGGAGGTTCTTCTACTGTTTTCGATCGGGAGAATAATAGGGTTTGTGGATTTGTGGAGAACTTGATAAGATTAGGGTGTTTGTTAAGGGGTTTTTTTTTAACGAATACGAGAGGCGGTTCCGAATTTGGCTCATCACAAATTTCAAATTTCCTAATCCTTTATCCATTCCTTACGTACACAATTATCCCTTTTTTTTATTTATTTATTTAATTTTTTTTAAAACACATAAATATATATAGTACAAGAGAACCGAAAGTTGTTAACAACTAAAGCCACATAAAATGTACACTTAATCTCGTATCGAATCCTACATGCACGAAATACTTAGACAATGAGCTCACATAAAATCATGTAATCATAGGTTGCATAAATTACGTTCGTTCGTTCAATTATAGTATTGTTAATTTGTCACCAACAATCAGGACTGACCGACTCATGTGTGTGTGCTTGTTTGTGGACTCAACGACGCATCTAATAACCCTATTAGATGTATGAATGCATGCGTGTTTGACATAAATAATTGTTCGTGTTCGTCTAGAGGATCACCTGAATTTGCCGGTTGTCACATTTTCAACACAAGCTCAACTTTGAAAAAAAAAATTGCAAAAGATTTGTCAATTAGTTAAAATAAACATGTAAGCAACCACAGTTAGTAACACAGAATATCACCAACTGGTTTTCCTGATCAATAGTATACACCGGATAAAAATTTGATCTTTTTGGATCGACCAACGTCAACAGCCTTGGGTCGCCTGGTGTCTTCCACATAGTCACCGTTGGCCTTAACCTTTAGAGGTCTCCAAATTCTTGATGAAATATGTTTGATAACCGTTGAAAATGATTTAGCATTTTTAGGTTCAAAAACCAAAGTCTCATCAACCCATGGAGGTGAAACAGCAGACTTTGTTGGTTTTTGTGGTTTATCAATAATTTTACCTTTCGCATCAACATATTTAACATTCTTTTCACGAATAATTTGTTTAACAGCAGATTAGTAGTTTGTAGCCGATGGACAATCTGCATCATAATGCCCGTGTTATCAGCATACATAACACAATATATGTTATTTCTTGAAATCAACAATGTTTTCATTACCCGGTCGTGCATAGCGCAATCTCGTCGGTTTGTGAACATGTTGCACAGTTAGCAAATCATAAAAACCGTACGAATGACCTCACGGTACCGAATAATGAAAATTATCAAAGAAAGTATCATAATGAAACCTGTTTGATGAATGACTAGAGACACCAGAAGAAAATCATGGAGTTCCACATGACAACCCTCCAGAAGTTGAACCACCGAAATTCGAATAATATGAATAGAAGTGCTTCTTGTTGGTATCCATTGAAACATTTGCATTATCCTTCTTTACAGAGTGTTGCTACGTAATCTGGTCGAAGTATCTAATCAGAAGATGTCGTGTGAAGTATCAGTGTGAAGATTTAAGACAAAGTCAAGACATGCTGCTGGGCGAACTAGATCCGGACCCAGGTTCAGATCTAGGCGAACCTGCAGTTCGCCTGGTCGTATATAAATAGAATGATAGTCTTTGTAATTGCAGGACGGAGCGTGTGAGATCTGTGCTTAAGTGTGTGTTTACAATGGTGTTTCTTTGAGTCAGTTTCTTTGTGTCTCTGAGTTGTAATTGTTCGTTTGACCAATAAAACAACTCTTAATTACGTGTTTCGTATCCGAATTAGCTAGATCGAGTAGACGTTTGTTGATACCTGATATGTGCGTCGTGTGAAGTATCAAACAATGTTCAAGTTCAAGCCAAAGGTTCACTGGCCGAACTTGGTCTGAACCTGAAGTTCGGACTGGCCGAACTTGAGGTTCGGACATGGATCGGCCAACTGGGTATATATAGAAGTTTGTACATTGTAATTCGCAGTCCTGAGCGTGTGAGATTTCTGTTAAGTGTGTGTTTCTCTGAGTCTGTTTCTAAGTGTTTACTGATTGTAATTGTGCTTCGTTGATCAATAAAACAATCGGTTAATTACGTTTCTATGTCCAATTAGCTAGATCTAGTAGACGATCCGATGCTCACGCATTTTCAAGTGGTATCAGAGCGTGTGAGATTTCTGTTAAGTGTGTGTTTCTCTGAGTCTGTTTCTAAGTGTTTACTGATTGTAATTGTTCTTCGTTGATCAATAAAACAATCGGTTAATTACGTTTCTATGTCCGATTAGCTAGATCGAGTAGACGATGTGATGCTCACGCATTTTTAGATCCAATGCTCACGAACTTTCAAGTGGTACCAGAGCTATCTAGTTCATTCTACTGATCTGTGGTTGCTATTTTTGGAGTTTTTGAAACAAAAAGTGTCTTTTTTCAAAAATTTGGAGTGTTTTTGTGAGAATATAATCATTTATGAGTCATTTTTGGTGAAAAATGTGTTCCTAAATCATTCCACATCATATTTTCTGATCTACTGCTGAAAATCTTATCAAAATCTGTCTAAAATCGAAAATTTTGAGTGAAAATGTTTCAGTTCGCCTGAAGAACATTCTGTTCGGAAATAACCGTCATCCAAACTTGAGTTCTCCTTCGTTTGTCCAAACTTAAGTTCGCCTTATGTTCGACTGTCCAAACTCTGGTTCGGTTCCTGTTCGCCCATCCGAAGTTCAGTTCGTCAAGGTTCGTGTAAAGTGGACTAGTTCGGGTAGGGTTCATTTTTCTGTTCGGATTAAATATCAGTTCGGAAGAGGTTCAGGTATAGTTCGGATCAGGTTCAGTTAAGGAATTATAGGTTCGGATATAGTTCGGTTGATTTTAAGTTCGCCTAAGGCTTTTGAGTTCGGGTAAGGTTCAGCTGATCAGATTTTGAGATTTTCAACGATGTTGGAATTTCAAGCTTTTGCCGCGATGCAAAGTGCGATGCAAACCATATTGAACTCTGATAATGAAATCAGAACAAGTCAGAAACTTCCCAAATTATTAAAGTTGGAGGACTATCAAAATTGGAAGCAACGATTTTCTGCTTACATAAGCACGGATGATATCGATTTGTATTCCAATTAAGAAGCTTTATCAACATCCAACTCTGATCAAGGAGATTTCAAAGAGGTTCACACTTTTGACAATGCAGAGAGAAAATTATATGAACTTGAAGAAAAAGCTTTCGGTTATTGTAGAGACCATATTTATGAGGCTTTTGCATTAGAAATACTTGTGGGCTAGTTCTAATTGTAATTGGGTTAATTTGTTTATGGGTTATTAGTGGGTTTTGAGTCCGGTCGAATATAGGCCATGTGGGCCGAATTATTCTCTAGGGTTTGCTAGTGGTATTCTGCGATTCAAGTGTATACCGAATTCACTTTGTGAATTCACCGAATTCACTTTGTGAATTCGTCTTTCTCAAGTGTGGTAATCGAATATTATTCAAGCAGTCTCAATCAGTTGGTTTTTATTTTAATTGTTCCTTGGTATTTAATATAGTTTTCGACTCAATCTTGAATCACCTCTAGTCAGTGGATTCCGCACGGTGACTATAGGCATTGATATCGCGTGAGGGGCTTAATTGATCCTTACAATTGGTATCAGAGCCAAGAAACGCAAGTTTCGAGGCTCTCGCGATATCGGATTCAGGTTTTTGGTAACTAACAGTTTGAGTGTTTTTGTGATTTTCAGCATTTAGCACGAGTCAGACGTCTTTTGCAGGTTTAAAATAAAAAACAGAAGCTTTCGAGACCCTGTGTTCGTGAGTTGAAGACTTTTCGATCCGTGTGAAGACTTTTTGATCAGACATTCTGATCGAAAACCCTCCTCTGTCGCTCACCTTTGATCGAGAAAGACCCTTAGTGTCTTTTCGATCAGTCGTCCCTCAGTTGAAAAGTCCCATATAGAGACTTTTCGATCAGCCGCTCATAATCGAGAAGTCCCTCCTTGCGACTTCTCGATCAGAAGTTTCAATCGAAAAGTTCCCAGTGACTTTTCGACCGTCGGCACATTTCAATCGGAAAGTCCCATTCGAGACTTTTCGATCAAATCCCCTTTTCGATCCAACCCTGTGCGATCGAAAATCCTTTTTGATCCAACCGTGTGTGATCGGAAACCCCTTTTCGATCCAACCGTGTGTGATCGGAAACCCCTTATCGATCCAACCTTGTGTGATCGGAAACCCCTTTTCGATCCAAACCTTGTGCGACCGGAAAATACTTTTCGACCCAACCGAAAACCCTTCCAATGGCTTTTGACATGGCTAATCTTTCTTCTGCTACTCTGGAAATGGATACCCAAATCGATACCACAATAAGACCACCAAGATTGACCTCAAGGAAAAGACTTCATGAGCTGGAAGTACAGGTTCGTCAACTATGCTAACTACAATGATCCCAAGATTATGAGATCTATTGAAGCTGGAGATTATGTTCCAAAAGACTCAAACAACTGGACAACCTGATGTGATAAAAGAGAAGCATGAATGGTCAGACACTGATTGGGACAAGGTGGAAAAGGATAGGAAGGCTCTTGCTGCATTAACTATGGCACTCTCACCTGAGGTTGCCGAAGCCTTCAAGGAGTACAAATCTGCTAAAACTTTGTGGGATGCTCTAGTTGATGCATATGAAGGAAACTCAGATATGAGGGAGTCAAGGAAAGAGAACCTTAGAGATAAATTCAATGACTTCAACTACGTACATGGTGAGAATATAGAAACTCAATTGCAAAGGATCATCAAGATCGTCACAGCAATGAAAGAAGCTGATGTGACATACACTCAAAAGGAAGTCAACAAGAAGCTGATTCGTTCTTTGCCCCCCAACTGGGATAGCACAGTGGAGGTAATGGAAGGAGTCCTGGACTTGAACACAGCAACCCTTAGCTCACTCATGTCTACAATTCGAGCTTATGAAGAAAAGAAACACAAGAGGGCAAGAAAACAGGGAGTTGGAGCAGCTGCCAAACAAGTGAATCAAGCCTTTATATCGCAGCCCAGTGTCCCAGTGACTCAAACGGTTGATCTGACATCAAGCCCACTAGCTTTTATTTCTCAAGCTGTTAGTGGATCCGGTTCTTCAAATGGCTCTAACCTAGTTACACTGGACGTTAACACCTTAGCAAAAGATTCTAGTTTTGCGTTGGGAGTAGGAATAATGAGTTGTTATCAAGCTTTGGTTGCAGGTACTTTACTTCCAAATGACCTGTTCCATGAGGATGTGAACCAGGTGAACCCAGATGACCTTGAAAAGATGGACATATCTTATCAAATGGGAATGTCCGCATTGAGAGCCAAGCAGTATATGGCAAAAAATGGGAGCAAAACTTGGAATGATGGCAAAGGGGTAAAGCTATCTTTCAACAAAGCCAATCTGAGATGCTTCAACTGTAATGAATATGGTCACTATGCCAGAGAGTGCACCAAGCCTAAAGTTGAAAGAGATGCTAAAAGTGATGAAAAACATAATGGCAAGAAAAGGGAGGTAGGAGCTGATGATAAAGCACTTGTTGTTCAAAGCACCCCCAGAGGTTATGACTGGTCTACTCAGGTTGATGATCTCAGTCTAAGTCTTACACACATTGCTATGTTAGCTGAGGAAGAAGCAGAGAGAGAGACACTGGAGATGAACCAACATGCATTCATGGCGAATACTGGTCCAGGGCCTGAAGTCAACTCTAGCAACACACAGGTATGCAACTGTTCTTGTTCTCATTGTGTGGAGGTATTTAATGCTTACAAAGAATATGAATCTAAATTTTATTATGAATCCCTAAACTGTGAATGCGCCACTAGAGAATCAAAAAATTTCAAAGATATGGCTAGAGTAAATAGGGAAAAGTATGAAGCAGCTAAGCTTGACAACAAACCTTGACAATCAATTAAGTGACACTAGAGTTTTGCTGAGAGTTGCTAACACAAAAGTTGAAGAACTAACTAAAGAGGTAGAAGAATTGAGAGATCAACTTGCTAAATCTCAATGTAAGTTAGATGCTAATAATAAGATTCAATCAAAAATGCTAGAAGCAAGATCTCTTTTCTATAACTCTGATGTTAGGATGAAGTATGTTCAACAAAATTCAGGTCTAGGTTTTGGGGATGATATAAAAGAAGAGACATCAACTCACACTGTGCCCATGCCCCACATGCATGAAATGATTTCTGGACCTACACCATCAAAGGGAACAATAGATTCTTTAGCCGCTATAGACAAAAGACTTTCTGAATGCCCTATAAAAATCTCATCTCCTACTTCTAACTCCACTAACACTTCTACTTCTTGTGCAGATGTAGTTAGCAGTAATGGAAGTGAAAGGGCAGAAACCTCAAGTCTTTCAAGTAAAGAGTCATTTAAAAAATTTGACTGGAATAAAAATGGTTTTCCTATTGATGGTTCCAAACGTAAATTTGCTGAGTCTGATGTCTTTGATAAAACTTCTTTGTGTGACAATTTTAACTTTGGTGCTTGTGATGATAAAGTTATTAAACCTCTAAGACATGTGAAAATTTTGAGAAGGGGTAAGGGACAACAGGTTGCTGGTTCCAAACCTATTAATTCTGATTTGCATAAGTCTGATGTTGGTGTGAATTTAAATGCTTCTGTGTGTGATAATGTGAAGGTGAATGCTAATGTGAATGTTTGTGATGCTAAGAATATGCAGAATGTGCAGGTGGACAGGCCACACGATCTTATCCCATATCCTGAGGTAAACTCAGTGTATGACCAGTTTGTGCCGGTACAACGGGAGTATGTGTTAACAACTAGGCCCAGAGGCAAAGTTTGTTGGATTCATAAAAATGATAAACCTTCTTGGATATCCATAGGAAAGATCTATTCACAAACTCCCGCTTACCCAAAGAAGCAGTCTTGCCATGTGTGTGGAAATCCCGGACATGTGGCAAGAAATTGCTTACATAGGCCATATGAACCCTACTTTCCCAAAACTCACTTTAATAATAATCATGGGCAATCATATGGTGGCACAAACAACAAACCTGTCCCTGAAAAGGTAAATACCAAGCTAAAAGTACCAACAGGTCCAAAGGTACCTAAAGTGACCAAGAAGTCTGCACCTTACAAACAAAAGGTGCAGAACAGTGTGCCTCCCAGACCTAAGGCACAAGGCGAGAAGAAGAAGCATGCTTCTCAACCAAAGGGACAGAAAACCAAACTGACCCAAAAATCTCTAGGCAGCCACAAAACTGATTCTCAAAAACATAATAAACCTGTTAAAAAATCAGTAACTGTGCCTGAACCTGTTTTGCATGATAAACATTTTTCTCATGACAACTGGAATGTTAAAAAGAAGGTAAACAAAGAGTATGTTCCCAAAGGAGTGTATAAAAACACTCTAAACAGTTTGATGAAGCTAAACCTACAAAAACAAATGTTTACCAAATTCCTTCAAAAAGAAAACATGTTCACAACAAAGCAGAGGATATGCATCCACCCAGTTTCACAACTGAACCATCATCATCTTTTAAACCCATCACCAACAACCGCAACCCTACTTCACCCAGTCTTAAAAAGGTCTGGGTACCTATATCTAACTAACTTCTCCTATGAATGCAGGAACAACCAAGGAGGACTATCAGCAACCTATGGTATGTTGATAGTGGTTGTTCCAGGCATATGACGGGTGACCTATCTCTTCTGCAAGACTTGGAAAAATTTGATGGAGGATATGTGTCATTCTTCGGAGGAGTTGGAGGATATATCAATCAGAAATGCACAGTGCGCAATGGTTGTCTCAGCTTCAATGATGTCAATTATGTCGAGCAGTTAAAACACAGCTTGTTAAATGTTTCACAGATATGTGATCGGGAGTATCCAGGCCTCTTCAACAATAAAGAATGTCTCATTCTTAAATCTGGATACTCCATCCCTGACGATTCGGTGTTGATGAGAACACCAAGATATGGTAACTCCTATGTGCTCAACATGCAGAAACCCCCCACATCTGAGGTGGCCTGTCTCCTTTTCTAAAACTGTTGAGAACCACGCTCAGTTGTGGCACAGAAGATTGGGGCACATGAATCTGAAGAATCTGAATCGCCTTGCTAGGGGAGGACTTGTTAAAGACCTTCCAATCAAAGAATTTGTGCTCAAGGAGAAATGTGTGGCTTGTGCTAAGGGGAAGCAGCAAAACGTCCACACAAACCAAAGGTGTTCAGCAGAATTTCGTCCGCACTGGAGCTGCTTCACATGGACCTATTCGGTCCAGTCAGTATGTTAAGTCTTAACCGATGTGCATTTTGTTTAGTTATTATTGACGATTTTTCCCGTTTCACTTGGGTGTTTTTCTTGTCAAAGAAAAGTGATGTTGCAAGTATACTGATTGCTTTCATCAAGCTCATTGAAAACAAATTGAAGCAGAAAGTGAAGGCCATCAGGAGTGATAATGGGTCTGAGTTTAAGAATCAAAGTATTGATAACTTCTGTGCTGAACAGGGAATTGAGCATCAATACAGTGCCCCCTACACCCCTCAGTAGAATGGCGTTGCAGAACCACGCAACAGGACCCTAATTGAAGCAGCTCGTACTATGTTGTGTGATTCAAAGCTACCGACCATGTTTTGGGCAGAAGCAGTTAACACTGCGTGTTATGTCCAGAATCGGGTGCTCATCAATAAGCGGCAACAGAAAACCCCATATGAGCTGATTTACCATAATAAGCCCAGAATTGGACACCTTCGGGCTTTTGGGTGTCCCTGCACAGTTTTAGTAAACACTGATGTACCTAAATTTGCGGCTAAGTCTGATGAATGTTATTTTGTAGGTTACTCTGTCAGCTCTGCCTCTAAGGTATTCAACAAAACAACCAAGATTGTGATGGAGTCCACCAATGTGGATTGGCTAGAAGAAAATCCATCAGATGGTGGAGTGGGTCCTCCTCATGTTTTGACTATAATCAATTCTTCCGTCCGTTCGGTTTGGAACCTGTCATAGCTGAAGAACTTTTTGAAGATCCAGTTACAGGACCGTCCTTACCACACTCCATCACCAAGGCTCCAGCCAATGCCTCAGAAACTGAAACCACACCAGTACAGGAGACTGCCGATCCTGTAAATGATCATGAAGCAGACATCAACCCCGGGTCAGACACTCCTCCAACACAGGGAGCTGTTACAGAAGGTGCAGCTGAAACAACTGATGAACCCGATCAATCAAATTTACCTCCTCAAATCCCTGTTCAAGCCGTGGCCAAAACCAGGATCCATAAATACCACCCTTTGGAAAACATCATTGGTCCGTTAGCATCCGGGGTGGTAACAAGAAGCCAATCAGGGGACATCAATCATTGTATGTACTCCTGTTTCATCTCACATATTGAGCCCCCCAACATTACTATGGCCTTGACAAACCCTAGTTGGGTAGAGGCTATGCATGAGGAACTGAATCAATTCTCACGGCTTCAAGTTTGGAGATTAGTAGAAAGACCTGCTGACAAAAAGGTCATTACTACTCGGTTGTTATATAAGAATAAGAAGGATGACAACGGCATCATTGTCAGAAATAAGGCCAGGTTGGTAGTTCAAGGCCACAAACAGATTCAAGGAGTTGATTATGATGAAGTGTATGCCCCGGTTGCCCGATTAGAGGCAATAAGAGTCTTTTTAGCCTATGCATCCTACATGAACTTCACGGTCTACCAGTTGGACGTGAAAACAGCCTTTTTATATGCTGATATGGATGAAGAGGTATGTCACTCAACCTCCTGGCTTCATTGATGAGGACCACCCGTATCATGTTTACAAGCTAGACAAGGCATTGTATGGCTTACACCAGGCCCCTCGGTCGTGGTACAAGACTCTGACTGATCATCTTCTAGCACACGGGTACACAAGAGGCATAGTAGATCAGACGCTTTTTAGAAAGGAGGTCGAGCATAACATAATCATGGTGCAAGTAAATGTTGATGATATCATCTTCGGTTCTACCAATGAAGACTTGTGCAAAGAGTTTGAGAAGGTAATGCGCACAAAATTTGAGATGAGTCAGATGGGCGAGATAGAGTTTTTCCTCGCTTTACAAGTGAAGCAAAGTGACGGTGGGATACTTATCCATCAGGCCAAATATGTCACAGAAATTTTGGAGAAGTACAAAATGATGGATGCAAAGCCTGTCTCCACACCTATGGCAGCCAGACCAGCACTTACCAGGGTTCCAGACGGTCAACCGGTGAGCGAGCACATGTACCGGTCTATCATTGGGTCTCTGATGTACTTAACCGCCAGCCGTCCAGATATCATGCTAGCTGTGTGCCAATGCGCACGCTATCAGGCTAATCCTAAACTCTCCCATTTATCTGCTATTAAACGTATTTTTAAATATTTGAAGGGTCGGCCTCGACTAGGCCTCTGGTACCCTAAAGAGTCAGGATTTAATCTGTATGCTTTCTCTGACAGCGATTATGGCGGTAATGAGCTTGACAGGAAATCCACATCTGCTGGAGCTCAATTTTTAGGTGACAGGCTGGTCTTCTGGCAAAGCAAGAAGCAGCAAACAGTGTCCCAGTCGACTGCCGAAGCAGAATATGTGGTTGCATCTGCGTGCTACTCACAGGTGGTTTGGTTGCAGCATCAGCTGGGAGATTACGGTTTGAATTTCTTCGATACTCCCATTTTTTGTGATAACAATGTTGCATTGTAAATTGTGAAAATCCTGTGCAGCATTCCAAAACCAAACACATCGATATAAAAACGTACTTCATTCGGGATTGCTATGACCGCAGGCTCATTCATTTAGAAAGGGTGGCATCGGATGACAATGTGGCGGATATGTTCACAAAACCCCTTCCCAGTGCCAATTTTGAAATGTGTCTCAAAGGCCTCCGGATGATAGCCTTTGATGAGTAGTCTGGAAACTGTTTCTATGTTTCATTTATAAAAAAAAATTGAAAAAAAAATCAAAAAAATTGAAAAACAATATAAAAAAAATAGTGTTGTTTTTGTGATTGAAAAAATCTAAAAGCAAGGGGAAGATATAAGATATACATTTCCTCTAAAGTGTGTGCTTTCAATTTTTTTCTAGTTTTGGTTGACCAGGCTGGGAAGTGATATAAATTTCCAGGTGTTTGCTGACTGACACGTGTAAGGTGGAAGTGAAAAGCAGTGATTCAGGGTCGATATGCTTGGTAGGCTCTGCTGACAATCAATCCAAATGTATGTTTTATCATAACACTTGAAGATAACGTATGATGCTTGAAGGGGAGCACACACTTAGGTTAGTACAATTCCTATTTGACTGTGCATCAGGAATCCTGAGACACACGCCCAGTTCTGAGTTTTGATGTCATGGTCAAAAAATCCCATTCCCTCTGCCTTGCGTAAGCAATGACCTGGGAATGTTGTACGTGAGTCAGGACTCCTTTGTTCTGTGAAAGCAGAGACCTGGAACCTCCCTGATCGATGTATGTTTAAGATCACATTGTACATATATGATAAACCAAAAAGATGCCAATGTGCACAATCAAAAGAGACCCTCAAGCGTCCAAAACCCTCAACCCTTGTCACTGATGAGAGCATTACTAAAAATGTTTCAAAAATTCAGTTGACGTTGTATATTATTCAACAAAACCTCCGTGATCTATTCTTTCTTTTCTCAACCTAGTCTGGAGCATGATGTTGGGCTTAAGGAAAGGTGTCGTGAAAAATGTTGTACGGAAGACAGATGTACTTGATAGGGTGTACAAACTATACCTAGGACTTATGTGCGTGACCGGGATAGATTTTCATAATTAATAAACCTGAAAATATAAATTAATGTGATGAAACTACCTGAGTAAGCGAAAGTGGCATGAGTTTTAAAAAAATGGACCAATAATACCGGCAATCGCCTGAACACGTGAAGTAACTGAAGCTGAAAAGGGTTCCTCAGTCACAAACTATCTGGTATGATCCCTTATAATGCCCCTTCACTCGAAACTCAGTCAGTTAAGATTTTTTGTTTATTTTGTTTATTTTTTATTTTGTTATTTTATCTTAATTTCTGTTTTTTTGTGTGTTTTGTCTTATTTAATTTTTTTTGTAGTAAAAGTTGCCAGACTATAAAACTCTCGGGCTTGACTTCAGGGGAAGCTTTCTGTTATGAACGGGATAAACTTTGGGTGTTAGATGATAAAGCTGAGATTGATTAAGATTTTTTTTTTTAAGTTTGGGGGTTAAATGGTCACTCTAGAATGTTGAGGGGGGTGTTATGTGATTTTTTTTAAAATTTGAAGGGATAAGGGGACCATCGGTCTCCCTTCTCCTTCATTCTAACCCTTTTTCTCCCTCACCACCGTAAACCCTAGAACCGCCACCACCTCTTCCGATCATCACCATCTCCCGCTGCCACTGCCATCGCACACCACCACCGTCGTCGCCACCACCTTCCCCGTCGAAACCCACCACCACACCTCTCCTAATTGACCACATCGCCGCCGCCACTGTTCACCCTTAATCCGCCGCCCTCCGCCACTGTCGCCACCATCCGACGCCTCCCTCTTGGTCGAAATCACCACCTGATCACGTCCCTGCTGTCGATTTTACTCCATGGCACCTCGTTTGAAGCGTGCGGCTCAACCTCCTCAAGACCGAATTGAGTAGGCTTTAATATTTTTTATTTCTTGGTCGGGAATGGAAGGGATAAGGGTTTGGGAGTATTGGTTGAATGAAATCATGATTAAAACATACATATATGCAATTTTTAACTGAGTTGTAGGTGTTGAATGAAGAAGACAAGGCTTTTCGATCGGGCTAGGGGCTTTTCGATCAGGCTGAAAAGCTTTTCAATCAGCCCCCAGCACTTTTTGATCGTTGGTTATCGATTGCCTGAGGCTTTTCGATCGGGAAACTGCCCTTTTCGATCAGCTCTTAGGATTTTCGATCAGGGAGTTAGGCTTCTCGATCGACCAGCACTTTTCGATCGAGAGCTTATGCTTTTCGATCAAAGTTTGTGCTTTTCGATCAGGTTTCTCGGTAACCAAGCAGTTTTTCGATCGGATGGATGCTTTTCGATCGGGAACCTAGTTTTCGATCGGAAAGGTACCTGATGACATGTTTCAAATGGTTGTTCGTGCAATTTTAAGCTGTTATGCTGCCTGTTTCTCAAAAAAAATTCATATGACTGATAAATGTTTGTTTGTTTTTGGATTTATCTGTGTTTTTGAGTGCAGGGACTTAGAGTTTATTAAAGATCACAACACGGTAGCATACTTGCTGGATCCACCTGCAGAATATCGGGAGAAGTACTGGTCAACGATTGAAGGACTGAAGAGGTGCTGTTTACACTTTGCCCTTACAGCAAATCCTGTTATCTGCAAACGTATGCAACAAGAATTTTGGAAGACCGCATACGTTATCCGATGATGGAAAGCAGATAATGGCCAAGATACAAGCAACAGAAGTGGTGTTGACTGAGGAGAATTTCAAACAAGCTCTTAGGCTTAAAGATGTTGCTGCAGATCCTATTGCTCTTGATAAAAGAAATGGTTTCTCAATGCCTAAAAGAAATGGGTTATCACATAGTATCTCCTCCTACTATGAAGGCTCTCCTTCCACCATACTGGAGAATGCTGGCCCACTACTTGCAGAAGTGTGTGATTGCAAAGAAGAGCTCGACAGATCAACTGAACCAAGTGCACACCCATGCTATGGTGTCACTAGTTAGAGGGGTTCGATTCAACTGGTCCAGGTTGATTTTTGATGATGTGAAGGTAGTAGTGACCAGAGATAAAAAGTTTGCAGCCGTTCCAAGGTTCATCCAGTTAGCACTGGATTCTAGATATCCAACCTTGAGGAAGACCAATGACACTCATGATACTAAGCCCATGGGCATTGAGGTTTTCCTGATGATCAATCCAAAGAAGAAACTGATTGACAAGGTACCGTTTGGCAACAAGTTTGGTGGATTTGCTGAGATAACAAGAGAGGAGGTTCCTGTGCAAAGAAATGCAGTTATTGATGAAGAACACGATGTGCCTGCCTCTAAGAAGCCAGTTACTGAACTCACAGACAGTTCAGATTGGGAAGATTTTGATCTTGAAGACGTGCAGATTGGTGCATTGAACTTTGAAGGTGAAGAGAATATCAATTATGATACATACCTTGATGACATTAATATTGAAGATGTTGAGACTGAGATTGCTAAGACTCCATTGATAAGAAAGCGGAAAGCTACTGAGGAGCCTCCCCTTGGTGCTTCTGCTACTACAGAGCAGCCTGATGAAGTAGAGAGTACTACAGAATACACTGCAGAAACTCCACGTGACCCAAGAAGAAGAAGATTAGATCCGCGTGTGCCACCAGTAACCAGTACCGGTGCTGGTCAATCATCTTCACAACCCACAACCCAAGACAAAGGAAAAGCGGTAGAGACACCCGAGTTCAGATTGGAGAAGGAACTCAGAGCTGAAATTGCACAATTAAAAGCCCAAAACACTGCCCAAAGTGAGCTGATTGGAGATCTTGTTGACATACAGAAAATTCATGCTACGGAACTGGAGAATCAGAAGAAGGTCAACAGACAGTTTTCAAGTCAGCTTAAAGAATTGCATAGAATGATAAAACAGCTTACTTCAGCTGGAAGAAGTGATTCAAAGAAAGATGACAAAGGAGATCCAGGAAACAAATAAGGGAATTCAGGTGCCAGTGGTTCGTCTCAATCACCAGTATTTGACTTTGAGTCAGATATTCCTGATACTTCTGGCCCAGTATTACCTGAAGCTGCTGATAAAGACACAAGAGACAGAGACTACATGACTGTGCCAGCTTCAGAATTCGATGGAGGTTGGGAGGCTCAGACGTATGCTTATCCTCCTGAAAGGTATTTGATTCAGCTGGGAGAGTATTATCATGAAAAAAGAGGAATCACTAAAGAAATCAAATCCTAGATGTTTGATGTTGAGAATAATATGTTTGTGGTTAGAAGAAAGGGTCAGTATCCTCTGGAATATTACAAAAGCTGGACCCAGTTTTATTCTTGGACAAATGTGGATCTGACGATGTTGTATAAGGCCCCGTTTACAAACCCATCACAGAATGAGCAGGCTAAGTACTTTTACAGTAAATTGGAGAATGCCGTGCTTAGCAAATTTAAAAGGTTTAAGGACTTTCCCCACAAGAAGTCATATGTTAAAAAATACAGAGGTGTGTTCAAGTGGGATGGGAAGAAAGGTAGTGGGTCTAAGAAGTAGTTCACTAATGTGTTGTACCCTCCAACAGAGAAGACGAAGACAATACCTCTGCCGATGCATCATCTTGAGGGTTATCTACATGACTTCCAAACTTGGGCATACAGTGATTACTCAGGAGAAGCAAAGATTCTCTGTGAATCAAAGAGAATAAATGTTATGGAGGTTCAAGATTTGATGAGATTTCATAAGAAGGATATTCTAATTCTGGCCAAGCATCAGATTGAGAGCAACACAGAGACAGAAGAATATGCTAAATGCTACACGCGAGCTGTTGCAGAGATTGTGGCCAAAGAGTTGTGGTATGATCCAGCAACGGTGCAGTTATCAAAGAAGTTCAGAATGTGAAGACTGCAGTCTAATGCTAAAGCCTAGGGGATGATTGTAGAGACCATATTTATGAGGATTTTGCATTAGAAATACTTGTGGGCTAGTTCTAATTGTAATTGGGTTAATTTGTTTATGGGTTATTAGTGGGTTTTGAGTCCGGTCGAATATAGGCCATGTGGGCCGAATTATTTTTCTTGGTAAACAAGTTTAGGCTTTCCTATATAAGGAATAGGTAGCTACTTGTTTAGGTTGTTGATTCTCTAGGGTTTGCTAGTGGTGTTCTGCGATTCAAGTGTATACCGAATTCACTTTGTGAATTCGTCTTTCTCAAGTGTGGTAATCGAATATTATTCAAGCAGTCTCAGTCAGTTGGTGTTTATTTTAATTGTTCCTTAGTGTTTAATATACTTTTCGACTCAATTTTGAATCACATCTAGTCACCAGATTCCGCACAGTGACTATAGGCATTGATATCGCATGAGGGGCTTAATTGATCCTTACAGTTATATTATAATGGCTTTACTCACTGAGTTGTTACATCAATTTAGTACTTGTAAGAAATCGGAACAATTGTGGGATGCATTATCGGCAAGATGTGAAGGTAATGATGAATACAAAAAGAGTCGAAGAAAGGTGTTGAACAAAGAGTTCCACATCTTATTAGTGAGTTGAAAGCTGTTGGGGTTGATAAAACGGATGAAGCTTTGAAAGAGAAGATTTTAGAGGCATTGCCAGAAAAATGGGAAAATTATGTTTTGTTACTTACTCATGACAAAAAATTTTCCACATTGACGTTTCACGAGTTAACTGGTAAACTTCATGCTCGGAAAATGGAAATGCTGAATTCAAAGAAATCAACTGCTACAATTCAAAATCCAGAATTGTAACATGGTGAAAATGCTGCAAGTCTAAGTTTTAAATCAAAACCAAGTCTTAGTTCAGCCCCAATTACTGCTTTTATTGGAAATGTCTGGAGTTTCGGGTGATACTTATTCATCAAGGGGTTGTAGTTTTACAATTCCTTGATCATCAAATCAGAATGCTTTTTCTACTGAAACAACGGATGAATGTGTTGCTCTTATCACTGCTTTATTTTCATCTTCTATTGGATTTATTATCAAAAATGTTGGAGATGTCAAGATTACTCGAGAAGATTTCATTGAGATTGATGAAAATAATCTTGATGAAATGGATATGGCATGGCAATTGGCTATGTTGTCACAACGAGCAAAAAGATTTATGAAGAGGACTGGTAGGGAAACTATTACTCAAGATGGACATTTGGGTTATGACAAATCCAAATTCAAATGTTACAAATGTTTAAAATTATGTCATTTTCAATAAGAGTGACAGCAATCTTCATCAAATGTATATGATTCAAAAGCTACGAATGGTTCTCAAGCTCTATCAAGTACAACAATGTTAACTGCTCAGATTGATAATGGTGGTAGTACTTATAACTGGGGACAAGTATTTCTTGATAAGTCTGCATGGGTTGTCACTCATGATCAACAAGATGACTATTGTTCAGATTCGAGTTCAGAACCAAGTTCCTATAAATCAGCTGAAAATATGGAAAGTTTGTTGAAAGAGAATGCTTTGTTACTGAATGAAATCCGCAAGCTTTCAGATGAATTTTATTTGGTGAAAGAAGATTTGGAGATTTCTAAAAGAAATGAGAATGAATTTGAGTTGAAAAAGGATTCTTTGATGAAGGAAGTGAATATGCTTAATGACGTTCTTCAAATGATCAAAGAATTGATGCTAATCGGTTGATGAATAATGTCTCCAATTCGTAATTGTTCACAAGCTTTTTAGCGAATCATGAAAATTTTGAAAAGATGTTTGACAAAACCGCATCACCCCCAGCTAATATCAAAGAAGCCGTTAAAGAGGTGCAAGGAAAGGTTGAAGTATATGATTATTCAAAGTTTTCATCATCAAATACAGAACAAGAGAAGGTTTTGAAAAAGAAGAAGAATAAGAGGAAAGGCAAGAAGAAGATCAAACAATTTGAAGTTCCTCAGGTTTCAACGTTTGTGTCTGGTTCATCTTTAACAAAAAATGAGAAGTCAGCTACTTCAAGTGAGAAAATTCGTTCTCAACCTATGAAACGATATTCCATAAACTAAAAAATGTTAACGAAGTTAAAGCTGAATTTTCAAGATTGGCAAAGGATGGACACAAGAATTCAGGTTCTGAAGAGAGAGTTTCTGGACAAGGTGTTGGTTTGGGGTTTAAACAGAAGGTTGTTGAAAATGATGGTGTTCAAGGTTCTAATTCAACATCACAGAATCTGAAGAAACTGAAGTTGAAACAAGTTAAGAAAGAAGTTTTCAAGGCTGAGAAGGTTCAACCCAAAAGGTTGTATAAACTTAAGGGTTCAGAACACATTTTCTTTGATAAAGAGTTTCCACTTCACTGCGTGGATGCTCAGAAGATTTTTGAAGTTTTTGTGAAAAAGGATGTGTCAAAGATCAAAGAGAATCAGCATGCAAAATTGTCTTCTAATGGTTCTAAATCTAAAAGCCCAACATCCAAATGGGTTCATGATCACATCGTCAGGACCGATCTCACTACAAGAATCATGACTTTGAGCGAGAATGAAGATCGGATGCGGAAAACCCATGAGACGATGATGATCGAGATGAATCTAGGAAATCAAAACATAAGAAAGATGATGAACTAAGTCAAATGATTTCATTAGTCGAATGATTACAACTGAAATCATGACAACACTCTCTCTCTAGAAATCCATGACTCTTTCTCTCTCTAGAATGGAAGCTCAGACCACTCTACAAGAAATCATCATCTCCACACTCAGAGACTCCTGTTACTTGTAATGGGGCACCCTCACTATATATATAGTGAGGATGACTAACAAGTGAAAAACATAAAAAAAGAAAAAAATACTATTAAACTGAAATAACATGACATATTAATTAAATCAAAGTTGATTTAATTAATCCGAAGCTTGACTCGCTCGAACCGATCTTCCGTTGACTTTTACATTGACAGTTGACTCGAACGGTTGACTTTTCCAGAAAACGGTCTTCGGTCCAATCTGTAAGCCTCGAGCATCACAACCCAGTCTCTGAATCAACTCACGATGGATTCTTCAGTCGAATGCTTCGGTAAACAGATTTGATGGCGTCATCACAACCCAGTCTCTGAATCAACTCACGATGGATTCTTCAGTCGAATGCTGAACAGGATCGAAATCTAGATCCGGCATTAATGGAGGCTTCAATTAATGCAACTAATGTGTCGGATACGGTAATGAATAGGTTGTGTGACACAAATGATTCTGCAATTATTAAGGACCCGATTAGTACAGATTTGAAAGCTGATATCTCTGTTGACAATGGTTCTGAAATTAATAAGGTAATCGACAGCTTACCTTCATCCTCTAGTACTGAATTTGTGCGAATGTGTAAATCTGATTTGAGGAGATGATTGGAAAGGAAATAGGTTGAAATCCCTCGATGTGAGAATGGTAAGTTCAAAATTGAGATTAGGGCTCAGTTGTTTGTCACTGATGTTATGAACTGCAATTTGGCTGCGCGTAAAGCTGAGTTAATGGATCAGGGGTCTGAGAATACTATGGCTATTATGAATAAGGGATTAGGCTCAGTTTCTGCTTCAAAAGAAGAGGTTGATGAGGCTATGGAGGATTTTTTCAGTTTAAAAAATGCTGACCCTGTGTTTATGAAGTCAATGGTGGAGTTTATTGTTTTGCATCAGGATGAGTTAGAATTTGTTGCTAGATATCTTGGTTATTTGAGTAATATGAACCTGTTAAAGGATATTGCTAGTTACATGGAAGGTAACTTTGGACTTTTTATCTTGCCTGTGGCTGCTAAATGTATTTCCATTACCGGTAACAATTTTGAAACTATTGTACCTGTTGAGTCTTGCTGGGTCAATAGGTATGTTCATATGAAATATAGTAGCATTTTTTCTTCTGGGACAGAATTCTCTTGTGAAAGTCTTTTTAATGAAGATGCTCCTGTTCTAACTGCATTGTTCAAATTTTACTCTGCTTCTATTCTAAGGAAAATGGCAGTTAAGATTAAAAGGAAAATGGCCTATACAGAAAAGCATTTGTTTGATCTTCAGAAAAGATTTCTTGATGTGATTCCTGTTGACTTTAAGGCTGGTAATGATAAGAAACTTAGAGAGTATGTTTCAACTGGTGAGGGTAAGAATTCAGTTTACATTGATGCTGGTTTAGGAAGAAGGATGGTTAGCCTTAGCCATACTAAATCTAAGTTGGATAGGTTGGCTACTACCTATGATCTGATTTCCTCTTCTGTCACACCCCCAATTAACCACTAACGGAGTTTATACCGTTAAGGGGTGCGAGCAAACCAGGACCACAACCATTAGTTACAAATACTAAACAAATCAGAGTAAAGTCCAAACATTAATAATCAAAACAGTTTAACAGTACGCAGCGGAAAATAAACATAAGTGTCTTAGCACTAACCACGTGCTTAAATTACAAAACAGGAATTGTTATTAAGTTCCCAAGTTAGAGTTTTAAAATAAGAGATCTTCAAGTGCCATGCCAACCTTCGGCGGATACTCCTCAGCGATCTGCAAAAGTGAAAACCACACAAGTGTCAACCTAACGGCTGGTGAGTTCACGGTGGGCATGACATGCATTGGCCCGGTCTCATAATCGTATGTATCAACATATACATAAGTAATAGTTTTGCAAGGCAATTGCCAAGAGTTGAATTTTCGAATATGCACTAGTTAAGTAAAGGATTAAAGTGGTCAACCGATATCGCGGGTAGCTAATCCGGTTTCCATGCACTAAGGAGTCGTACTAGGGCTGAAAGCTGACGTAACAGAGTTCGGCAATAGCCGATGGTTGGTGCCTCCAGTTGTGTCCCATTTGGGAGGCCCACAACTAAACATAGGCTGACATTGAACTCTGTTCGGCCTCCAACCGGTTGGTTACACATTTGTGTACCGCGGAGCAGGGTTTGTCAAACCCTCAGTAGATCTACCCAACATCCCCTCGCTTCTCAGATCAACAGTACTAGGTTGAGGACTTTTTAAGTTTTAAGGCATCCTTAGAAATCATGTGATATCATTTGGTTTAGACTTTAACCTACACTAGTCATATTAAAACAGTTTATCCTGGATTTCATTTGAAATTCCCAAAAAGAGTTTAAGTGTCAAATGGTCGTTTCCGGGTTTCAATAGAAACCCCAAGGATGGACAGTTGCAAGTGTTCCCATAAAACACTCCAACTTCCATAACAGGTATCCCAATTGTAATACCTCAAAACGTCAGCGTTGTTTATCGTTAAGTTCATTCGTTGTGTCCCAAACGGGCTCACAATTAAAGGGTTTGTGAAACTCACCTTAGGTTGCTCAGCTACACTGATATTTAATCCAAGTATTGCTTAATGGAGACCTATGAACACGTTTAGGTCTTAAGTATTAGTTTTGTGTCTAATCTTGACGTCACTATGGCCCATAACATAGCACGTTGGAACTATGACACGACATAACGACACACGACACCGATGGTTGATCATAAACAAGGGTTCACATACATCAGAAATCAAAGCATGTATCATCATAGCAAAATCATGTAAGTCATGGCATAGCATTCAAGTAAATTGCACAAGTTTGGATTTTGGTCAGGTCACAGTTTCGCTAGCCTAGTGTCGCTGCACAGTTTTGCTATGTGCACAGGCAGCACTTTCGCTAGGGAATACCCGATGACACAGTTTCGCTAAGCTAGTTTCGCTCGAAACTGTTGACACAGTTTCGCCAGCTTAGATTCGCTCGAAACTGGTTTGAACTTTCGTTCAGGGTATTTCGCTCGGTAGTTTCGTCCGGACAGGTCGACTTAGTTTCGCGGGCGACATTATAGTTTCGCTAGGCATTATCGCTAGATGAATATATACATAATTTCGCTGGACAGTTTCGCCCAGAGAACACACAGTGTCGCTGGTCGCGAAAAACACATAAATCAGCCTAAAAATCAATCTAACAGCTTCCATATCACATGTAATTCATTATCTAGCATACATAATCATTTACCAACATAAATCAGTAAGCTTTAACACCTTAAACATGCATTTTCATCATCAAATCACCAAAAACACATTTTAACCTAAAATGACCTAATCTAGCATAAATCTTCATCATGGATGGATTTCACACGTAAAGTTACTGACTTTATTGTAGATCTATCATTCCTAAACAACATATCAGAAGATCAAGTGATTCTATAAAGATCTAAGCATGCTTTTTAAGAAAACACATAGAAAACATAAAAATGGTGGTTTTGGGACTCACGGTTCGATCTCCAAGCTTGATGGATGATGGTTCGGGGCTGAGATCTCGATGGCTCGGTGTGAATCTCGACTGACCAGATTTCCAGGAGAAAAATGGAGTGTGTGTGTGTTTTTGTGTAAAGGAGGCAAATGGTGAAACTAGGGTTTATTAAGATATTATATATGAGAGGCTAGTTTCGCTGGCAGTTTCGCTGGCCAAGCGAAACTGGCTCTGGTAGTCAGAGGGTAGACTAGCCGGGCGACACTATAGTTTCGCCCGGTAGTTTCGCTGGAAACCCAAAAGTGACCAGTTTACATTTTAAGCAAGATAAGTACAGTTCATGGGTTGTCATACTATTCACAATGCTAAATCATGTATTTAAATCACATTGCACATAATAACTATAAGTAAATGAACACATAACACATATGGGCGGGTTCGGTGATCAACCAAAGGACGTGGACGTATTCGGCCTAGTTAAGCATTAGTTACTAAGTTAACACTTATAACGTAACTAACGGAGATTGTCTAACGGAAGTAAACCTTAAAACTCTCGGATGTCACATCATCCCCTTGTAATTGGAATTTTCGTCCCGAAAATTATTCTTGCGTCGCAGCGTTTGCAGCCTCGGCTGTCGTCGCTGGGGAAAGAAAGCAAAAGTTTTAGGGTCGCCACATCTTCTCTCACTTGTGTTACTTTCAATTTGGGGAAAGCTGATGTATCTCCTGATTATAGCCCTCCTGATCACCTGGATTCTGATGTTATTGTGGTACAGAATGCAATGGAGGAGAGTAGCGCTGAGGGTGCTGGCTCAATTCCTTTAATCAAATATGATCATGTCAGGAGAGTCAAGAAAAGTATGAGGGAAATTTTAATTGAGCAACATAATCAATTGGCCAAAGCAAAAAAGATTCAAAGGGAGATGATAGTGAAAATTAAAGTTGGCCATGTTGATGAAACTAAATGTGAGGCGTTCAAGAATCTCCCCTCTGATGCCGCTGCTGTGTTTGCTGCTAAACATGCTCCTAATGGGGATGTGGAAGATTTTTTAAGAAAGCAACTTGCCAAGGAAGAGAGGATAAGTAAAGAGGTGGAGCAAAAGAAGGAACAAAAGCAATCGTATGCTAATGTGGTACAGAGTGATGAGGTTGATCAGGAGTTGAAGGAGGTGAAGTATAATCCTCCTGCTATTCTTCCTAATGGTGAAAAAGTCATGATTATAAACCCCAAGTTTATTGAACAAACTAGGAAAATATATAAAAATCATCTGTATGGGTATTTTATTGGTACTATGTGTATGATTGGGTGGGTTAGATTTCATATCTCTAAAATGTGGAAGTCTTTTGGGATTGAGGAAGTTACTACTAATGGTAAAGGGATTTTTTACTTCAAGTTTCAAGATGAGAATGGTCCTATGAATGTCTTAAAATCTAGACCTTGGACTATCAGAAGTATTCCTTTGTGTGTTCATCATTGGGATGTAGGTATGGTATTGGAAAAAGTTGAGCCCAAGGTGGTTCCTAACTGGGTTACATTTCATGGCCTCCCACTGGAAATGTGGAATGTGGAGAGTATTTGCAGTATAGCTAGTTGCTTGGGCAAGCCAATCACTTTTGACAGCATCACTGCTGAGAAATGAAATAAGAAGGAGAATGCAAGCTTTGCCAGAGTTTTGATTGAGGTTACTGTTCATGAAGCTTATCCTTGTTTTGTGAAGGCTTTTTATCCTGTGGATGAGTATGGATTTCAAAAGAGCATAGATATTCATATTGAGTTCTCTAAACTTCCAGTTAGCTGTCATCATTGTCTTGTTTATGGCCATACTTTTGAGACTTGTCTAAACAGAATGTTGACTGAAGAGTCGGTGTTGGAAAGAGAAAAGGTTGTTAATGGTGTGGAACCAATCTCTGAGCCTACTGCAAGTGATCCTGTTATTGCCCAGGAGGATGTTAACATTGCTGCTGTGAGTGATCCCCCTGTTAATGCTCCTAGCAATGTTGTTGTTCCTGTTCCTGCTAGTGTTAAACCTGTGACCTCTAATACTGATAGTAATGTGGGGAGAGTTGATGATAACAAGGGGTCAGGTGCTCGAAAGCCTGGGGTTGATGATGAGGGTTTTCAAGTAGTAGTTAACAAAAAGAATTCTGGCAATAGGAAGTCTAACTTAAAGAATCATGAGGGGAACAATGGAAAGGGAAATAAAGGGCCTGCAGTTAATTCTTCTAGTAGTTCTGCTATGAGATCTAGTCAACAAGAATGGCAAAAAGTCAGTAGTGGCAAAGTATATGCTTGTAGAACACATGTGAGTAATCAGGCTGACCAGAAGAAGGTGGAGGTTAACAGTAGTTTGGTACAGACTAAGGCTACTAATAATGGGAGTCATGGTGAGGAGAAAAAGGTGGACCAAAAATTGGGTATAAGGGGAATTCAGGGGAATGGTAAACCAATCAAAAGTGATAAAGTGCAGGAGGAGAAAAAGCATTGTGACAGAATGATTGTTGATAAGGGTCAGTTGCAGAGCAGGAAGTCAGTTCCTCCTGATAAGTCTGTTCCTCTAAAGATTTATAATTCTTTCAACGTGCTAGAGGATATCACAACTGATATTACTAATGCTACACATAGTAACTCCATATTCCAGCCTAATGAGGAGTTTATTCCTGTCAATAAATCAAAAGTTCTTACTACAGCTTTGGAAAGTTATTATAAAAGTTTGTCTGAGGAGGAGAAGGGTGAGGTAGTTGTTTATGTGACTAATAAGCTTGTCCCTCCCTTTGAAAGAAGAAGTGCATGGAGTTTTGCTCAGAGAAAATTGTTTATGATCTTATGTAATAAAAATGGGTTTGATGCTGTCATGCAGTGTATTCTTGAGGATGAAAGGAATGCTGAGGAAGTTTGTGAGATGCAAGATGACTTAATGGAAAATAATGTGTAGCAGGAGAATGAAGTGAAGGTATGTGGGTCTCATGAGGAATCTTTGAAATGAAGATTCTTTCCTGGAATGTTAGAGGGTTGAATAATCTGGATAGGATTGTTTTGGTCAAAAAAGTGTTGAGGGAGAATGGTATTTGGATTTGTGGTGTCATTGAATCTAGATTAGGTTCAAGCAAAATTAACTTGGTTACCAAACAAGTTAATAGCCATTGGAAGTGGGCCTCTAATGTGGATTGTTGTAGGGAATGGGCCAGAATAATAGTGGGTTGGGACTCTACCAAGGCTGATGTTCAGGTTATAGACAAGAATGATCAGGCTATGCATTGTGTGGTTAATTCACTTGAGGGTAAGGAGAGCTTTCTTTGCTCTTTTATCTATGGGCATATTACTCCTGTCAAAAGAAAGCTGTTATGGCTTGACCTTGTGTGTCATAGTCAAATGATTAAAGAGTTACCATGGGTTTGCATGGGGGATTTCAATATAATTCTTGACCCTGCTGAGTCTACATTTATCAACTCTAAGATGAATTCCTCTATCACTCAATTCAGGGGCTGTCTCTCTTCTTGTGGGCTAAGTGATTGTGGGTATCATGGAATGAAGTTCACTTGGACCAGTAAGCTAAAGACTGGTTGTGGTATCCTTAAGAAGCTTGACATAGTGATTGCCAATCAAAATTTCAATGTTAACTTTGAGAAAGCTGTTGTGGAATTCTTGCCTTTTTATTCATCTGACCACTCTCCAATGTTGCTGCAGTTTGGTGATAGATGTAAGCAGAAGGGTAAGGCTTTTAGATTCATGAACTACTTAACAAGAAAGCCTGAATTTCAAGAAATTGTTGCTGAGGGGTGGCAGAAGAAATTTATGGCTTTTAAAATGTTTCAGCTGGCCTCTAAATTAAAGGGTCTTAAGACTCCTTTGAGGAAACTCAATCTTTGTCATGGTAATCTGTTTGAGAGGGCTGAGAAGCTTAGGTTTGAGTTGGAAAGAATCCAAAGAGAAATGGTGGAAGATCCTGGTAATGGTTCTCTAAGGGATGAAGAGGGTGTCTATTTGTATGCTTATAAAGATGCCTTGATTGATGAATACCATTTTAACAAGCAGCAGTCCAAACTTAATTGGTTGAGAGATGGGGACAGTAACACTAAGTTTTTTCATGCTGCTGTCAAAGAGGGAAAGGAAAGAAGAAAGATAATCATGATTAAAGATGCTGATGGTGAGGAGTATTATGGTGATCAAATTGCTAAAGCATTTGTTAAGCATTTTAGTAATTTTCTAGAAAGAAAGGACTCTGTGGTGGAAATTTCTGACCCTGAATCTCTCTTTGTCAACACTATTCCTCTTGAGGCTGCTGATGCTATGATATGTCCTGTGACTAGAGCTGAAATTAAAGATGCTCTGATGAGTATTGATGATGATAAAGCCCCTGGGCCGGATGGGTTAACTGCAAATTTTTTTAAGGCTGCGTGGGGAGTTGTGAAAAATGATGTGTGTGATGCTGTGTTGGAATTCTTCAACTATGGGAAACTTCTAAAAGAAATTAATAACACTTCCATATCTCTTGTCCCTAAGGTTAGCAATCCCTCTTGTGTTACTGACTTTAGGCCCATTGCATGTTGTAATGTTATATACAAGTGTATTAGTAAAATTCTCTGCAACAGAATTAAGGGGGTGCTTGGTTCATTTGTGGATGTGAATCAAAGTGCATTCATTCCTGGAAGGCAGATTAGTGATAACATTCTTCTTGCTCAGGAGCTTGTTAGGCAGTATAATAGAAAGGGAGGGAGTGGAAAGGTGGCTTACAAGATAGATATGCAAAAATCCTATGACACTGTGGACCTTGATTTCATGAAATCTATTTTAGGATACTTTGGGTTTCCCAGGATTATGGTTGGTTGGATCATGGAGTGCCTGAATACTGCTTCTTCTCTATTAACTTTGAGGGACAGCAACATGGGTTCTTTAAGGGTTTAAGAGGTTTGAGACAGGGTGATCCTCTGTCACGTTATCTTTTTACATTGGTCATGGAGGTGCTGACTTTAATTATCAAAAGACATATCAGGGGCAACAATGATTTTCAATATAATTGGAAATGTGAGAAAATTCATCTAACACACCTCTGTTTTGCTGATGATTTGATGTTGTTCTGTAGGGCTGATAAGAAATCTGTGCAAATTCTTAGGAATACATTGACTGAGTTCAGTAGGGCTTCTGGTTTGGTTCCAAATCAGCTAAAAAGTACTGTTTTCTATGGCAGTGTTGCTGAGAGTACCAAGAGAGTGTTGGATGCTATTATGCCTTTCAATCCTGGCTCTCTTCCTGTTAGGTATCTTAGTGTTCCCCTTCTTTCTAGTAGGATGTACTATAAAGACTACATTATGCTAATTGAAAAAGTGAGAAAGAGGTTGGATAACTGGAAAAATAAGTTTCTATCATTTGCTGGTAGGCTGCAGTTGGTTAAGTCTGTTCTATCTTCTATTTGCATCTATTGGACTTCTATGTTCATACTGCCGGCTAATGTGTTGAATGAGATTGAAGGAATGATGAGAAGGTTTCTGTGGGCTCATGAAACTAATGCTAGGGGTAAAGTCAGAGTTAAATGGGACAATGTGTGTCAAAATGGGAAAAATGGTGGGTTGGGGGTTAAATCTCCTAAGATTATGAATTCTGCTCTTGTTACTAAACATATTTGGAACTTGGTTTCTGGAAGAAATTCCATTTGGGTTAAATGGGTCAGACTATACCTTATGGAGGATAGGAACTTTTGGACATTAAAGCCAAAAAATGGTTGCAGTTGGGCCTGGAGGAAAATTCTTGATTGTAGAAAGCTGGTAAGAATACATATGTTGTTTGAGATTGGGAATGGGACTAAGGTTAATGCCTGGCATGATAGATGGCATGAAATGGGGCCATTAGACTTGTATATTTCAAATAGAGACATTATAAGGGCTGGGTTTAGAGATGACTCCACTGTTTCTGATATTGTGGATGGTAATGGGTGGAAATGGCCTATGGAATGGTATAGCAAATATCCTTTGTTAAATTCTATCCAATGTCCTGAAATTAGGAATGGGATGGATGATAAGCTTTGGTGGATAAGTAAGGATGGTGATCTGGTGAATTTCAGTACTTCTGTGTGTTATGATGATTTGTTAAGCCATAAACCTGAAGTATATTGGGCTGCTAATGTTTGGTTTGCCCAAAGAATTCCAAGGCATGCTTTTGTTTTGTGGATGGCTGCTCAATATAAGTTATTGACATAAGATAGGCTGGATAAGTGGAGTGGGAGTGGGGAGAGGAAATGTGCTTTCTGTAATTCTCAGCCTGATAGTCATAAGCATTTGTTTTTCACATGTAGTTTTCCAGGGGAATTAGGGAGAAGGGCCAAGCTTAAGGCTAGAATGATGGAGGCCCCTGACAACTGGAATGAGGTTAAGGATTACCTTGGTAATCTGCCTTTAAAGAAATCTATATGGAATGTGATTAGGAAGCTAACCATTGCTGCCACTGTTTACTTTATTTGGCAAGAAAGGAACCTGAGGCTATTTCAAGGAAAAAGAAGGAATTTGGAGGCTATTGAGCATTTGATCAATGATTCAGTTATACTCAAGCTGAAAAGTACTATTGTGAAATATTCTGCTCATGTTATGCAAGCGGACGAGGTTTGGAAGTTTCTACCCCATTTTCTCTCCAATGATAGCATGCATTTGTGATGTTATGAGGGTTTGGGGATCTCATATGTATGGGGTTGGGCCAGTTATTTTTGTAAATCATTGTGGTATTTTGTCTATAATTTGTGGGATGGGGGGATTTATTGGGATGGAAGGTGGTGGAAAGGTTGGGCTCCAAGCACTATGGTGAGATTTGGGGAGGGATTTAGGGGGGGGGGTGACTCGTACATCTTGCACACAATGCACTTTCTTTGGCTTCATTAGAGGGGGGGGGGGAGTGTGAGTGGTATGGTGACATTCTTAAGGGAGGAGTGGAGGAGGAGTGTGACCTTAATAGTACTAGGATCTGGGGTGGTGGGAAATGCAGGGTCCTTTTATATGATGTTGGGTTGCACTATAAATCTAGGGTAGTCAAATGGTGTATTTTTACACCTTCCTTTATTCTTTCAGTTCCGTTTGGTTTGTTTTTGCTTTGTGTCTTGTGGCACTTGCATTTCTGTATCAATTCTGCTGGTCATTTGGGTCAAATTTGGCTGGTGACCAGATCTACTCTTATTAATTGGTGGATAGGTTTTGGATGGCATGTGACATGCATCAGCCCTGGAGTGATATGGATGGATGGTACCAAGTGGTTTAGGACATTATTTTCCTCCCCATATCTTTATATTTTTAGCACTTACCATTGGTACCAAAACCCAATTGTCTTTCTTGTGTCTACCTTTTACATTTTTTATCTTTTGAGTCTTGCCTCCATTTGGAGGTGGGGTGGGGGGCATGGGGATTTTATTCTGGTGGAGAGTTGGTGGTTGGAAGAGGCCATTATGCTTGATGATTGTTGCAATTGCCCTATGTACTGGTGTTCAAAGACAGAGAGGTTGCTGGTGCCACATAATAATTTTATCTATTTTCTTGTTGCCTTTTCTTGGTTTCTGTTTTGGGTTGTATCTGTTTATTCTGGCAAGATCTATGACAAAGGAAAGATGAAGGTTTGGAATGTCATGGTTTTATGGACAAGTTGGTTTAGAAGTGGTAGTGAGGGATTTATTTACTGTTGTGGCAGCGCTGCTTTTACTGGTTTGGCTTTAGGTGCTGTCATTTTACTAAGGGGTGGGAAAGCTGGCTGGAAAGTGATCATTTTTTAGGGATATGCTTGGTTACAAGTTTGGAGACTATTTCCTCTTTGTTTTGTTGAGGATGTCTTAGTTGATTTGGTTATGAGTGCTGCAATGTTAGAGAATTTTGGGTGTATTGGATGGAAGATGATAACTTTTGGTGTTGAGATAGGATGGCCTCTTTTAAGAATTAGATGCATTAATGATTGGGATGGAAACTGTGGTGTTAATGGCACAGGAGATTTAACAAAGACTCAGCACTTGAATAGTGAATGTTGGGTAATTTTGGCTGTGCGGTTGAGCAGTTTGTATGAGACTTGTGGTGGAAGTGGTTCGGTAATTCAATGGTATGTGGGAATAAAGAATTTGAGTATGGGGCTTAAGCTTTTAGTTGTTGCTGTTGGTGGTATTTGGTATATCAAAGTTGTGAATCTGGGACTGGAAGGGTTGCATGGCAGGAGTTATAAGAGGTTCAGCTTGATGCATTTTTTGGTTTGTGTTTACGGGGCTAGTGTGTTTGGGTGGTTGAAATGGTTATATAGAACATGGGGAGGAGTTGGGTCGAACTCGGGTCTGGTTAGAAGGAAAGCCAGGCGATTATTGGTCTATGATTGGGTTTGAAGTTGGGCCTGTGTTGTGGATTTTCTTGTTGGACTGTTATTGTGATTACTGGGTTTTGGTTTTTGGGCTGCTGGGTTGTAAATTTGGGCCTCGCTTAGTGCAGATTGAAATTAACAAGATGGGCTGGTGGTATAAGGATGCAAAGGATTTTTGGAAAGTTTTCATGTACTTGGATTATTGGATTTGGTGGGTTTTTAGTATCACTTGCTTGTCTTTTGGTTGTATTTTATTTGTTAAGGTTGTTATTTGGTGCTTCCATACTCACTTAACTGTTAAGGTTGGGAATTGTCCAACCTAATGGTTTTGTGTGTGCTCTTGTACTTGTTCGTTCTATTTATTTATTTTGCTGGGTTTTCCCAAAAAAAAAAAAGATTGTCCAATTCCTGCTGATTCAAATCAGAGTTTTTGATGAAGTTGAGTCTACATTCTTTCTAAAACAAAAACGTTTTGTTCGCATTTTTCAAAAGGTTCAAAATGTAGGTTCATCATCACAATAACCTGTGAATGTAATGATGAATACAAAAAGAGTCGAAGAAAGGTGTTGAACAAAGAGTTTCACATCTTATTAGTGAGTTGAAAGCTGTTGGGATTGATAAAACTGATGAAGCTTTGAAAGAGAAGATTTTAGAGGCATTGCCAGAAAAATGGGAAAATTATGTTTTGTTACTTACTCATGACAAAGAATTTTCCACATTGACGTTTCACGAGTTAACTGGTAAACTTCATGCTCGGGAAATTGAAATGCTGAATTCAAAGAAATCAACTGCTACAATTCAAAATCCAGAATTGTAACATGGTGAAAATGCTGCAAGTCTAAATTTTAAATCAAAACCAAGTCTTCGTTCAACCCCAATTACTGCTTTTATTGGAAATATGTCTGGAGTTTCGGGTGATACTTATTCATCAAGGGGTTGTAGTTTTACAATTCCTTGATCATCAAATCAGAATGCTTTTTCTGCTAAAACAACGGATGAATGTGCTGCTCTTATCACTGCTTTATTTTCATCTTCTATTGGCTTTATTATCAAAAATGTTGGAGATGTCAAGATTACTCGAGAAGATTTCATTGAAATTGATGAAAATAATCTTGATGAAATGGATATGGCATGGCAATTAGCTATGTTGTCACAACGAGCAAAAAGATTTATGAAGAGGACTGGTAGGGAAACTATTACTCAAGATGGACATTTGGGTTACGACAAATCCAAATTCAAATGTTACAAATGTTCAAAATTTGGTCATTTTCAAAGAGAGTGACAGCAATCTTCATCAAATGTATATGATTCAAACGCTACGAATGGTTCTCAAGCTCTATCAAGTACAACAACGTTAACTGCTCAGATTGATAATGGTGGTAGTACTTATAACTGGGGACAAGTATTTCTTGATAAGTCTGCATGGGTTGTCACTCATGATCAACAAGATGACTATTGTTCAGATTCGAGTTCAGAACCAAGTTCCTGTAAATCAGCTGAAAATATGGAAAGTTTGTTGAAAGAGAATGCTTCGTTATTGAATGAAATCCGCAAGCTTTCAGATGAATTTTATTTGGTGAAAGAAGATTTGGAGATTTCTAAAAGAAATGAGAATGAATTTGAGTTGAAAAAGGATTCTTGGATGAAGGAAGTGAATATGCTTAATGACGTTCTTCAAATGATCAAAGAATTGATGCTAATCGGTTGATGAATAATGTCTCCAATTCGTAATTGTTCACAAGCTTTTTAGCGAATCATGCAAATTTTGAAAAGATGTTTAACAAAACCGCATCACCCCCGGCTAATATCAAAGAAGCCGTTAAAGAGGTGCAAGGAAAGGTTGAAGAATATGATTATTCAAAGTTTTCATCATCAAATACAGAACAAGAGAAGGTTTTGAAAAAGAAGAAGAATAAGAGGAAAGGCAAGAAGAAGATCAAGCAATTTGAAGTTCCTCAGGTTTCAACGTTTGTGTCTGGTTCATCTTTAACAAAAAATGAGAAGTCAGCTACTTCAAGTGAGAAAATTCGTTCTCAACCTGAATTTGATGAAACGATATTCCATAAACTAAAATATGTTAACGAAGTTAAAGCTGAATTTTCAAGATTGGCAAAGGATGGACACAAGAATTCAGGTTCTGAAGAGAGAGTTTCTGGACAAGGTGTTGGTTTGGGGTTTAAACAGAAGGTTGTTGAAAATGATGGTGTTCAAGGTTCTAATTCAACATCACAGAATCTGAAGAAACTGAAGTTGAAACAAGTTAAGAAAGAAGTTTTCAAGGCTGAGAAGGTTCAACCCAAATGGTTGTATAAACTTAAGGGTTCAGAACACATTTTCTTCGATAAAGAGTTTCCACTTCACTGCGTGGATGCTCAGAAGATTTTTGAAGTTTTTGTGAAAAAGGATGTTTCAAAGATCAAAGAGAATCAACATGTAAAATTGTCTTCTAATGGTTCTAAATCTAAAAGCCCAACATCCAAATGGGTTCATGATCACATTGTCAGTACCGATCTCACTACAAGAATCATGACTTTGAGCGAGAATGAAGATCGGATGCGGAAAACCCATGAGACGATGATGATCGAGATGAATCTAGGAAATCAAAACATAAGAAAGATGATGAACTAAGTCAAATGATTTCATTAGTCGAATGATTACAACTGAAATCATGACAACACTCTCTCTCTCTAGAAATCCATGACTCTTTCTCTCTCTAGAATGGAAGCTCAGACCACTCTACAAGAAATCATCATCTCCACACTCAGAGACTCCTGTTACTTGTAATGGGGCACCCTCACTATATATATAGTGAGGATGACTAACAAGTGAAAAACATAAAAAAAGAAAAAAATACTATTAAACTGAAATAACATGACATATTAAATAAATCAAAGTTGATTTAATTAATCCGAAGCTTGACTCGCTCGAACCGATATTCCGTTGACTTTTACATTGACAGTTGACTCGAATGGTTGACTTTTCCAGAAAACGGTCTTCGGTCCAATCTACAAGCCTCGAGCATCACAACCCAGTCTCTGAATCAACTCACGATGGATTCTTCAGTCGAATGCTTCGGTAAACAGATTTGATGGCGTCAGTCACATAAATTTTAGTTCCAACATATTCCCCCTTGACTGATGCTTTCAAATTTGTTCAACTGCTGAAGAACCGCTCTGTCATACATCTTCAATGAGAAACTGATAAACCGGAGACAATCTGATGTAGAAGTTCCCCCTCTAAATAAGCTACTTCTGTTCTTGTTGCTCCAAATGAGAGCCAGTTGTTGCAGTTCACTCGGTTCACGCGGTCGGGTACAATACAGAGAAAATGCTACATCTTGGAGTCCCAACCGCAACAACTGAATCAGATAAACCAGTCAATCATCGAACATGCTCCAACTGCGAATAATCGACTCGATATCCAAATCCATGATAATTTCCCCTATTTCTCTAAATCTCTCCAAAAACATCCAGTCGGAAGCGTAAAATTAGATGCGGAGAGTCGAATCGTCGCGATCGGTTGCCTAGAGAAACCAGATAAACAATCTTGAAATCGGACAATCTTGCGAAGAACCAGAAGCCGGATGCTGACAGTTGTGAATAATCCGCTGACTAAGGTTGGATGCGAAAATAAAGATAAATGTCAAATCTGTGAAAATCTGAGATCTTGAACGAAAATAATCATAACTTGAGTCTTCGTAATTTTGGGCGAAGAAAAACGAGCTCGGAATAATAATCCGTGAAGATTTCTGACTCAAACCGGTGAAAACGGCTCAATCTGAAAAATTACGTCAATTTTCGTCAAGAAAAGGCCCTTCGAGATATTTAACGGACAATTCCAATAATTAACTAAGATTCCAATTAATCCGGTTAGTTGACATCCACGCTGCATCAGCTAAAAATAAAAACTGTGAGACATAACGAGAAAGCTGCATAATTAACCGGTTAAAGAAACTAACCCATCAGTGGTCTATAGCTAAGTACGCGTAACGTTAATAAACAAGGACCTCAATAAATAATTAGAATAATTCCTTGACCAATAGAAAATTTCCGCAATTCCGTTCGTGGCGTTATCTCATTAATCTTGTTAAAAACCAACAAGAAAAACCCCGCATTTAACGAAATAATGCTAAAATATCCATTGGTATTAATTAAATCTCCATAGAAAAGCCTTAATCCATGTGTAAGTTTTTAAGCCAATCAGAATTGAGCTAGCATTGCCATCCAACGGTGCAAACTTGAAGGATCCAAGGATCTGGATCGCGATCCGTGTGTTTGGGCGGCTAGCCAATCAGAGATAGGCAAAGAAACACACTAAATTGGTCCAACGGTTCCGATGAAAGCCATCTGACGGCTAGGAATGAGGATCCGCGTAAAATAGAGAAGGTCCAATGAGGGAGTGCTAGAAAAAAGACATACAACGGATCTTTTAGTGGTCTGGGTCCCACCCGCATTTTTCTCCAACCAATCCCACGAAAATAGCTGGAGCATTCAGCGGCTGACTTTCTACACCCTGGGACCCACGAGAATTCTTTGCCTAATCACACATCGACAACACATTTGGTTGACCTGCAGATTCGACAAAGGAGAGAGAAAAGTAATTCCCTCTCGGCCAGTAAAACGCTGCCATGTCAGCATCATCCTCATGAAAGGTCCGACCAGCCCCCGTAAACCCTAATATCGTTGGATAAAATAACCAGTCGCCGGAGAAACTATAGAACCCACCGGAAAAGCGTGATTCAGCCATAACTTGCTCAAAACTTGACAAAAAATCTCGATTTTTGCGCCCACGAACTCGTATGATCATCCTCTACAACCCTAGACGTTAAAAAATTGTCTGAAACAGTCTCGAGCAGAAACCCAGAAATCAAGTTCGCTAAGTATGAAGTCCGCTAAGAGGAGTAACAAGTCCGCTAAGAGTTGTTCTTTGCGGACATGAACAAGTCCGCTAAGCACAAAAGTAGTTCGCTAAGCAAAGCAGAAGTTCGCTAAGCTCGGAAGTCCGCTAAAGCAAACAAGTCCGCTAAGCTTACGAGAAGTCCGCTAGGACAATCTTCAAACCTTCAAATACTTATGAACAAATCTGGAAAACTGATAGAACAATAAAGAACACCCACTTAACAACCCCCTTCGATGCGTGATTTAACCCAGAAAAACAGTTGGAAAACCCAGATTCATGATGGATTCGTGTAGTCTTACCATCCAAGATGATTATCTGGCCACAAACAACCCCCAAACAGTAGCCACGATCATCGAATCTGACCCCAAAATCTGGAAAAACCAAGAACACGAAGAACACACAGTTACACCGTCAGTGTGTGTTTTTCCAGATCCGTTCAAACCGTTGAGATTCAGACGAAACGAATGCTTCCAATGGATCCGGAATGCGTTTTCCATCAAGATTAGTGCTTCGTTTCATCCAAATCCATCAAGTATAACCTAGAAAACGCAGAATCAAACTCTAAAATCTTCAAAAAAAACCCCAAAAACGGGAAAACTCTAACAGCTTCAAAAATCTGCTCGGATCTTCAATTTCTCACCACATTTGAACAAGTAGAAGATGAAAATGCATCAGAATGAATTCCCAAACATGAATCAAGCATATATATCATCAGAATTCATCCAAAATGCTCCAAAAAAACGGAAAAATAAGAAAAAGTCTCTACAAATGGGTTTTCATCATCTTCACTCATTCAAGCTCAAAATCCAGATTCGAGTGACCAGATTCATCGTGAGATAAAATCTAATCGGTTACCTCGCTCTGATACCATTTGTCAGGACCGATCTCACTACAAGAATCATGACTTTGAGCGAGAATGAAGATCGGATGCGGAAAACCCATGAGACGATGATTATCGAGATGAATCTAGGAAATCAAAACACAAGAAAGATGATGAACTAAGTCAAATGATTTCATTAGTCGAATGATTACAACTGAAATCATGACAACACTCTCTCTCTAGAAATCCATGACTCTTTCTCTCTCTAGAATGGAAGCTCAGACCACTCTACAAGAAATCATCATCTCCACACTCAGAGACTCCTTTTACTTGTAATGGGGCACCCTCACTATATTATATAGTGAGGGTGACTAACAAGTGAAAAACATAAAAAAAGAACAATATACAAATAAACTGAAATAACATGAAATATTAATTAAATCAAAGTTGATTTAATTAATCCGAAGCTTGACTCGCTTGAACCGATCTTCTGTTGACTTTTACAGTGACAGTTGACTCGAACGGTTGACTTTTCCAGAAAACGGTTTTCGGTCCAATCTGCAAGCCTCGAGCATCACAACCCAGTCTCTGAATCAATTCACGATGGATTCTTCAGTCGAATGCTTCGAAAAACAGATTTGATGGCGTCAGTCACATAAATTTTAGTTCCAACACACATACATCAGGTATATGTTTCTATCTTTGATCATGTTCAAGATATTCATGTTTGTAAAACTGTGCAGGCATCTAAAAGGTGGGACAAAGCAGATCGCTTATGCTATATTTGTTGCCAAAAAGGGCATATGGCAAAAGATTGTCCAATTCCTGCTGATTCAAATCAGAGATCTCAAAAGATTCCTATTTTTAGTAAACCTGCCAACCCAAAGATTGTCCAATTCCTGCTGATTCAAATCAGACTTTCTGATGAAGTTGAGTCTACATTCTTTCTAAAACAAAAACGTTTTGTTCGCATTTTTTAAAAGGTTCAAAATGTAGGTTCATCATCACAATAACCTGTGAATGTAATGATGAATACAAAAAGAGTCGAAGAAAGGTGTTGAACAAAGAGTTTCACATCTTATTAGTGAGTTGAAAGCTGTTGGGATTGATAAAACTGATGAAGCTTTGAAAGAGAAGATTTTAGAGGCATTGCCAGAAAAATGGGAAAATTATGTTTTGTTACTTACTCATGACAAAGAATTTTCCACATTGACGTTTCACGAGTTAACTGGTAAACTTCATGCTCGGGAAATGGAAATGCTGAATTCAAAGAAATCAACTGCTACAATTCAAAATCCAGAATTGTAACATGGTGAAAATGCTGCAAGTCTAAATTTTAAATCAAAACCAAGTCTTCGTTCAACCCCAATTACTACTTTTATTGGAAATATGTCTGGAGTTTCGGGTGATACTTATTCATCAAGGGGTTGTAGTTTTACAAAGCTTCTATCGGTATCAGTATTAAACAGAAACATAATGGTTGTTTAGTAGGAACGTACCCGTCTCCGTGTTGGGGTCACGAAGAGCTTCTTCGGCGCTGATCAGGAAGACTCTTCCTCTAGCCTGGTTAGCATTCCGGTCCTTGTTCTTCGGGCATTCACTCTTGAAGTGTCCAATGGTCCCGCAAGCGTAGCAAGTGCATTTTCGGCAATCACGTGCTACATGTTCGTAGGCTTTGAAGATATTGCAAAAGAAATTTCCACAATCGAGAGTATGGTGGAGGTTGCATTTGTTGCACAGGGGTGCAGCACCGGTGTAACCAGCCTTTCGGAGGGACTGGACAGGGATGTTAGCAGCATAGACCTTCTCTGGTCCGAATTCCTTAGCAGGGGTCTTCTTGGAGTTCTTCTCGTTCTGATTCTTCCAAAACTCGGGCTTCTGTTTGCTTGAGGAAGGGGTTTGAGGAAAGGACATTTCCCTGAATGTGTGGCGATTAGCTTGATAGACAAGGTTGTGTGCCAGATGCACAGCATCCTGAAATGTTTGAGGGTTTGAGGAAATGACATTTCCCTGAATGTGTGGCGCTAGTCCCCATATGTATCACTCAATTTTATTGTACGGTGGAGTGACCATAGCCGGAAAAATGTGAGCAAGTTCACGAAACCTCTTAGTGTAGCCAGCAACATCGGCTCCATTCATGGATAGGTTCCAGAATTCTGATTCGAGTTTTTGCAGTTCCTCTCTAGGATAATACACATCGCGCAACTGTCGTTTGAGTTCATCCCATGTCATGGCATAGGCCAAGTCAATTCCCATAGCATCGACATGGGAGTTCCACCAGGTTAGTGCACCATCAGTGAAGGTGCACGTGGAATATTTGACCATGTACTAGTACTGCTCGGGATAGTAACTTATGCGGAAGACTGCCTCCATTTTCTCAAACCAACGGATTAACCCAACAGCACCTTCAGAACCCTTGAAGTTGGTGGGTTTGCAATTCATAAAGTCTTTATATGAACATCCACGAGGGCCTGCAATGTTAGTCCAAAACGTTGAATACAATTCGGTGAAATTGTTGACCGTTGTTTTCTAACAGCGATTAATTCGTTTACCGCGTGCCCCCTTATCAGTGTGACGTTGGGTCTCGGCAGCGGCGATTGTTTCAACAATGTGCTGAGCGATCGTCTCCTCGATTTTAGCGGCGCTCATAGGAGGAGGAGGTGGAGGAGGTGAAGCGTTTCTGGGAGTTTGGCGTCTCGGTGGTATGGTTCTGCTTTAAGTTACCAATGTCAACATAAAGAAAATTTTAGATGATATGTAATGGGTTTATTAACGCACGGAAATAACTGCCACGACATACATCAAAGATACCATAACATGACAAGCCCAAACACAACCAAGAAACATAAGATAGAAGGGAAATAGCGTATGCGAATAAATAACATGCCATAGAGACAACCAATAATCATAATCATTAACATAACCATACTACTAATTTCCATTCCCACCATATTAACTACAAAACATATAGTAATCAAAATGATATATGTTTTGTCTTGGGCTCGCAGTCCCAATAATACAACATACAATATATAGGTATGCTAAAATGATGGTCCAAAAAGGCTAGATCTAAAGCTATTTAGAAAAGTGGAGATCCTGGGGGGTATGGTGTAATGAAGTGTTTCTCCTGAAGAAATGATGTTGATCGGCTAAATGTTATCTAGGAAGAATAGAAGGCCCGAGATAAGTTACCTCGGAAGAACAGACTGCCCGAGATAACTTATAGTTACCTCGGAAGGTCATTTTACCTCGGAAGCCTATTTTACCTCGGGAGCACAGTTTTATCTCGGACAGTGGATACGCCCGAGATAACTCAAGTTACCTCGGTTAGGCGAGTTATCTCAGACATCAACTTGACCTGCTCCACTTGTCTATGACATATCTGGTCCAGTTTCATGCCATTCTCCTGACATGAAGCTGACACGATTATCTTCTAGACTAGTTTATTATTATTCTAGTTCATGTATCTGTACTTGACGGTCGAGATGATCATTAGAGAAATCAAGGGTTCTCCTGATTATTTTAGGGCACTATATATAGACACTTGTAACTCTGCTTTACACAAGCAAAGTGTAAATCACTCTGATATGTACTTCGAAATCTGCAAGTAATAATACAGTGCTTAGTTTTATTCATATTATTGTTATACTTGTCTTATATTCGATTTCATATTACTTTACCATAAACAAAGCATACAAATTAACTTGTTTCCACCTGGTTAATTCTAAAGTAAAACCTTGTAATTGGTTCAACTCTGTAACCAGAATTCGATCCTACAAGTGGTATCAGAGCTTATGAATGAGTGCTTATGAATGAGTGCTTATGAATGGGTTTACTCCATTAAACCTTTTTGAGCCTATTTGTCATCATGAATTCCGACCTACTTACAACTCTAGAATTTTGAAAAATCATCCTCTAGAGAATGTTATAGGAGAAGTGGAAGCACCTGTACTCACAAGAAGAAAATCAACTGATGCAAACATCTATCTACATGTATCTTTCTTGTCATAGGAGCAACCAAAGAAAATAAATGAAGCTTTAAGAGAACACAGTTGGATTGAAGCCATGCAAGAAGAACTGCTTCAAATCAACAAACAAAGAGTATGGGAATTGGTGGATCTACCAAAGAATGCACCACCACTAATTGGAACTAAATGGATTTTTAAAAACAAGAAGGATGAAAGGGGCATTGTAGTAAAAAGGAAGGCAAAGTTAGTGGTTCAAGGCTTTGCTCAAGAAGAGGGTATAGACTATGATGAAGTTTTTGCACCAGTCTGGGCGACTTTTGCGATTAAGGTTTCCGCCGGTTCTTCACCGACATTTTTTGCTGCCGGCCTCGGTTTTCTTGATCGTTGGCCGTTTCTTCATCCGTGGCTTTCTCCTTAATCGTTCCTCCTGCAACTCTAGCATTCCAGTATTTGTCGATTGCGGCCAACGGGTAGTGATCTCACCGGTGGGTTGTTATGGTTTCCCATCCTCACTGGTTATTGCATCCTCCAGCGATTCTAGTTGGTGGAACGAGCTTTGCTATTGGTGTTTAGGAGTTTGTATTAGTGTTTGTCTTGGACTCTCTCTACCGTTCTAGTCTGGTCACATTCGGTTTAACGCTAAGATTGGGTTTGTCGATTTGGTTAATTGTTTAGTTCTCCATTCGATTTGAACCTTGTTTTAGCATATAAGACTGTTTCGATTCGATTAGTTGCATGTTTCGTGTTGTTTAATTTCTTATTCGGCTGGGGTTGCTTCATGCAACCTCCCAACATGCATGCAAAACCTAAGACAGCTGTGTCGTCCCTGGCGTCGAAGGTAAGGAACATTGACGGTAATGTTCAGCTAAGCAAAGATTCTGGTGGATCGTCCAAGCCTGATGTGTCGGTCTTGCCAAACTCGACGGAAATCCCTGATAGTGTGAACAAGAAATCTATTCTTGCAAAGTATCCAGATTTAGAAGACCTAAATTCGTTACGAGATTGTGCGAAATCTTATGTTAATTGAGATAGTAGGTCAAATGATCCTGTGATGTCGGATCCGCTACTTACGAATCCGGAGCCCTCGTATGCGTCCAGGTTAAAGGCTAATGTGAAGGATTTAGCCCCTCGTAAGCTATATCTTAGATAGATGCAGTTGGGGAACAATGAACATGGTGTTGACGTTGTCATCCCGCTGGAAACTGTTCGTAAGGTTTCTAGTAAAATGGGATATACTCTATATGGGTATTTTCTGGGGGACCGGCTGGCTTACCCGGTTGTGGAATATTTTACTCGTCAGAACTGGAAGAAATATGGAATAATGAAAAGTGTGATGAATGGTAACAGCTTCTTTTTCTTTCAGTTTGATAACCAAAAAGGTATGATGGACGTGCTGGAGGCTGGTTCGTGGATGATCCGTAACCAACCGTTGTTCCTTAACGTTTGGTCCCCTAATGCTATCCTAAAAAAAAGAAGACATTAATATTGTTGATGTTTGGGTGAAACTACATAATGTCCCGTTGGCGGCATACACGGATGACGGGTTAAGTATGCTTGCTTCCAAGGTTGGTAATCCTAAGCAATTGGATGCTTACACTTTGGCGATGTGTGATGATGTTTGGGGCCGGAGTAGCTTTGCAAGGGCTTTTATAGAGATTTCGGCAGTTCAAGATTTTCTGGATAAAATCACGATTGCAATCCCTGATGAAAATGGGGAGAACTATATTAAAGAATAGGTTGATGTTGAATATGAATGGAAACCTCCACGTTGTGAACACTGTCGTATTTTCGGTCATCATTCTAGTGGTTGTTTGAAACATAAACTGGTTCTCCCTGTTGAGACTAAGGAGCTGGTTATCGACGATGATGGATACACTACTATTACGAGGAAAAAGGGAGCAAAAAAGAATGGTTATCAGATGCCGAAACAGCAGCAGAAATTTGTTTATAGACCGGTCTCAAATAAAGCTAGTGGTGACTCTTCAAAGAGGTCTGGAAAACAACCATGGGAAGGTTCTAAGGTGGCGGCTAGCAATCAGTTTTCTGTTTTAAATTCTTATCATGTTAAGGATGGTGAAGGTTCTAGTTCTGGGGGTACTCATGTGGATGAGGTGGCTGCTCTTATAAATGAAACTAGTGTTTTTATGACGGATGGTGTTAATGGGGCAAGCACTCCTTCTGGTAATGTTTCCCAATGATTAGTTTGGCTTCCTGGAATATTAGGGGGCTGAACCGCTCGCTAAAACAAAAAGAGGTTCATCAAATGGTCCGAGAAAATGGGTTGAGCTTATGTGCTATTCTGGAGTTTCATGTGGAAATGGTAAACTTGATGGCGGTTTGCCAGGGAACTTTTCGTCGTTAGAATTGGGTTTCTAATGTGGCGATGTGCCAAAAAGGTACAAGAATTATTATTGGTTGGGATACTGATCAGTTGGATGTTATGAATTTAGCTATGACGGATCAGGTCCTTCATTTACAAGTGGCTATTAAACACTCCCCGATGGTTTTCTTTTGCTCTGTTGTCTATGCTTATATATTTCGTGTAGATCTCTCTAGCAACATTTGTGTATGCATAAGACGTTTGTGAAAGATAAAGATTGGATCACAATGGGTGACTTTATTACTACTCTTACTCTATAAGATAAAGCTGAGGGGTCTTCTAAAGTTGATATTGGGATGGTTGACTTTCAGGATTGTGTTTCCCAGCTGGAGGTTTTCGATTTGAACTCGAGTGGGTTGCATTTCACGTGGAACCAAAACCCGAAAGGGGGATTAGGTATACTGAAGAAGCTGGATCGTGTTATGGGAAATCTTGGGTTTGCGGATGTCTTTCCTAACTCGTATATCGTTTTCCAGCCGTATCGTATTTCGGATCATGCTTTGTGTGTTCTTAGGATTCCTCGAAATTTTGTTAAAAAGCATGTTCCGTGTAAATTTGTTAATTTGTTAGCCCATAAGCCGGAGTTTCAGGATATTGTTAAGGAAGGGTGGAACAAGAATGTGTATGGTGTTCATCAGTTTGTGGTTGCAAAAAAGCTTAAGTTGTTGAAAAAAACCTTTGTGCAAAATGTTTTTTATGCAGGGTGATATTCATAAAAATGTGGATACTTTGAGGCTGCAATTAGACGAGGCCCAGAAAGCCGTTGACTGTCATCCTAATAGGTTGTTACATCGTGCTTGGTAGGTGGAATGCTTGAATCGGTTCCATGCTGCTAGTTTGGATGAGGAGCGCCATCTGAAACAGAAATCGAAGGTTCAGAGGCTTTCTATGGGTGACTCAAATACTGCCTATTTTCACAAGTCTCTTAAATGTAAACAGCACAGGAATATGATTGATACCATTAAGGATATCCATGGTCTGATTCATGAAGGTGATGCGATGCCGGAAGCTCTTGTGTCGCATTTTCAAAATTTTCTAGGGGTGGATTTTGCTCCTAATTTAGAGGGGCTTACGAATTTGTTTACCAGGAAGATTAATGATGCTGACGCTAGTCATATGATCCGCGAGGTGTCTGAGGAGGAGATTAGGTTTGGTCTTTTCTCTATGAGTGATGATAAGGCGCCAGGTCCTGATGGGTTTTCTGCTGCGTTCTTTAACAAAGCTTGGCATGTTATTGCTGGTGATTTTACCAATGCAATTAAGGACTTCTTTTCACAGGTAACCTTCTACAGGAATTTAATCATACGTTTCTTGCTCTTTTCCTAAAGTGTCTATTCCTGCTTCTGTTTTGCACTATTGCCCGATTGCTTGTTGTAACATTGTTTATAAGTGTATCAGGAAGATTATTGCTAACAGAATAAAAGGCAGTCTTGGGCAGATTATTAGTATAAATCAATCTGCTTTTGTTCCGGGCCGAAGGATCTCAGATAACATTTTACTTACCCAGGAGCTTATGCATACTTATCATAAGTAGCAGGGTCCGGCTCGATGTGCTTTTAAAGTTGATATCCAGAAAGCTTACGATACTATTAACTGGAATTTCCTGGAATAGGTTTTAAGAGGCTTCGGGTTCCATGAGACTATGGTTCGTTGGATCATGGTGTGTGTGTCTACGCCCTCTTATTCGATTTGTGTGAATGGTAGTGTGCATGGGTACTTCCAGGGTAAGAGAGGGCTCGGTCAGGGTGACTCGGTTTCTCCGTATTTGTTTACTATGGTTATGGAGATCCTCACTCGTATTCTTCATAGAAATATCGAGAGTGAGTTGGCCTTTCGCTTTCATCATAAATGTTTGAAGCAACGTATTATAAATGTTGTTTTGCGGATGACCTGTTCTTATTTGCGCATGGGGATGTTTTTTCGGCTAAATGTATTTTACATGCCCTTCAGGATTTTACTGAGATGTCTGGGTTTCTCCGTATTTGTTTACTACTGGTCGGTTGAAGTTGGTGTTCTCTGTTCTGTCGTCGATGCAGGTTTACTGGTCTTCGATGTTTATCCTTCATAGCCGTGTTATTAAGGAGCTCGAGGCTAAGATGCGTGATTTTCTGTGGGGTATTGGGTCCAAGTATAACGGGCGGGCTAAGGTGGCGTGGAAACAGGTGTGTGTGCCTAAATCCGAAGGTGGGTTGGGTATCCGCAGGATTAGTGATTTTAATAGGTCTCTTATGGCTACTCATATCTGGAGTTTGTTGTCTAAACGTGATTCTCTTTGGGTGGACTGGGTTTATTCTTATCACCTGCACTCACGTAATTTTTTGGATTGTAAGGTTCCTATTAAATGCTGTTGGGGTTGGCGCAAAATCCTGTTGCTTCGTCCGGTGGTTCGTCAGTTCATCCAGGTCCGTCTTGGGGATGGGCAAGCTGCTTCTGCTTGGTTTGACAAGTGGAGTGACGAGGGCCCGCTTTGTCGTGTTATTACTCCTCATATGGTGTATAATGCTCGGTTATCGGCTTCTGATTCGGTGGCGTTGTTGGTTGAGAAAGGGATCCCGGATGCTTGGAATATTGAGTTGCCTCATCTTGTCCATGGTGTGCATGATCGGTTGATTCAGATATCGGGATCGGTGTGTAGTGAATTTTCTGCTACCATTGCTTGGAACTCCAGCAGGTCTAAGTTGCCGTAAGTTCCATGGGTGAAGGTTGTTTGGTTTCCTCATTGTATCCCTAAACATGCTTTCAACATGTGGCGCTCCTTACCCATGACCCTATTCTGCGATGGGATGCTTCTAGGAGGAGAAACCAGAATATGATGTGCTGCCCTCTTTGTTATGTTAATTTTGATTCTATCAATCATTTATTATTTAAGTGCTCGTATTCGAGTCAGGTTTCGGAGATGTTTTGACAGCGTCTGGGATTCTCTGTTGGGCTATATATTGTGAGGCGTGAACATTAGATTGGGCTTACATTGGTTTGGGCTTAGTATGATTACGATTTGGGCTTGGTGGGCCGGTTCTTCTAGTGGGTTTATGATATGTTTAGGGATTTTGTAATGGGTAGTATAACTACCCAAGTAGTTTATGATTACTACTAGTTGTTGTTTACGATTTTCTGCCTCCTCTTTGTATTTACGATCGTAATCATCACTCAATAGAAGATTGATTGTTCTCCATTCAAGATTTGATTGTGTGCTTTGTTCTTCATCTCAAATCAAGTTTTTTCATCATCTTCTAGCTCGAATCAGTCACAAACAAGGATTCCGCACTTGTTTGTGTTTACGATATCGTGAACAATTGTTGTTTCTGGACCAACAATTGGTACCAGAGCTAAGAATCATCTGATTCGAGGTTCCACAATATTAGATTCGAGTGTTTGGCTGGAAAAATTGGAAGCTTGTTGCTGTTCTTGGTGTTTACAACTTTTTTCTGGGTTGATCTTGGAGTTTACGATCGGTGTTCATCATCAAATTTGAGTTTACGAGCTAGAACTAAGTGTTTCGACTTCAAGATCGGATTTTTAAGTGTTTATGACCGCGTTTACGATTCAGTACGGTGTTTACGAATTCAAGATCCAAGCTTTGAGTGTTTACGACTTTGTTTACGATCCGGAGCTATTTACGACTGCGTTTACGATCGGAATTGTGTTCACGATAACGTTTACGACTCCGTAGTGTTTACAATCTGCTGCCTGTCTTTATCGTAAACTGTTGTTTACGATCGGAAACTCTTTTGGACAAATTTTTTAATTTTTCCTAAGCTTTCGTCATGGATTTTGAACCGAGCATGTACCAAAAATTGGACTTTGAGATTGGATCGACTACCCGTCCTCCCAAACTCACATCTGCTGATAACTTCCTTGAATGGAAATACAGATTCCAGAACCATTTGAAAAGTGTTGATATGAGACTTTGGAGATCAGTTGTCAATGGACCATTCATACCTACTCACACTGAAGCAGGAAAGGTTGGAGTGGTGAAAACTGAAGCAGAATACTCGGATGATGATTGGGAAAATGTAACAAGGATGAGAGAGCGTATGCTATCATGACAATGGCGTTGACTCCGGAGATTGCACAAGGGTTTAAGAAGTACAAGACTGCAAAGAAGCTCTGGGATGCTCTGGTGATTGCATATGAAGGAAATCCCGATATCAAGGCAAGCCGTAAACAGATGCTAAAGCAGAAGTTCAACTTGTTCAATCACATTCAAGAAGAGTCCTTTGAAGCTCAAGTTCAAAGATTTGTCCTTAATTACTAAGATGTCAAGCTACGACGTTGAACTCGAACAGGAGGATAAAAATCTAAAACTCTTGAACAGTCTGCCCAAGTCCTGGAATACCAACATTTCAATCATCAAAGATAACAACAAGCTGGATGAGTTGACTGTTGATGAGCTAATTAACAAACTGAAGTCAAAGCTGATTGATGATAAACAGAGAGAGCTGAATCATCTAAGTTCACTTAGTTTGGCAGGGAAACTGAATCAGGCTCTCTTATCTGAAGATGTAGGGTCAACGCAGGGTGGAAGTTCATCTGGACGTGATACGAGTAAAAACACAAAGTCAACTGCATTCGTGGCTCGTGCCCAAGCTGGTTCTAGTAGAATGGTCAACCCTGATGAAGCAAATGCTACTAATGATCCTAACTTTGCTCTTGGAATGGGATTTATGAATAGTTATCACACTCTTATGGCTGGAACTTTGGTACCTACTGACATGCTGTCAGGCGAGCTGAATCAGATTAATCCTGAAGATGTGAAATGCTTGATGTTTCCTGGCAAATGGCTATGGCAGTTTTTCGCGCTAAGAAGTTCATGGCAAAAACTGGAAGGAATGTTTGGAAGGATCTGTCAGGACCAGATTTGAGCAACATGTTTTCATATGATTCATCACACAAGTGCGGAAATCATGTGTGATGGTCGATTCTGGATGAATCTGCATCAATGCTCACCCATTGATGATTACTAAAGCTCAAGAACACACACTAACACCAAGAACACACACACAAATGCTCTCTTGAAGAATAATCCAGGAGTCCCATCCTTCAATAGGGTTTTCTCAACTATATATATATATATAAACTACAAGAGAGCATAGGACAAAAAGAATGTTTGACACACACAATCATTGCCTAGAATTCAGCAAAATATTCCATCAGCACAGACAAGTTCGCTAGGCATTAGACAAGTTCGCTAAGCATAAACAAGTTCGCCAACAAGTCCGCTAAGCATTAACAAGTTCGCTAACAAGTCCGCTAAGAATGGACAAGTCCGCTAACAAGTTCGCTAAGAACAAAACAAGTTCGCTAAGATTAGAAACAAGTCTGCTAAGTAACAAGTCCGCTAGGAACAATTCAAGTACGCTAAGACAAACTTTGAACAAATACGCTAAGTGTTAAACAAGTCCGCTAAGTTCAATTATCAGTTTTTCGCTAAGAGGAAAAACAAGTACGCTAGATTCATAAACAAAATGTTTCTAAGTACAAATTCAAAGTCAATTACAAATCATAGTATCAAATCTAGATAGGACATCAAAAAGGTCTTCACCAGCAATACTCAACGGTGAATAGTTTGTGTTGCCAACAAAATAGGTTCCAAAAATTTCCACCTTTGTTGGCAATGCAAACCCTTGAACTTAAGCAACTTGACCGAGTAGCTTGAGCAGGAATCTCCAGTTCTCTCTAGCTGCCTCTTTGTCTTCATCAGAAAGTACTTTAATTCCCATATCGTACAGCCTCCAGAGATCTTGCCAGACAAGCTTTTTCAGGTCATTAAAGTTGTTCAGCTCGACCAATCTTCTTGCCTTATCAAGGATGACACTCGCTCTATGTTCTTCTATCAACCAGCAGTTTGCATTCCTTAGGAGTTCTGCGTCAATTGTGAGTTTACCCATACCTGCAAGCCTTGTACACCACCAATTTAAGAACATCAAAAAATAGTTGGCATCATAGCATTCATAGGGTCTCAGTTGAACCGGGATGGTCCGCATATTCTCATAGTACATCAGCTACAAATAGGATCTTGAGAGTAGTCTGAGTTCTATTGCTGCAAATATTCTGATAGACTCAGCACCGACTCTTTCAATCACTAGTTTATGAGTCATTCCATTGTAGTACCAGCTGTTTATTGGAGCAACTTTCTGATTCCCTAGGATAGTCTTTGTCTTCACCTCCTTCCCAATATCTTTGAACATTCCGCGATGAGGGGCACGGAGACGTCTTTTCTCTTCAGCTATCTGAGCTTTTCTCTCTTCTTCAGGATTCTGATTGAATTTCTTGTCCTCATAAGCAGATTTGATTAAGACAGCAGCTCGAATACTATTTTGATGGTTAGAGTGATTTACCAGTTCCAGGTACTTCAGCTGTTTAAGCTCCCAAGAGAACAAGTTGAGAAGAGCTTTGAAATCTTCGAAGATTTGAACATATCCGTTCCGCCTTTTTACCAGGAATGCATCAAAGGCCTCATCATATTTCTATCCCAAGATTTTCATCCCATGATTGACCTTTGGGTTGCTTGGCATCTTCCTTAAATTCTTGGCAGCAAGTTGTTGCATAGCCTTTAGGTTTGGTGCCATCTTTTCCCATTGATCATAGATGGGAGGATTCTCTTTCCTTTTGAGTGCCTCAGCCCGTTCTTTCTCTCTGAGTCTGATGTTTTCAAGCTTTGCCAGAAGTTCTGTCTTTTGATACTCTTCCACAAACTCTCGCAGACCTTTAAGTTTCTTTCTGTTGTAAGTCTTCTTATCAATATTCTTGAATCTACAATAGTTGCGGAGTGCTTCAAAAGTCATCCTGTTGGTAGTGGCTTTAATATATTCTTCAGAATCAGGAGCTTCATCAGACGAGTTCTCAGGTGGAGGAAGATATGTGTTGCCTATGTCCAGAATAAGATCTGAAAGATGATCTCGGATAGGAAGGAATTCAACAGTTTTGGTGGTGTCAGCAAAGATATCTACCAAAGGATCAGTTTCAGCTTCAACAGTTTGATTTTGCGGAAGGTGTGAATTCAACCTTTCTTCATCAGTATACAGCTTGGTCAACTCAATGTCTGTAAGACTCATTAGATATTCTAAGGAGAAGTTGTCTTTTATTAGAGATCTAACCATGTGTGCAATTTCAGAAGTGTCTTCCTCATCCACATCGGTGCCCTCCAAATTTGTGGCTATGCGGATCCTGGGTTCATCTGTTCTTGTTGATGTAGAACGCTCAGGTAAAGTACTTGAGCCCTTTCCATATACAACAGCAGGAGGATGACCTGATTCATATCTTTTGAGTGCTTCAGCCTTTTCTTCAAGCAGTCGGTTCTGTTCACTGAGTGTTTCTTCAATAAGAGCTCGACGAGACCTATCTTTCTCAGCTTCCCTCTTCAGATGCTCCTCAGCAATCTCTTCAGGAGTCAATATCCTTTTTCCATTATCCTTATTAGAAGAACCGGGTTGCTCTGTGACAGCAGGTTCTGGAGCAGTCGATTCCTTGGTATCAATATTCTTCCTTATCGGAGTCTGAAGAGAAATGTATGAAAGAAGCTTCAAATATCTGATTTCGGAGATCTTGCTCGGCAGAAACACCAGGATCAGTTTGACTTTCAGTTTCTTGATCAGCACTTATCTCAAGATTGATGATTTCAGCATCAGTTGGAATAGGACCTGGAATATATGGGTTGATGTCCAAGGCAAGAGTCTCTGCAGTAGACCTGACAGTCGAAAGAGGCACACTCACATATTCATCGTCTACTTCCATCTTTACTTGGATTGGACTAGGACAAGGAGGTTTCTCTTGTTCATCATCCTCACTATCGATCGTATCCAAGTCAATGTAATTCAGAGGATTAGCTTCGTATGTGAGCACGTTCATTCTTTGACCTAGCTCATTCATGTCGCCTTCGTCTCCAAAGTCTACAAAGTAAGGATGTTCTTATCCTCAAGTGTCTCAATGAGAATACCGCATGAGTTTCTTCTTGAGTACAGATTCTCGGCATAGAATTCCCTTAAATTGGACATCTCAAAATCCAAGAAGGCTGGATCGATGTAAATATGACGGACACCTTCGGTTACTGGAACCATGGAAGAGGAGGTAGAGGTATCAGCATGAACAGTGGGAATGATCGAAAGTTGAAGAGATACGTCATGTTCAGCTTTAGACTCAGCATTTGTTGAACCCTCAATAGCAAGAATCTTGGCTGCTTGTGCAAACCTTGGAAGTTTTAGGTTTTCAGGCACAGTTGCAAGCCTTTTGATTGAGTCCAGAGTCTCATCAACTGGTTCATCATGAAGGAGGCTGCTAACAAAGAAATCTTCGTCATCAGAGAAATTAAAATCATCTCCTTCTATGACAGTGTCATCATCGATTTTAAAGTCGTTGTCATGCAATGGGCTTGAGGTGTCATGAACACCAGTCGAGTCTTCACCAGCAGGAATGGTAGTAGAAGATATGGGGTCTTGTGAATTTTCACCTACACTTCTCTGATCAGATTGAGGTGGGTTTTCTGGCATTTCATTCTCTTTATCACCGGTGTCATCATCCGGTTTGTCACTTAATTGTTTGCCTTCACTTGATTTGGCTAACAAATCCTTGAGTCTCTGAATCTCAGCAGCTTGTTCAGCAATGACTTGTGACTGATCATTAATCTTTTGATTTGCCACTTGTAGTGATCAGTTTAGATGGCCATTCTGACTCTGAAGGTTGACAATTTCAGCCTGAAGTTCCATCACCTTTTCAGATTCTGAAACTGAAGGGCTGGTAGCAACCATTCCAGCAATGTCAGTGGTGGTGACAACAGCTTCAGCTAGCTGCTCCAATGGCCTCATATCCATGTCTAATCCTTCAAAATGTTCAGCAGGAGATGGAGAGATTGTTGCTGCAGCTAAGGCTATGTCCGATGGGGTGCCAGAAGAACTCACCACTTCATAACCATCCTTTGTGTCGGGCTTCCTTCTGACTTTGAGCTTTTCAGTAGAGGCTTTACTTCTCTCAGCTTTGATGAAGAATTCAGCGGATTTATAACTACTTCCTCCAGTTTTTGTCAGAGTTTGTAAGGTAGTCTTAGGAGGATACTCGGGAGGACTATCAGTCTCATCTTCAAGGTTATCTTTAAGATCATCCTCATCGAGAGACACTGAGTCCTCCTCATCATCCTGTTCATCCTATGATGGATTGTAGCTTTTATCAGAGGATGATTGTGGTGTCATAGCTGTAGAGGCCCTAGAATAGTCTCTAGTCCTTTGTCTTTTCCGAGGATGAATGCCCTCAGGTTGTGTGTGTCACACCCCCAAATTAACCACTAACGGAGTTTATACCGTTAAGGGGTGCGACTAGACCAGGACCACAACCATTAGTTACAAATACTAAACGAATCAGAGTAAAGTCCAAAACATTCATTTCAAACAGTTTGAAAAGTTACGCAGCGGAATAAAAACAATAGTATCTTAGCACTAGCCACGTGCTTTACAAATCATTGTTTCAAATTAAAATCCCAAGTTAGTTTAATGAAAGTAAAAGTCTTCACGTGCCATGCCAACCTTCAATGGATACTCTTCAACGATCTGCAAAAGTGAAAACCACACAAGTGTCAACCTAACGGTTGGTGAGTTCACAGTGGGCATGTCATGCATTGGCCCGGTCTCATGATCATAATCGTGTCAACATAAGTATTCGTGATATTTGTTTGTGAAAAGCAATGCTCAGTTATATACGCCAATTTATAAACATTTGTTATTTAGTAAAGTTATTGTCCGTAACAGAGTTATCAGGTATGTACTAGTCTTGTATAATTAAAGTGCTCAACCGATATCGCGGGTAGCTAATCCGTTGTTTCCATGCACTAAGGAAGTTCGTACCAAAGCTGACGATTAAGTATAGTAGAGGCAGAGCCTTCAGCCATTTTGTTTTGCGGACATTCGTCATCGCGGCTTTGCCTCCCCCGTGTCCTCTCGGGATCACGGTCAGATAGGCTGATATTGTACCTCCGTGCACCTCCAGTGTCACGAGGCGGTGTTTGTCAAACTCCAGTAGATCTACCCAACATCCCCTCGCTTTACAATTAATGGCACAATTAAGTTGAGGACTTTTTCAGTTAAAAAGGCAATCCTTAGAAATCATGTGATATCATGTGGTTTAGACTTTAACCTACACTAGCCATATTAAAACGGTTTTCGTTTCAGAAAATAGTTTGTTAAGTTTCACAAGTGTTTCCCATAAAACACTTCAAGTTCATCAAGTAGATGCATAGCATTCTAAGTTTTCAGTTTCATCAAGTGGTGCATAGCACTCGTAAAGTTGTCAGCATTGTTTTCTATTAAGTTATTCAGTGTGTCCCGAACGGGCTCACAGTAAACGGGTTAGTGACACTCCCCTTGGGTTGCACTGCTACACTTGCTATAATATCCGAGTTTGCTTAATGAAGACCTATGAACACGTTTAGGTCTTAAGTATTAGTTTTGTGTCTAATCTTTACTTAACGTCACTATGGCCCATAACATAGCACGTTGGAACTATGACTCGACATATGACACACGACACCGATGGTTGATCATAATCAAGGGTTCATATATATCAGAAGTCAAAGCATGTATCATCATAGCATAATCATGTAAGTCATGGCATAACATTCAAGCAAATTGCACAAGTTTGGATTCTGGTCTCAGTTTCGCTAGCAGTTTCGCTAGTCAGTTTCGCTGTGTGCACGGGCAGCACTTTCGCTAGGCAATACCCGATGACACAGTTTCGCTAGGCTAGTTTCGCTCGAAACTGTTGGCACAGTTTCGCTAGCCTAGTTTCGCCCGAAACTGGTTTGAACTTTCGTTCAGGGAATTTCGCTCGGTAGATTCGCTCGAGCTGGTCTGGTTGGTTTACCCGGCGACACTGCAGTTTCGCTTCATAGTGTCGCTGGTTGAAGATATACATAGTTTCGCTGGACAATTTCGCCCAGAGAACACCACAGTTTCGCTAGTCGCGAAAAACACATAAATCAGCCTAAAAATCAATCTAACAGCTTCCATATTACTTGCAGTTCATTATCTATCATTCATAACCATTTACCAACATAAATCAGTAAGCTTTAACGCCTTAAACATGCATTTTCATCATCAAATCACCAAAATACATTCAAAACCCTAAAATGACCTAATTAGCATAAATCTTTATCATGGATCAGTTTTACACGTAAAGTTATCAACTTTATGGTAGATCTAGCATTCCTAAGCATTCCTACAGAAGATCTAATGATATCATGAAGGTTTAAGCATGCTTTATGAAGAAACACATAGAAAACACATAAAAATGGCATAAAGGAAGGTTTTGGGACTTACGATTCGATCAAGGAATCAAATGGATGTTGTCTTGAGGCTGAGATCTTGGTTTCTCTTGATAGTTTTCAGCTGACCAGATTCTCCAGAGAAGAGTGTGTGTGTTTTTGTGTAAATGGGGCAAATAGGAGAACTAGGGTTTATTAAGATTATTTATATCAGAGGCTAGTTTCGCTGGCAGCTTCGCTGGTCAGGCGAAACTAGCTCTGATCATGTGTTATCGAATAGCTCAGCTGACTACCGGGCGACACTATAGTTTCGCCCGTTAGTTTCGCTGGCTGCACAACTTAGACAATTTTCACAAAATCAAGGATTTACAATTTGTCATGCTATTCATAATATTAAATCATGCGTTTAAATCACATTGCACATAATGACAACAATAAATGAACACATAGCACATATGGGCGGGTTCGGTGATCAACCAAAGGACGTGGACGTATTCGGCCTAGTTAAGCATTAGTTACTAAGTTAACACTTATAACGTAACTAACAGAAATGTCTAACGGAAGTAAACCTTGAAATTCTCGGATGTCACATCATCCCCTTGCAATTGGAATTTTCGTCCCGAAAATTATTCTTGCGTCGTAGCGTTCGCAGCATCAGCTGTCGTCGCTGGGGAAAGAAAGCAAAAGTTTTAGGGTTGCCACATCCTCCTCCTGTTAAAGGAATTTTGGTCCCCAAAATTAAATTATACCTTGAGTTTCTATGGACGTTTGCTCGAATAAGTGAGGATACTTTTTCTTCATCTGATCCTCTCGTTCCCAAGTATATTCAGGTCCACGTTTTGAGTTCCATCGAACCTTGACGATCGGAATCTTGCTACGTTTGAGGGCTTTCTCCTCGCGTCCCATGATTTCTACTGGTTGCTCGATAAATCTTAAATGTTCATCAATTTCCAATTCCTCCAAAGGAATTAATTCGGTGTCTTCGGCCAGACATTTCTTTAGGTTCGAAACGTGAAACACGTTGTGAACTCCCTCGAGTTCAGCAGGGAGTTGTAATTGATAGGCCACCGGGCCTACTTCCCCGATGATTTCAAAAGGACCGATGTAGCGAGGATTTAACTTTCCACGCTTTCCGAAGCGTATCACACCTTTCCAGGGAGATACCTTTAATAACACTTTGTCGCCTACCTCGAACTTCAAAGGTTTACGGCGTTTATCGGCATAGCTCTTTTGTCTGTCACGTGCTGCGGCTATCCGCTTTCTTATTTGAATAATCCGTTCAGTTGTATCATGAATGAGCTCTGGTCCGGTGAGTCCCTTCTCACCCGTTTCGGCCCAACACACGGGCGATCTGCATTTTCTGCCATAAAGAGCTTCAAAAGGCGCTGCACCGATACTTGAATGATAACTGTTGTTGTAGGAGAACTCCACCAACGGAAGGTGAGCTTCTCAGTCTTTACCGAAGTCGAGAACGCAAGCTCGGAGCATGTCTTCAAGAGTCTGAATAGTTCTTTCCGTCTGACCATCGGTCTGCGGGTGATAAGCTGTGCTCATATCCAGTCTGGTTCCCAGTGCTTCTTGCATAGATTGCCATAATCGGGAAGTGAATCGGGGATCTCTGTCAGAGATAATAGTCTCAGGCACCCCATGACGTGCCACAATTCGGTCGATATACTGCTTAGTTAATTTGTCCATATTGTCGGTTTCCTTCATCGGGATAAAATGTGCAGATTTGGTTAATCGATCAATGATAACCCAAATCGCATCTGGTCGATTCGATCGATGAGGTAATCCCGTTACAAAATCCATTGAGATATCCTCCCATTTCCATTCTGGGATCTTTGGTTGCTGTAATGGCCCAGAAGGCTTTTGGTATTCAATCTTCACTCTTGAGCATGTTAAACACTTAGCCACATATCGCGCGATGTCGGCCTTCATGTTCGGCCACCAATATAAACCCTTCAAATCTTGGTACATATTATCCGATCCAGGGTGCACCGAATACCTTGATTTGTGAGCCTCGTCCATCACGATCTCACGGAGATTTCCAAGTAAAGGAACCCAAATTCTGTCATTATAATACCTGAGTCCGTCGGACCTAACTTCAGAGTTACCGTCTACACCACGCAGTGCTTCAGCTGCGAAGTTTTCTTCCTTTAGAGCTTCTTGTTGGGCATCGCGGATCCGATCCGGCAATCCCGTGTGAATGGTAAGTTGCAGCGCTCGTACTCGTCGAGGCTTTTCGTATTCTTTTCGACTTAGGACGTCAGCCACCACATTGGCTTTTCCCGGGTGATATTTGATTGCTAAGTCATAATCATTCAATAGCTCGACCCACCGTCGTTGTCGCATGTTAAGATCCTTCTGATTAAAGATGTGCTGTAAGCTTTTGTGATCGGTAAATATGGTGCACTTTGTTCCGTAGAGGTAATGTCTCCAAATCTTGAGTGCATGAACAACGGCTCCCATTTCCAAATCATGCGTTGTATAATTCTTCTCAGTATCCTTCAATTGCCTGGACCCGTAGGCAATCACCTTGTCCCGTTGCATCAACACACAACCGAGTCCTTGAATTGATGCATCACAGTAAACCACAAAGTCGTCAATTCCATCGGGCAACGCGAGAATTGGAGCTGAACATAACATATCTTTAAGAGTTTGAAACGCACATTCTTCTTTTTCACCCCATCTATATTGCACTCCTTTGTGCGTTAAAGCCGTCAATGGTTGAGCCAATTGCGAGAAACCCTTGATGAATCTTCGATAGTATCCGGCAAGTCCCAAAAATTGTCGGATTTCGGTCGGTGCTCTTGGGGTAGGCCAATTCTTGATAGCTTCCACTTTAGCTGGGTCGACATGAATTCCGTTCTGATCAACAATGTGTCCAAGAAACTGGACTTCGCGAATCCAAAAATCGCATTTCGAAAACTTGGCGTAAAGTTGTTCCTTGCGGAGCAATTCCAAGATAAGTCGCAGGTGCTCCTCGTGTTCTTCCTTTGTCTTGGAGTAGATCAAAATATCATCAATGAAAACTATCACAAACTTATCGAGGTACGGCTTGCACACTCGATTCATCAGATCCATAAATACGGCAGGCGCATTAGTTAGCCCAAACGGCATAACTAGAAACTCGTAGTGACCATAACGAGTTCTGAAAGCAGTCTTGGGGACATCTTCATCTCGAACACGAAGTTGGTGATACCCAGATCGTAGATCAATCTTTGAGAAGTAGCTTGAACCTTGCAGCTGGTCGAAGAGATCGTCGATTCGAGGAAGTGGATACCGATTCTTGATAGTAACCTTGTTAAGCTCTCGGTAGTCAATACACATTTGGAACGTTCCATCCTTCTTTTTAACAAATAATACTGGTGCTCCCCATGGAGATGAACTCGGACGAATAAACCCTTTGTCAAGTAACTCTTGAAGTTGTGAGGAGAGTTCGTTGAGTTCACTTACCGCCAAACGATAAGGTGCGCGTGCAATCGGAGCGGCTCCAGGAGTTAAGTCGATTCCAAACTCAACTTGTTGAAATGGAGGCAAACCAGGCAGATCTTCAGGAAATACATCGTGGAAGTCGCGGACTATCGGGTAGTCGTCGATTCTGCGCTCGGGAAGTGTCGAATCGGTGACGTTGGCAAGAATCGCGAAGTGACCTTTACGAAGGCACTTTTGAGCTTTGAGAAACGAAATAATACCAGTTACTGTTCCACCTTTTTCACCTTGGACCGTTAACACTTTTCCTCCTTCGAGTGGGATACGAACCACTTTTTCTTTACATAAGATTTCAGCTCGGTTCTCAGATAACCAATCCATTCCTACTATAACGTCAAAACTACCAATCGGAAAAGGCATAAGGTCGATTCCTAATGTATGGCCAGCTAGTTCTAACTTACAGTCCTTAACTATCTGAGTTGTATCATGAAGTTTACCATTAGCTAGCTCTACCACATACTTAGCATCTAAGGCAATAGGTTTAGCATTAATCAACTTAGCAAATTTAGTGGAAATAAAACTTTTCTCAGCACCAGAATCAAACAATACAGTAGCAAAGAAACCATTAAGGATGAATTTACCATTAATCACGTTGGCATCATTGCGAGCTTCACCTTGACCCATAACAAAAGCTCTTCCCCTGCCGTTTCCACCATTCCCGTTACCATTGCCTCCACCATTACCATTACCACCATTGTTTCCCTGATTACCATTCCCCTTTCTTCTCAACTGCGGGCAGTCCCTCTTTATGTGGCCTTGAGCACCACATTCATAGCAGTTCCCATTACCATTTCCTCTGGGAGCTTCATTGTTGCGGTTCTGACCATTGTTGTTACCATTGCCCCGGTTGTTTCCATAGTTGTTGTTGTGCCTTTGGCGGTTCTGTTGCTCAGGGAGAATTGCCCAACAGTCTTTTGCTTCATGGCTCCTCTTGCCACATCTTTCGCAGTTCAAACTTTTTCTGCAGGTACCGGTGTGATGCTTCCCACACTTGTTGCACCTGGGCAGGTTACCCTTGTAGTTACCTTGACCATTCCCGCCCTGGTGATTGTTAACACTGTTGTTTCCAGATCTCTTGCTCTGACCCTGGGAGTTAAAGGATCTCCCCGTGTTGTTTCCAACACTCTGATTGTTCATTGAATTCTCAGGAGCTTCTCCTTCAGCTTTTCTTTTGCCACTCAAGGCAGTCTTTTCAGAAACTCTTGCAGGAAGTGTACCCCTCTCAACTTCCTGATCAGTTAACTTGTGAGCCAGACGGATGGCTTGTTGCACAGTGATTGGGTTGCTGGCAGTCACCAAAATCTTGATTTGGGGTACGAGACCCTCCAGATAACGCTCAATGCGTTTGAATTCAGCATCAAACATGGACGGACACAGTACCGCGTACTCGTGGTAACGCGCAGTGTACTCTTCGACTTCAGACCCAGACATCTTGGAGTTCAGAAATTCTCCTTCTAGCTTCTTGACTTGGTCCCGTGGGCAATACTCCTCCATTATCAGTTCCTTGAACGCTTCCCATTCCATGTTGTTAGCAGCGTTTACCCCGACCATTTGAATTTCAGCGTTCCACCAGGAGAGAGCAGCTCCTTCGAATGTACCAGTCGCAAATTTCACCTTGTTCTCGGCAGGACAGTTACACATGGAGAAGACCTTCTCAGACTTCTCGATCCACCTAAGGAGTCCCACCGCTCCTTCCTCGCCGGAGAACGTCATCGGTTTGCACTCCATGAAAGTCTTAAATGTGCAGTGATGAACGTTTCCTGATGCAATTAATAGTTCGGGTTTCAAATTTAAACAGGTCAAAATATATATATCGCCTTGTGCCTTAACCACTAACGGAGTTTATACCGTTAAGGGGTGCGACTAGACCAGGACCACAACCATTAGTTACAAATACTAAACGAATCAGAGTAAAGTCCAAAACATTCATTTCAAACAGTTTGAAAAGTTACGCAGCGGAATAAAAACAATAGTATCTTAGCACTAGCCACGTGCTTTACAAATCATTGTTTCAAATTAAAATCCCAAGTTAGTTTAATGAAAGTAAAAGTCTTCACGTGCCATGCCAACCTTCAATGGATACTCTTCAACGATCTGCAAAAGTGAAAACCACACAAGTGTCAACCTAACGGTTGGTGAGTTCACAGTGGGCATGTCATGCATTGGCCCGGTCTCATGATCATAATCGTGTCAACATAAGTATTCGTGATATTTGTTTGTGAAAAGCAATGCTCAGTTATATACGCCAATTTATAAACATTTGTTATTTAGTAAAGTTATTGTCCGTAACAGAGTTATCAGGTATGTACTAGTCTTGTATAATTAAAGTGCTCAACCGATATCGCGGGTAGCTAATCCGTTGTTTCCATGCACTAAGGAAGTTCGTACCAAAGCTGACGATTAAGTATAGTAGAGGCAGAGCCTTCAGCCATTTTGTTTTGCGGACATTCGTCATCGCGGCTTTGCCTCCCCCGTGTCCTCTCGGGATCACGGTCAGATAGGCTGATATTGTACCTCCGTGCACCTCCAGTGTCACGAGGCGGAGTTTGTCAAACTCCAGTAGATCTACCCAACATCCCCTCGCTTTACAATTAATGGCACAATTAAGTTGAGGACTTTTTCAGTTAAAAAGGCAATCCTTAGAAATCATGTGATATCATATGGTTTAGACTTTAACCTACACTAGCCATATTAAAACGGTTTTCGTTTCAGAAAATAGTTTGTTAAGTTTCACAAGTGTTTCCCATAAAACACTTCAAGTTCATCAAGTAGATGCATAGCATTCTAAGTTTTCAGTTTCATCAAGTGGTGCATAGCACTCGTAAAGTTGTCAGCATTGTTTTCTATTAAGTTATTCAGTGTGTCCCGAACGGGCTCACAGTAAACGGGTTAGTGACACTCACCTTGGGTTGCACTGCTACACTTGCTATAATATCCGAGTTTGCTTAATGAAGACCTATGAACACGTTTAGGTCTTAAATATTAGTTTTGTGTCTAATCTTTACTTAACGTCACTATGGCCCATAACATAGCACGTTGGAACTATGACTCGACATACGACACACGACACCGATGGTTGATCATAATCAAGGGTTCATATATATCAGAAGTCAAAGCATGTATCATCATAGCATAATCATGTAAGTCATGGCATAACATTCAAGCAAATTGCACAAGTTTGGATTCTGGTCTCAGTTTCGCTAGCAGTTTCGCTAGTCAGTTTCGCTGTGTGCACGGGCAGCACTTTCGCTAGGCAATACCCGATGACACAGTTTCGCTAGGCTAGTTTCGCTCGAAACTGTTGGCACAGTTTCGCTAGCCTAGTTTCGCCCGAAACTGGTTTGAACTTTCGTTCAGGGAATTTCGCTCGGTAGATTCGCTCGAGCTGGTCTGGTTGGTTTACCCGGCGACACTGCAGTTTCGCTGCATAGTGTCGCTGGTTGAAGATATACATAGTTTCGCTGGACAATTTCGCCCAGAGAACACCACAGTTTCGCTAGTCGCGAAAAACACATAAATCAGCCTAAAAATCAATCTAACAGCTTCCATATTACATGCAGTTCATTATCTATCATTCATAACCATTTACCAACATAAATCAGTAAGCTTTAACGCCTTAAACATGCATTTTCATCATCAAATCACCAAAATACATTCAAAACCCTAAAATGACCTAATTAGCATAAATCTTTATCATGGATCAGTTTTACACGTAAAGTTATCAACTTTATGGTAGATCTAGCATTCCTAAGCATTCCTACAGAAGATCTAATGATATCATGAAGGTTTAAGCATGCTTTATGAAGAAACACATAGAAAACACATAAAAATGGCATAAAGGAAGGTTTTGGGACTCACGATTCGATCAAGGAATCGAATGGATGTTGTCTTGAGGCTGAGATCTTGGTTTCTCTTGATAGTTTTCAGCTGACCAGATTCTCCAGAGAAGAGTGTGTGTGTTTTTGTGTAAATGGGGAAAATAGGAGAACTAGGGTTTATTAAGATTATTTATATCAGAGGCTAGTTTCGCTGGCAGTTTCGCTGGTCAGGCGAAACTAGCTCTGATCATGTGTTATCGAATAGCTCAGCTGACTACCGGGCGACACTATAGTTTCGCCCGTTAGTTTCGCTGGCTGCACAACTTAGACAATTTTCACAAAATCAAGGATTTACAATTTGTCATGCTATTCATAATATTAAATCATGCGTTTAAATCACATTGCACATAATGACAACAATAAATGAACACATAGCACATATGGGCGGGTTCGGTGATCAACCAAAGGACGTGGACGTATTCGGCCTAGTTAAGCATTAGTTACTAAGTTAACACTTATAACGTAACTAACGGAAATGTCTAATGGAAGTAAACCTTGAAATTCTCGGATGTCACAGTGTGGGACTATCATCAGAATCTGAGGAGTCAGACCCTTCATCATTATCGTCGTCGTCTTCTTCTCCTTCTTTAGACAAATCAACCAACATAGGACTTGAGGAGCGTTCAGCATGTTCAGAAGCTTCAGCACCTGGAGATTCCCAGGGTCTTCAACAACATCAGAAACAACAGTAGCAGGTGCATTTAAATCCAACTCAGCGTGGACTTGATCAGCCTCATTATGTTCTACTTGAGCTTCAACAGCTGCTTCACCCATTCGGTTATCTCCTTCAGCATCAGCGAGAGCAATCCGAGCAATCATCTCGGGAAAGAAGGGTACAACATTCCTTTGATATTTACCCTTATGGTACTTAATATATGAACCGGAGTTCATTGAACTTGAAGAGATGGTTTCTCCTTGCTTGATCAAGGTTGGGTAATAATGATCCAAGATTTCCTAGATGAATCTGGGGTACATCAGGAACTTCTTTGCCCTTCCAGTAGGATGTAGATTGGCAATCATCCATTTGAGGAGTTGGCGTGAGAGATTGTAGCCTTCACCAGTGATAAACCCATGTAGAGCACATGCGGTTTCTTCAACAAACTGATCTGGAGCTGCCTTTCTGGGTCCAAAGGTAGCAATGAAGAAGCTAATTATGAACCTCCAGTTAATCGGGAATAAGGTCTTGAGAATTTTGTTGCTAACATCTGGAAGAAATACACCAGAGTAACCCATTCTTAAGATTGTTGATTGCCACTGGGCCTTCGTAAAAGTCTTGGGCTTGTCAGCATCTTGCAAGTTCAGGACCGTTCTGATCTTCTCTTCAGTAATTTCAACATCAATTTTTTGTATCCTTGACCTTACTATGCTTGTTTCATCATCCAGCTCTGCAGATTGAGCATTGTTCCAAAAGGCTTCAATTATACCCTTGTAGATGACAGGGTTAATCTGCATTGCTGTTACCCAAGTTGATTGCTGCAACAAGTCAATTACCTGCTCATCAGCACTTTCCCAGTTCTTGTTAAACACACATCTTCCGTTGTGTAAACGACCAAACTCTAAAGCTTCAGCAGCTTGTCTGGGAGGCATCTGCACATATAGAATTAAAGGATTATATCCAATTTGACACAAATGAATGTCATGTCACACTAGACTCATGATAGTGACAGAGCTTTTCATATATAGAATCAATGACATAAACCAACTCACATAGTGCATATACTCCAAAAATGATCACATGCACCAGGAATTTCATGAATAACAAAGGTAAGTATCATAGGAAGTAAATAATTTGTGTGTGTAATATTTAAAATCTGGAAAATACGGAGCCAGATCTAAATCTCCATTAATTTTGAATTAAAATAAAGTATTGTATCAAAAACTATAAATGACCCAAAACTTTGACCGAACCAACCAAATTTTGACCTGTTATTGGGTCAGAGAGGAATTACTGAAAACTCTACTACTGAGACTCAACAACAGTTAGAATCATCAAATATAGGAGGTTTTGGCAATCTGGGATCAAAAACCAATTGACTTTACGATAAAATAGCATATTGTGAGGTTTTGAGATCCCAGTTTGTCAAGTTAGTTAAGGGAAAGTCACATTGTGACTTGGTTCCACCCGAACTTATGAACTCCTTGATTTGGTGTCTTATGATTAGGACAAGGATCAACGAAGTCAAAATCAGCACTTTTAGGTTTAGGATAGGGATGTTAGGATGTAACAGGTCTATCCCAATTAAAAATCCAATTAGATACATGTAATGAGTGTCATACTTACTTGTCCGACTATCAGAACAATCCTAGTATGTCAGAAATTCAATTAATGATGTATAGTTAAGATGAATTGACTTAAAATCCTCTAAGCAGTAGAACAAGTCCGCTAGAACTCATTAAGTTCGCTAAGCAGAGAACAAGTTCGCTAGGAACAAAAACAAGTTCGCTAAGCATGGAAACAAGTTCGCTAGGAACAAAACAAGTCCGCTAAGCAAACATGAAGTATGCTAAGGACTGAATCAACTTCGCTAAAGTAAAATTAACACCTATAAAACATGCAAGAGGTCCTAATGGGTCAAGTGTTTGCCCTTCATTTAAAGGACAAAGATGACAATTTATGCTTTAACAGATGAGATGGTGTCTTTACAAGTCAAATTCAATCCTAACATACAAATATAAGTACATATGGATTAAACAAAACATAGCCAAGTCACCAAATTTACATTCAAGCAAAGATAGTCACATAAGTCACATAAAAACATTTCAATGCCAAATTTGACTTATTAAAGTCAACATGACTAAATAAGTGTTCAAACAGAGCTTAACTACCTAAGATAGTTCATATGAACCTTAGAGGTATCATAGATCACATCCTTTGTAAATATGCTCTCAATAAATCACAAAGATGGTCAAATTAACTTAGATATGTCAAGATTGACAAATTAAATCTAACTTTGTTTTAAATGAGTCTAAGATCCTTTCACCTGAGTTATAGACTCATTTCAGACCCATGCGGATCATAAACAGTCTGAACAACCAGTGTTAGCCTCAATTGGATGTCTAATTACACTAAGAAAGACTTAAATGCACATAAGAATGAAACATGATGATGCACTACCTGATTATCAACATGAATGCTTGTATTGAGAAACACATACCTTTGTGAAGATCTATGGGTGACTAAGATCTAATCTAATATGCAGTGAGTTCTCAATTGACTCAGTGAATAATCTGCTAGGATCAAGCAATTTATATTAGATATCAAGTAGGCTTCAGATAACCAAAATTAAGTAAAAATTTGCCCCTGTGCAGCCAAGTTTGAGTCTTAACCCAAATTGCCATTTGATAGAACAACATACCTTTTTGATGATCTACAATTTTCTAGGATCAATAGAAAAAGATGCAATGCTCTTGATCAATCTCTCAACTGTAACAAATTCTGTTTTGAGATCAGACAAGCTATGTCAGACTTCAAAATATTAGACATACACAGAAAAATAAAGGCAAATTGAAATTAATGACTTAATTGAGAACTATTAAACTTAATCTATCAATTTGATTAATGATTTGGCTAATCAACAATTATTGGCAGATTCTCAAGTTTAAGTCTCATCAATTTAGTCACAGACTATTAAGTGAAATAGATTCTGATTGGAGACTAAATAACTTCAACACTATGTGGAATTCATTAGGTCAATCCAATCATTGAGTGAAAACAAATTGAAACTTCTAAGTTGTCAGATGTACACCCATAAGCATGTATGCACAATCTGATTTGTGTACCCTAACAGGAATTGGCAGCAGCTCCCATTGAGTTCTACAAACTAACCAAAGTTTAAATAATTTAACAAAATTAAACAAAAATTCCTAAGTATTCAAATAATAGAGGTCACAACATTTATAGTTCTCAGTCTATCAATCCAAACAATTTCCAAGGTTTAAACTAATCAACTAGAACAAAAATATCCAACTGTTATAGAATACAAAAAAAATTCATGTACAAACACATTCATCCGAATCCCTGTACACAACTTTCTCGGATTCAAAGAGATAAATGAGATACAAGATTCGCATACCTTAAACTTGAACACGCATTAATTAGGATCAAGTAAAGATGGGGGAAATATGTAATAACATCAATTTAAACCATTAGAACCCAAAAAATTTACAATCGCACCTACGGCTCATCATTATCACCGTGATAAAAAATCAACCTAATTAAATGTAAAACCGAACCTGTAAATGCAACGAGAGTGAGTAAATCAGCCCTAGATGCAAGAAATTTCACAGATCCGAGAGAGGTTGCGAGATTTTCGATCGCACAGTGAAAGTTTTGGGTCGTCGGTTCGAGAATATGAGAGGCGGGTGAGAGAGTTTGAACGTGTGAATGAAAAAGTGACAAAGTCTCCCTTTATATAGTATTAGGTTTAGCGAACTTGGAAAATATCTAAGGTTAAACAAGTTCGCTAAGAACTGTCATCAAGTCCGCTAAGACTGAGACAAGTTCGCTAAGACTGAGACAATTTCAATAAAGGAAGATACTATAAACAAGTTCGCTAAGGCCTAAAACAAGTACACTAAGCCTAAAACAAGTTCGCTAAGGCCTAAAACAAGTCCGCTAAGGTATAAACAAGTTCGCTAAGGCTAAGAGAAGTACGCTAAGGCCAAATGAAACTTGTGATAGCAAAAATTTTCAAGTGGAGAAGTTCGCTAAGGAAAAAATCCTTCTTAGCGGACTTCTCAAACACTTAAACAAAAAATAAAATATGGGAGAAGTTCGCTAAGGACAAGTTCAACTTAGCGGACTTCTCACCATTCAAAAGACACAAAAATAATCAAGTTCGCTAAGAACAATTTGTTCTTAGCGGACTTTAAGAGAAAACACAAAAATTACAAGTCTTTAAACAAGTTCGTTAAAGGCAAACTTGTTAATCATTCTTAGCGGACTTGCCTCAGTCAGAAGTTTGCTAAGGCAAAAATTAAGTCCACTAAGAGCAGAATTGTAATAAAAGGGTAAAATTGTAATTCTTAAAAATTACAACATAACTAAAATTTTAAAGAAAAGCATGTCTGCTACCAGTAACCTACCAGGAAGATAAATTTTTGTATTAATAAGTCAAGTACCTGTTAATTTCAACAAATTTGACCATGACACACCTAGTACCTAAATTTGACTTGATTGGTCAAGAAATTCCCACCCGAACTCAAAATTTTCAATTTCATCCGAGTTGGGTCAATTTTTCCACCCGAACT
>JBCNJP010000023.1:44863538-45034575 GCA_039602395.1 Deinandra increscens subsp. villosa
AGCGAGGGGATGTTGGGTAGATCTACTGGAGTTTGACAAACTCCGCCCCGTGGCACGGGGAGTGCACGGAGGAACAATATCAGCCTATTTGACCGTGGTCCCGAGAGGACACGGGGGAGGCAAAAACCGCGATGACGTATGTCCGCACCGTACGGGATGGCTCGGCCCCCACAAAATAAGTCAGCTTTGGTACAAACTTCCTTAGAGCATGGAACAACGGATCCACAACCATAGTTACAAATACTAAACGAATCAGGGTTAGTTCAAACACAAGTTATAAATCAAAGTCTTACATTACATACGCAGCGGAAATAATTATCCTGGCACTAACCACGTGCCTTACAAATTCATTGTTTTATAAATTCCCAACTTAAGTTAAATCAAAAATAAGAGTCTTCACGTGCCATGCCAACCTCCGGTGGATACTCCTTAGCGATCTGCAAAAGTTTAAACCACGCAAGTGTCAACCTAACGGTTGGTGAGTTCACAGTGGGCTTGTCATGCATTGGCCCGGTCTCATAATCATAATTCGTGTCAAGATATACTTACAAGTTATTTATTTGTGAAAAGCAATGCTCGTAATTAATTCTCAGTTTACAAATGGTTTGTCCGTGACCTACGTCATCGGGTATGTACTAGTTCCGTAAAGTTAAAGGACTCAACCGATATCGCGGGTAGCTAATCCGTTGTTCCATGCTCTAAGGAAGTTTGTACCAAAGCTGACTTATTTTGTGGGGGCCGAGCCATCCCGTACGGTGCGGACATACGTCATCGCGGTTTTTGCCTCCCCCGTGTCCTCTCGGGACCACGGTCAAATAGGCTGATATTGTTCCTCCGTGCACTCCCCGTGCCACGGGGCGGAGTTTGTCAAACTCCAGTAGATCTACCCAACATCCCCTCGCTTTCACAAATTAATGGCACAATTTAGTTGAGGACTTTTAAGTAATAGGGCATCCTTAGAAAACATGTGATATCATGTGGTTCAGACTTTAACCTACACTAGCCATATTAAAACGTTTTCAGTTTTGTTTCAGAAAAATAGTTTGTTCATAGTTCACAAGTGTTTCCCATAAAACACTTCAGTTCATCAAGTGGGTGCCGAGCATCCCGAGTTCTCTTGTTCATTGGTAGGTGCCTAGCACTCTAGAGTTTATCAGCATTGTTTTTCGTTAAGTTATTCGATGTGGCCCAAACGGACTCACAGTAAGCGGGTTAGTGACACTCACCTTTGGTTGCACTGCTACACTTCAAGTAATCCAAATATTGTTGTTTAACGAAGACCTAGAACACGTTTAGGTCTTAAGTATTAGTTTCGTGTCTAATCTTTACTTAACGTCACTATGGCCCATAACATAGCACGTTGCAACTATGACTCGACATACCGACACACGACACCAATGGTTGATCATAAACAAGGGTTCATATAAATCAGATATCAAACATGTTTCATCATGGCATAATCATGTAAGTCATGGCATAACACTTAAGCAAATTTCACAAGTTTGGTTTTTAGGTCAGGTCTTAGTTTCGCTAGCACAGTTTCGCTAGGCAGTTTCGCTAGGTGCACGGGCAGCACTTTCGCTAGGCAATGCCCGGTAACACAGTTTCGCTAGGCTAGTTTCGCCCGAAACTGCTGACGCAGTTTCGCTAGCCTAGTTTCGCAGGGAAACTGGTTTGAACTTTCGTTCAGGTATTTCGCTCGGTAGTTTCGTTCGAGCTGGTCTGGTCTGGTTACCCGGCGACACTATAGTTTCGCTGGTCAGTGTCACTGGAAGGAGATATAATTTCGCTACTTAGTTTCGCCCAGAGAACAGACAGTTTCGCTGGTCGCGAAAAACATACGGATTTGTCTAAAAATCAACCTAACGGCTTCTGATCTTACATGCAATTCATTATCTAGCATACATAGGCATTTACCAACATAAATCAAGCAGCTTTAACACGTTTAACATGCATTTTAATCATCAAATCTCTAAAAACACTTCTAAACCCTAAAATGGCCAAAATTGCATAAATCATCATCATGGTTTGTTTTTAAACGTAAAGTTGCTGACTTTATGGTAGATCTAGCATCCCTAAGCACTATCTCAGAAGCATACAAGTTTTCATGAAGGTTTGAGCATACTTTATAAAGAAACACATAGAAGAAGCAAGAAAACATAGTTTTTGGGACTCACGGTTGGTTCTAGGATCGGTAGATGAGATGAGGTGATGGTCTTGAGGCTAAGGTCTCGGTTTCTTGATGGTTTTCTCGGCTGACCAGTTTCCAGAGAATTGTGTGTGTGTGTTTGTGATGAAATGAGGCAAATGGAGAAACTAGGGTTTATCAAGATTATTTATATCAGGAGCCAGTTTCGCTGGCAGTTTCGCTGGCCAGGCGAAACTAGCTCTGGTCTCGTGTCTTTGGATTATCTTAGCTGGCTACCGGGCGACACTATAGTTTCGCCCGGTAGTTTCGCTGGCGACCAAAAAGGCAAGTTTTTCACATAATCAAGTATTTACAATTCGTCATGCTATTCACAATATTAAATCATGCATTTAAATTATATTGCACATAAAGACAATCAATGATGAACACATAACACATATGGACGGGTTCGGTGATCAACCAAAGGTCGTGGACGTATTCGGCCTAGTTATGCATTAGCTACTAAGTTAACACTTATAACGTAACTAACGGGTTTGTCTAACGGAAGTTAACCTTGAAATTCTCGGGTGTCACAAACTCCTTCAAGGGTTTTATCGGACTCGGTTTCAGAATCAATTACGTCAACATTTTCTATGACAGGTGAAAGCTGCCTTGCATCATGTTCATCAGCAACAATTGCTTGAGATGAAGTAGAAACATGATGATCAAAAGTACTTATAGCAAACACTCCAAATTTACTTCCAATTGGAGCAACCTTCTTTCCAGGCTTTGGAGGAAGATTGATCAGATGAAACACATCCATCCCCATTGGCTTCAGATCCAATAAATCATCAGATTTTTCCAGCTGTGGATATTTATCATCCAAAATCATTTGTATGAATCTTGGCACTGCTGGGAATTTATCTGTCTTCCTGATTGCAATAGCATGCATATCCTTAAGCATCATTCTAGAAAAATTAAACTTCCACTCTTTTGCCAGTGCAATTGATGCTGCAGTATGTTGCTGATTGAGTTCATCAGTGCTGCTCTTTTTAGCAATAATGCATCTTTGTAGATAGTGAACCAGCATTTTCCAGAAAATTAGTATGTCTTTCTTCATAGTTCTGTTGGAAGGCCCCGTATAACCCATTTCATTCAGTACTTTCGGCATGGTAGTCTTTGGATATTCAATCGGGTCATCAGGTGAATCATTAAAGGATAAAGCTTTACGAATGTCTGCCTCTGTGATCACTATGTCAGTATTCTGAATTCTTGCAGCGAGGGCAGTTTTGTCTTGACTCACAAAAGCTGTCGACAAGAAATCACGAATCATCCTTTTACACACTATTGGTGTGGCTCTCAGCGCAGAATTAAGACAACTTTTGTTGAGTCCAGCAATTAGCGAACCAAATAAGTCTCGATAGTCTGCTGGTGGTGGTATCATGTATGCCACAATGTTGTGATTTGGTACAAATTCCAAGTCACGGCACACACGAAACAACATCAAAATCAATTTAAAATCTTCAGAATTCAATCAAATTGTGGGCACACAAATAAATCAAAAGGAACCCGACACACACAAGCAAAGAGTTTTCGAACAAAAATGTTGATTTTTCAGATGAATCCAGACCGAAAAATCTACACCGAAACGAAAACATGGTCCGAAACCATCTATCCGAAAACCCGTCCGAAAACATCTCCGTCCGAAAACCCTTCGTCCGAAAGCCCTTCGTCCGAAAACCCTTCGTCCGAAAAGGTGTCCGAGATCATGTCCGAAATCGCCCGTCCAAAATCTCCCGTTCGAAATCTCCCATCCGAAATCTCCCATCCGAGAACATCATCTTCTTCGTTCGAACCCTCATCAAACCAGAAATTTTTCAAAGTCGAGTTATCTCCCAAAAACACCTGCAAACACTGATATAAACACACTTGATCAAACTCATACACATAAAACCTCTTCTTACCCTTCCTCCGCCATAGAGAATCAACACTTTTAAGATCGCAACAAAGGTTGAAACACGAAACCCCAAAGGTTAGCAGCAATGGTAGCGGAGAAGGTGGATGATGACACCCAGAAGTGGTGGCGGTCGGTGGTGGTGAGCGAATGATTATGGATTTGGTGGTGGTTGGTGGCTGTAGAAGAGGAGGAGAGAGATGGCGACTGATGGAGATGGTGGTACGTGGTTGCAGGTCACGGAAGATAGGTTGTGATGGGTGGATAGCGACGGTGGCGGTGGCTGGTGTGGAGACGGGTGGTAGGCGACGGCTGTAGGTGGGTAGAGGCGACGAGGAAGAAGAGTGGGTGAAGACAAATGAGAGAGTTTTTTTCTTTTAAACCCTTGACCAAGTCAATCATCCCAATTTTCAAAACAACCCCCCATTCTTTACACATTATCAAAATTGAACCATTTCACATAAAAGGTTAACAAGGTTAACTTCCCCTAAGAACCAGACTAATTCTCTTAACCTTTTTGGACCGAGACTGACAGGGAAACTTGAATAAAACAAATTTAACTAGACAAAACCATGAATATTTAACTAAGAATTTACTTGAGTATACTAAAGAATAAAAGAAATTTTAAGAACACAAGGGATCAAACCGTCTCAAAAACTGAGGAACCCTTTTCAGCATCTGTTACTCGAACACGTCCAGGTGATTGCCAGTATATTGATCCTCTTTAAACCCATGTTCCTCCTTTCCAGGTTGTTTGTCACATTATTATCTTTTATGTACATTAATTACGTACATAAGCCAGTCACTCAAAATCCTAGGTAATTAAAACGTGCAGTCTATCAAGCTTAGTCATTCCCTACCACATATTTTCACATACCCGTATCCAGAGTTTTGAATCTTTTCTGGAGACTTGGGTGAGAAGAGAAAGAACAGATCATAAAGATAAGGAAAATATACAAAGACTTTTATGATTTCAACTCAGAGGCGTTTTTCAGTTAGGCTAACCTTTCATCAAACACATAAGTCTAGTCGCGAAGTCAGGGCTAACGGGTTTTGGACACTAGAGGGTCTCTTTTATTGTGCACATTGGCATCTTTTCGGGTGAAAGTTATATACAATGATCTGCAAGCACATTAATGCAGACTAACCAGGTCTTTGCTCACGCAAAACAGAGGAAAGCCTAATTAACACGTCATCCATTCTACACTAGGTCATTGCTCACGCAAAGCAGAGGCAAGACTTGACTAACGACTTTGACATCCCCAGGTCTTTGCTCACACAAAACAGAGGGGACGCTAACTTTTTGAGATTTTCGATTCAACACTCTGGAGTCCGGCGTGTGTATCAGGAACAATCTCACAGTCAAATAGAACTAGCAACTTAACCTAAGTGTGTGTTTCTCGTCAAATGCCATACTTTATATTTAAGTTATGTGACCTATACCTTTGTTTTTGGAACTGAGCCTACCAAGCACATCACCATGGATCATGTCTTTCACTTCACCTTACACGTGTCAGTCACCTGAGGACAGAATTATATCATTTCCCAATATTGTTTAAAAACACCAAACGCCGAGAGGGTGTTTATTCTTCCCCTGTTTTAAAACAATATTTATTTAGTAATAATAATAATAATTTTTTATTATTATTATTATTTTTTTTTGAAACAGTCTAGTCCTCAAAGGTTATCATTTTCAGCCCTTGAACACACATCTCAAATTTTCCACGATTGAGAGGTTTGGTAAACATATCAGATATATTTTCATCAGAGGATACATGCTCAAGATGGATTAGCTTTCTCTCAAAGCAATCACGAATAAAGTGTACCTTTATGTCGATATGTTTAGTCTTAGAATGTTGTACTGGATTCTTCACAATTTAGATAGCAGCAGAATTGTCACAGTAGATCGGGGTGTCTACAAAATCCAGGCCATAGTCTGCCAGCTACATATTCAGCTTCAGCTGTGGATTGCGAGATGGTATGCTGCTTCTTGCATTGCCAGGAGATCAGCCTATCTCCCAAGTATTGATAGCCAGCAGACGTAGACCTCCGGTCAAGTTCACACCCTCCATAATCGCTATCTGAAAAAGCAAACAAATTAAACTCTGAATCTTTAGGATACCAAAGACCAAACCGAGGCCTGCCTTTCAGATATCGAAAGATTCGTTTGACAACAAGAAAATGTGACATTTAGGTTGAGATTGATAACGAGCACATATATGAACAGCAAACATGATATATGGTCGACTTGCAGTCAAGTACATCAATGATCCAATCATTGATCGATACATGTGCTCACTTACAGGTTCACCGTCAGGATCTGGAGCTAATAGAGGACGTGAGATCATAGGAGTGGCCATCGGCTTGCAATCTGACATTTTGAACTTTTCCAAGATTTCATCTACATATTTCGCTTGATGAATAAGAATGCCTTCTGTATCCTGCTTGACTTAAATGGAAAGGAAAAATTGCATCTCACCCATAGCACTCATTTCAAACTTTTGCTTAATGACATCTTCAAATTCCTTACACAAATCTTCATTCGTAGATCCAAAAATGATATCATCTACATATACTTGCACCATGATGATATCTTCATCCACAACTTTTCGAAACAATGTCTGATCCACCACTACGCGTGTATACCCATGATGCACAAGATGATCTGTCAAGGTGATGTACCAAGACCTAGGGGCCTGATGTAGCCCATAAAGGGCTTTGTCCAGCCTATATACATGACCTGGGTATTCTTCATTAATGAACCCAGGAGGTTGAGACATATAAACTTCCTCATCCATCTCAGCATACAAAAATGTTGTCTTCACATCTAACTGGTATACAGTTAAGTTCATGAATGTTACATAGGCCAAAAAAATTCGAATTGCTTCCAATCGAGCAACATGGGCATACACCTCATCATAATCAATTCCCTTAATCTGTTTGTAGCCTTGCACAATTAAGCGAGCCTTGTTACGAACAATAACTCCACTATCATCCCTCTTATTCTTGTAAAGCCATCGTGTTGAGTTCCTCATCCACCACAGATAACTCTATGATCTTTTGGCTTTTCAACCAACTCCCATACCTTCAATCTAGTGAACTGGTTCAGTTCCTCATGCATTTCCTCAACCCAACTGGGGTCCTTTAGAGCCATATCAACATTTGCAGGTTAGATTTTGAGAAATAAAACACGCAAACATGCATCGATTGATGTCCCCAGACTTGCTTCGAGTTTGAACTCCAGCATCAAGCGGTCCAATAATGTTTTTAGCAGGATGAATTTTATGCACTCTGGATTCTGAAAATGTGGGAACCGGTGTTTCAGAGTCCAGATTAGTCATATTGTTAGAAGAGGATGATACGTCATTCGTTTCCTCTACAACATCCACCACAGATGGAGATGGATCATTTTTATCATTGAATTCTGACACAGGGTCAGACTCAGAGGCTGACACAGGCTGAGGATCTGGAACTTGCATGAGGAGAGTCTTTGAAATTACTTGACTTCTTGAAGTTGTAGCGACTTCATTATCGAACAGTTCTTCTGCAATCACAGGATTTAGCCGAAAAGGTATAAAAAACTGATTATAATCAAATGTCTACGCAGGACCAACTCCAGCATCAGTAGGATTGTCTTCAAGCCATTCCACATTTGTGGATTCCACCACCTTCTTAGTTGTCTTATTAAAGACTCGATAAGCTGAGCTGGCTGAATAACCTACAAAATAACACTCATTAGCTTTAGCAGAAAATTTGGGAATATCATCATGAATTAACACAGTGCATGGAAACCCAAAAGCGCGAACATGTCCAATTTTCGGTTTTTCTCTGTACACAATTTCATAGGGGGTCTTTTGCAATCGCTTATTGATCAGCACTCTATTTTGAACATAGCAGGCTGTATTTATGGCCTCAGCCCAGAACATCGTAGGCAACTTCGAGTCACAAAGCATTGTACGTACAACTTCAATTAAAGTTCTATTGCGACATTCAGCAACCCCATTTTGTTGCGGAGTGTATGGTGCGCTAAATTGATGTTCAATTCCTTTTGCAGCACAAAATGCATCAATTGCACCATTTTTAAATTTTGTTCCATTATCACTTCTGATGGATTTCACCTTCAAGTTGATCTTGTTTTCAGTTGCATTAATGAATGCCTTCAACACCTCTGCAGTTTCACTTTTTGTATGCAAAAAGAACACCCATGTAAAACGTGAGTAATCATCAGTAATAACAAGACAAAAAGCACAACGATTTAAACTGAACATACTCACTGGACCAAAAAGGTCCATGTGCAGAAGTTCGAGCACAGCCACGACAGTATTGAAAAGCTTTGGCTTATGTGGTCTTTTGTGCTGCTTCCCCTTAGCACAGGCTACACACTTTTCTCTCATAGTGAAATCTTTGATGGGCATATCTCTAACATGTTCACCTCTAGCAAGGCGATTGAGATGCTTCACATTTGTGTGACCAAGACGTCGATGCCATAGTTGCGCATTATTCTCAGCAGTTCTGGAAAGTAGGCATGCTACTTTAGTAGTAGGTGGCTTGTTCATATTTAATACATAGGAATTGCCATATCTGGGAGTGCGCATTAGCACCCGGTCATCAGGAATGGAATATCCAGGCTTCAAGATTAAACATTCCTTTTTGTTGAATAGCACAGGATAGTCTCTATCACAAATTTGTGATACACTCAATAAAATGTGATTCAGTTGCTCCACAAAGTTGACGTCATTGAAACTGAGACATCCGTTTCTCACGGTACCCTTCTTGCTAATGTGATCTCCAACACCTCCTGCAAAGGAAACATATCTACCATCGATTTTTTTAATGTTCTGAAGAACAGACATGTCCCCTGTCATATGCCTGGAACAACCATTGTCAACATACCAAAGGTTGTTAACAGTCCTCCTTGCATGTTCCTGCATTTAAAAAGGAGATTAGTAGAGATTGGTACCCAGGCCATAACAGGTCTGGGTTTCTTCATGTAAGTGCTACATGAACCAGTGTTTGATTTTTCTTGGGTAGGCTTGGGTCTGAAAACTTTCTGTGCAGTCCTTGTGAGAGTCATTAGTTCAGTTCTATTGTTAGGAACAAAAGGTGTATTCCACTTAGATGTTGCAACAGAAATTTTATTCTTTTGATTAAATCGTTTTTTTAAACACCTTGTTGTTTATAATTAAAATTTACCACTTTTGGAACATTCCAACGATCATTTTGAACCTTTGTACCCCTTTTTGACACACTTTTTGTAAAGTTGACTTGTTTTAAGTTGGGTGACTTTTGTTGAGGTGGTCTCATCATCACAACTAGTTTTGATGACACTTGAACAACATGATTATGTGCCTGTATGTTTGAAACTTTATTCTGCTGCTGTTTCTTAGGGTAGTAAGGCTGATATGGTATGTTCAAACAATTTCGAGCAACATGATAAGGTTTACCACAATTGTGACATGATTACTTTTTAGGATAAGCATGCGGTTGTGAAACATGTCGCCCAGTGGACTGCCATTTTGGTTTAGCAGCATGTTTATGGATCCAATATGTGTTGCCTTCAGGACGAGTGGACAAAACATATTCTTGCGTTACTAGAACATGTTGATCACAGGCATTAGTGACTTCAGGATATGGAATGAAATCTTGGGGTTTAGACTCCCTTTTCCTTTTTAAATTCACAACACTATCAGAATTACCAAACACAAATATTCCAGGGGTTGGGGAACCAGCAACCCGTGGTCCCTTTCCCTTTTTCATCGATTTCACACAATCATCAGTTTTTCCTACTGAAAACATATTGAAAGAAGTTTGATCACCAAAAATGTTAGACCCAGAAACTTTTGTCACAGACTTTGAAACATCCAAAACACACTTAGGAAATTCAACACACTCAATTTTAGACTCATTCACCACACTAGAACTATGACTCTTATTGTAAGCAATGCATTCACTGTCCTGCTGTGAAATGTCCTCAATGATTACTTTATCTGCACATGAAAAACCTTATCAGTATGAGTAGAAGGAGCAGATATATTTATATGGGACAAGAGGCAAGTTTGCTTTCAATTGTCACGCTTTCCTTTTTACCATAAGTAGCTGTTTTTTCAACAGCAGCCACTTTATCTTTCTGCTCAGCAGTAAGAGGCAGAGAAATCATGTCACACATTAAAGGAGGAGGAACATTGTTAATGGATATTTCAGCACTGACTTCAGAATAAAGTCCTAATCCAGATTTAGCTTTCACATGTTTAATACGTTCATTAGAGTTATAGAAAAGTTGATTGGCTTCCATCATCTTTGAGTGGATTGTCTGATGTTTATCTAAGGTATTTTGAGCTTCCATCATCTTTGAGTGAAAAGTTGATTATGGCAGGCATCCAAGCAAGAACTTTTGGTGTTAACTCTCAAACTCAGGAATGTTCTAATCCTACATGTCAATTCTTAATTAACGATTGGCAATCTAAATTTACTAATGTATGCATAACTTATGAGAAATCTAAAAAAGGAAGTTAGAGAATGTAAGGAACGCACTACAGTTTTTAAGGAAAAATATGAAGCAGCCAAACAAGAACTGAAACATGTTGAACATAGTCTAAGTGATTACAAGTGTGTGGCTAGAATAGCTGAAACAAAGATAGAAGAACTAAAAGGGGAAGTTCTAGATCTTAGAACTAAACTTAGCACAACCCAATCTACCATTGAAAAACATCAAGCTATACAAAAGAAAATGATGGATTCTCATCATGCTTTATTAAAATCAGAAGAGAGACTGGAGCAGGTAAAAGACAAATCTGGTCTTTGGAAAGAAAATGTTCCTTTCCCGTTACAAAATCAATCTGTCACATTGCCCTCCACTGCCGAGGAAGCACAAAAACAATCAACAATTAGAGAAACAACTACATGTGGCAATCAAGAGAGCGCCTCTGGGCAATCATTAGGGCCTTATCATGCTGTTCCTCACTTACTACAACATGAATACATCAAACTACCCCAAACTACAGATGAATTGTTGAAAGAGTCCCAGAACGAAGCAAGCATGGTATATGGACCTCAACCGGTGCATAAAGATGAAAAGAAAGCCACAGAAGCAACTCAGTTAAATTGTGAGAATAACACTACTGTCATTACTGAGTGTGCAGGTTCAAGCTCCATTGAAGTGAAGAGCGCTGATGAAGAAAAGTTAGTTCCCTATCCATAGATCGAGACTCCTTATTCCAAAGTTGTGGATGAGGTAAAGCGAGAACAGGTGGTGATGACTACAAGGCCTAATTGTAAGATCTTCATGACCACAAGGTCTATGTTCATCGCGATTGAAGGTGAAGAGCGACCCTCATTCACCACTAAATTCAAAGGCTTGGGTCATGATGGTGGGTTATCATCTGACATTAAGAGTATAAGGCCTAAAATCACCATCAAGCCTCCAACTCATGTTCCAATTAAGATTGAAAGGCCCAAAATCACCACCAAGTCTCCAACTGGGCCTTCTGCAACTGTGAACAGTAAAGATAAGCAGAAGGAGGTTCCGAATTCCCCAATCTCATCAGTGGGCTCTAGTAGTGGCAGTAATGCTTCATCATCAAACAATGCAAGGAATTCAAAAGCTGCAAAGTCTGGTTCTACTCAGTTCTCTACAAACCAGATAAGACTGAATGGCAACTTCTCTGCATCAGGCCATTATGAAAATCCAGGAGCTGCATTCATTCCAAGGATGCAGACTCAATTTCATGCTGCTCCAACTCTGCCAACTGCTTTCAATGGCTATACGTCTGACTTTTATCTGAAAAAGTAGACATGTTTTAACTGTGGAGTTCCAGGTCACATTGCTTGAAACTGTTTGCATCACCCCTATGAGCCATTTTATCCGCAAAGTCTTAGGGTTTCATCTCAGGATTCAATAAAGTCAAAGCCGATGAAGGTACAACAACCTAAGGCAATGAAGACTGTCAATCCTAAGGTTAAACATTCTGATGGAAATTGGGGAGCTGCCAAAGAGCACAAAAAGCTCTTAAATCAAAAACAAGTTTTTCCAAATTATAACAATTTTCATAAAAAGGTGAACAGATCAAAACATTAAAAGGTTGAAAAGCCTAAAGTTGTCACTTCAAAGGAAACTAAAGTCGTTTTGAAAAATGAGTTTAAAAAGAAACAGGTTGAAATACCTAAAGTCACTACTTCAAAGGTGATTAAAACAACTTTCAAATCATCTGGAATTTGGAAGCCAAAATCAAAGGCAGCTGCAGCTCAAATTCCTGATTTCTCAAAGGGAGTGTTCTTAAAAGAAGTTTCGTTTATTGACTCTTCAGGTCTACCCAGAACCACAATGGCCTGGGTACCAATGGCTAATTGATCTCTCACATTGTGTAGGAACAGTCAAGGAGGACTTTCATTAACCTTGTTTGTTTGTGATAGTGATTGTTCCAGGCACAGGGTATGAGACATCTTTCCACTTCATGTCATGAAAATTCTCAATGGTGGGTATCTTTCCTTGTGAGAGGTAAATTTGAGAAAATCAGCAAGGTACTGTTTAAATTGCTTGTTTCTTGATTGATTGTTTGATTATATGATAATGCATGAAACAAAACCCAACTCGATATGCTATCAAAAGGATAACTTTGAAGGTTAGCTTGGCTAATTTTGTTTAAATTTCAATAAAAAAATAAATAAATATATAAATAAATAAAAAATTTAAAAATAAAAGTTAATTTTTTTTTAAAATTGTGATTAAAAATCAAAAAGCAAGGGGAGGAATAGTAATTATGGAAAAGGTTGACCCATCCCATCAAAAATAATTATGCTTTTTAATTTTCAACCTTTTGTTTGTGTGTTTAAGAAGTAGGGAAATGAAATATTTCCGTTCTGAAGATGACTGACACGCGTAAGGCAGACGTGAAAGACATGATCCAAGGTGATGTGCTCGGTAGGCTCAGTTCCAAAAACAAAGGTATGTGTCACAACACTTCAAGATAAAGTATGACATCTGACGGAAACAAACACTTAGGTTTTGTGCATGTTCTATTTGACTGCAAAATTGTTCCTGATACACACGCCGGACTCCAGAGTGTTGAATCTTATTTCTCAAAAAGTCTCTATATATTTTCCCTATCTCTTTATGATCTGTTCTTTCTCTTCTCAACCAAGTCTCGAGAAAAGATTTAAAACTCTGGATACGGGTATGTGAAAATATGTGGTAGGGAATGGTCAAGCTTGATAGACTGCACGTTTTAATTACCTAGGATTTGTGTGTGACTGGCTTATGTTCGTAATTAATGTACCTAAAAGATAATTATTTGACAAACAACCTGAAAAAGAGGAACATGGGTTTAAAGAGGATCAATATACTGGCAATCACCTGGACGTGTTCAAGTAACAGATGCTGAAAATGGTTCCTCAGTTCAAACAAAGACGGGTTGATCCCAAATAAAACCTTCTCGTTAGTATTTGGGTATGTTTTTTTTTTAATTTTATTTTTCTTTTGAGTATTCTTAAGTTTTTAATGTTTGTTTTTCAACCATGGCCAGGTTAACTTAAAGGTTTTTAATATGGTTTTGTGGGTTTTGTGCAAGAAATTATGCCCCCTCCCAAAAGTGACCCATTTTTTAGGGGGAGAAGGGGAGATACACGAAGTGAGATAATAGGCATTATCTCAGGGGGAGATATGCTCATGGAAAGTGAGAAGAGTCCTTAGGTTCAAGGGAAGTATTTAATGGAAACCCGTAATCAATGTTAGGGTTTGTGTTAAATAATGTTATTCACTCACTGACCTAGTAACCAGTCATCATTGTCTGGTTAGTTGTTTGTTTCATGTTATGCATGGTAGGTTAAATGCAAAAGAAAATAACTGTTCAAGGACTCTGTTGCTGCTGCTACTAATGTTGAAGAACCAGTCGGAAAAGGACTTACGCTACTGTTGAATTTGATGCTTAGGGGAAGTTTGTTGGTTAATAGCACAACATTTGGTAAATGGTTACGCAACAAGGTCACCTAAATTTGCTTATTGTTTTAATTCCGGATGAACTGTAACTTTCCGGAACAACTTACCTTCCTGGTGAACTCAAACTATTTTCTTATTGTTTTAATTCCGGATGAAATGTAACTTTCCGGAACAACTTACCTGAGTTGTCCGGATCAACTTTACCTGGTATCCGGATGAACTATAACCATACTGATGGACTGAAACTATTTGCTTCTTTCTTTAAATCCGGATGAACAGTAACTTTCCGGAACAACTTACCTGACTTTTCCAAAACAACTTTATTTGCTTTTCGAAAGAACTATAACCTTCTAATGAACTCTCCTGATGAACTATGAATTTCAGGTTGAAAAGGAGATTGTGGAGTCCCTAGAAACTATATCAGAGACCATGAGGTGGATTTCACATGGTCCACACAGAAATGTGATGAAATATGAAGTATATGACATCAATGACTATTCATTTCGTACAAGATCTCGAGACGGTAAGGTTTACCAGAACAGCGGGGTTGGTGTAGAGGCAACTAACAAGCAGATCTCTAAAGAGGTATTAACCTATGGACAAAACCCTTACTATGGGGTTTTAAAAGAGATATGGCTACTAGATTACCATATTAAAAGCATCCCTCTGTTTATGTGCGACTGGGTTGAGAATACACATGGGTCAGAAAAGATAGTCTTGGTTACACTTTGGTCAACCTTAAAACACTAGGTCACAAGGAGGACCCGTTCATTTTCGCGTCACAAGCACGACAGTTGTTTTACATCAAAGACCAGCTGGATATAAAACTGTCTATTGTCTTTAAGACACTGTCTATTGTCTTTTTGCCATATTCTATCTTTCTGTGTGTTTCTGTGTGTGTGCTCTCAAGACTCATTAATACAAATTCCATTTGTATTTACTTGTTTGATCTCGTCTTCATCTCGTTATCATGTGATTAGCAAACGATCCATCGCTCCTTGCGTCTACAAGTGGTATCAGAGCTATCTGGTTCCATTTGCTGATCATATTCTGTGATTTTGGAGATTTTTAGAGAGAGAAAGTGTGGGAGATTTTTAGAGAGAGAAAGTGTGGGGTTCTTACATTTTTCATCAAATTCTTCCAATTCCGAGTGTTTCTATGGTGAAAAATGATTTTCGAGTGTTCCTATAGTGTTTGCGCACCTTCGTGATCCAAGTTTCAGTCAAAATCATCAGAAATTCAAAAAATCAGTTCATTCTGCATGAAACTCCACTGGTCCGCCCGACGAACAAATTGGTCCACCGTTTGGTCCGCTAGGAAATATTCATCGAGCTGGTCCGTGGCGGTTATCGCGTACCAGTGTGATCCGCTGAAAAATTCTGGTCCGCCGTACCAGTTCTGGTCCGCGTGTTATCAATCTGATCCGCAGGTCTAATCTGGTCCGCTGAGGTATAATCTGATCCGCTGAATCGTAGTTTGGTCCGCTATTTGAACTGATCCGGGTTTTGGTCCGCTGGCAGAAAAGTGTTCATCACTAAAACTGACGTAACTTGAGAACCGTAAAGAGTTACGGAACCCAATACCAGTCAAAATGTTCGTCTCGACGAGATCTAGGACTTGTACCGCCTACGGCCAGTACCGTCCAGTTTTGACCCACTAAATCCGCTTGGAAGACCTCCATTTTTGAGTTCGAAGTTTTTGAGGTGTCATATTTCGGAAAATATGTCGGATTTTCAAGTGTTTTCCATGATTCAAAACACGATGCAAGTTATCATTAACTATGATAATGAAATAGGAACAAGTCAGAAAGTTCCGAAATTGCTCAGATTGGAAGATTATCATAGTTGGGTGAAGCGATTCAATGCATATGTTGGTGCTAATGATGTTGATTTTTGGATATCTTACAATAATCTATACGAGTATCCAACAGGAACAAATGGAAGGCCAGTTTTGCAACAAAGTCTTACTGGTGAGCAAAAGAAGGCATATCAAGCAGAACAAAAAGCTTATGGTGCTTTAACGATGGCATTACCTTCAAACTTATTACATCAATTTTCTGCGTATACTTCTGCAAAAGAGTTGTGGGATGCTATTCAGAAACGATGTGAGGGTAATGATCAATTCAAGAAAAGCAAACAAAAGGTTCTAAGAAAAGAGTTCGACAATTTCAAGCATTATCCAAATGAGAATATTTCAAAGCTTATTACTCGGTTTTCATATTTATTAAGTGAAATGGCTTTAGTTGGCATCAAAAAGGAAGAAGCTGATCTGAAAGAGAATACTAGAGGCATTACCTGAAAAATGGGAAAACTATGTAATGATGATTACTCATGATAAAGAATTTTCAGGGTTGTCATTCATCAATTTGATTGATTAGATACAAGCAAGAGATATGGAGTTGAGTGTCAACAAATCCATGCCTGCGCTACAGAATCCAGCTGCATATCGTGGTGAAAATGATTCTACCATAAATGCTAAAAAGTCAAACATTTTCAGTGAAGGTCCTACTACTGCATTTCTTGCTGGAAAAACTGAGAGTTATGGTGATTCTCCAGGTTGTAGTTTTACAAGTCCAAACCGATCATCAAAGTCTACAATTCCTGATAAGGCATCTGAGGATCTAGCTTCATTGTTATCTGCCTTTATATCATCGTCAAATGGTTCAATTTTTGGGAAACTGGGAGAAGTTGATTTGGGTGCAAATGACTTAAGTGAGTTGGATGATGATCATTTAAATGAGTTAGATTTAAGTTGGCAATTTGCTATGACTGTTGAAAAGGGTAGGAGATACATGAAAAAGCATGGTAAACAATCTTTTCTTCCAGGAGGAAAACTTGGTTTGGATAAATCCAAAATTAGATGCTTCAAATGTGCACAAATTTGTGGACTGATTCTGGCCCCCTTTGTGAGGTGCTTTCTCCTCGTGTTACTTACTCGGCGGGTTTTCTTGCTCGAGCTAAGGTTGCGGATCTGTTTGATGTGCATGGGGGGTTCCGGCCGATTGCTTGGTTGGATACCTTTCCTGTGCTTATTGAAGCTGCTAACACTTGCCTTAACGTTGGGGTGAATGATCAGATATGGTGGAAAGTGGGGGGGAAGTTGTCTGAGTTCTCGTCAAAAATGGTCTGGGAGACGGTTCGTCAGCGTCAGTTGCCTGTTACGTGGGGGAGGTTTGTGTGGTTTACTCAGTGCATTCCCAAACATGCTTTCATTGCATGGCTGATTGTGAAGGAACGGTTATTGACGCAGGATAAGATTCTGAACTGGGATCCTTCCCGAAGGAAAAATATGAATATGATGTGTTGTCTGCTTTGTTATAAGTCCTATGATTCGCATTCCCATTTATTTTTTGGTTGTGCGTTCTCTAAAAGTGTTTGGCAGCAGGTTTGTTCTCGCACTACTATGTGGATGGGATTGTTTTGTTGGAACGACATGGTGCATTACTTGGAGGATAAACCGGTTAGGAATATCTATTATGTGGTTGATAAGCTGGTTGTGCAAGCTACTGCGTATTATATTTGGCAGGAAAGGAATAACAGATTGTTTAACAACCATGCTCGGCCTCCTGACTCTTTGGTACGCATGATTTTTGATGTTGTGAGAAATAGGTTGCTTGGTTTGAAGCTCAAGGATTCCCCTCGGGTGGCACACGTATTGGATGATTGGAAGGCTGTTCGGGTCCTGGATGAGTCTATGGATACGACGTAGGGCTTTGTTTTTGGCTTCCTAGTTGTTAGCTAGGTGGTTGTTGTGTTTTGGTTTTTTTTCGGGCTGTGTTTGTCTGGTTTTTACGTGCTCTGGGGTCTGTCCAGATCATGAACTAGTATGGGTCTTTCCATACTACTTGTTTTGTTTTTTCGGTATATATACAAAATCACCGGGGTAACCCTTTACCCAAAAAAAATGTGCACAAATTGGACATTTTGCTCGTGAATGTAAAAATCCAAAAACATCCGTATCTTCGTCCTCAACAAACAATTCAAACTCGCAAGCCTTGATTTCAGAAATGGATGAAGGTTATGATTGGAATAAGGATATTGAAATAATGGAAGAGAGACAGAAACAGTTGGCATTAAATGCAACTCAAAATTCAGAAAGTTCCACTTCTAGTTTTGATGCTACTACAGAGTCTATTTACAAAACGTCACCTGCTATGGTGTATAATTCGTATCTAAAGAAATATGTTAAGTTGTATCCTAATGAATCTGCACTTATTGCCGAAATTGATTCTGATTCAGATACTAGTTCATGTGAAACAACAGTGGAAACTGATACTGCAGGAGTTACTAAGGGGGTACAAAAGAACTGTGAAGCATGTGTTGTTGCAAATGATAAATTTGAAACTTTGTTGAAAGATTATGGTTTGATAACTGAAGAACTCAAAGTTGTGATAGCTGCTTTGGAATGTTCAAAACAAAGATGTGCTGATTTAGAAAAAGTCAATTCAAAGTTGGTGCAAGAAAAGGATAAATGGGTTACTGAATATGAGAATGAAAAAGTTGCTCATCTTGATGCAGTTAAAGATTTTGAGAATCTGTTTGAAAAGAGCTATCATGTTCAACAAAAGTATGAAACAGCAAATGCGATTGCTGTTGAAGCTGCAGATAAAGTTTTAGAGCTTCAAGAAGAACTTTCAAAACTTCGAGATGCAATTGTTCGGTTTCGTGAGAAGAATGATATTTTAACACAAGATGTTTCTTATTACACGAAGAAGTGGGAGAAAGTTCATGCAGAGTTAATGGACACTTGTGATACAAAGAGGCAAATGAAGGCAGAGTACAATGACTTATCAGATCAATTTATTGGTACTCAGAAAGAATTATTAGATGCTCAAGTCAAGATCTCTGAATTGAAAATTGAAATTCTTGCTCTTCAAAAACAAGTGAAGAATTCAGTTATGTCTCCTACATTACTGAATTACCTTTATCAACAGGAAAAGACTGATGCAAGTATGAAAGAAGAGGAATTACATTCTGTTCCAGCTCCGGTGGCTATATTAAATCCTCCATCTGTATCACTTGATCCAAGAGCTGAATTGCAAGATTATTCTAAATTTGCAACGTCGGCAAAGAAGAAGAAACATAAATCTGAGAAAAAGGGGAAGAAGTTAGGTGAAGCTCCGAAATTTATATCAAATTCCAAATTTTTGGAAAATGAACAGGTGTGTGAGAAAGTGGTTTCAGCTCCTACATCTGCTGATGAAGAAGAAAAAACTTTGATTCAGGATAACAAATTGCGAGATATTATAGCTAAGTTCACTAGCGCAGCTAAAGAACGAAATGTTCCAGAATCTTCGTCGAGTTCTTCACAGGTTCCTGGTTACAAACACAAAGGATTGGGGTATGTTGTTAAAGACGAACCAGTTCATCATTCACAGAAGCAGCTGAAGGAGAAGGTTTCAGTTCCTAAGAATCAATCAAAGCAGAAGAAACAAACGGTGTTCAAATCAAAGGATGTTGATTACTATTCTGGAGGATCTTCTTATAGTTCTGGTTATTCTTCACGAAGTCCACCTCCAAGGTATGATTCTTCAGATGATTTCTTTGATTCATTTGATTCAGAAAATATTTTTGGTTATCATGAGGTGTTTAGTAAACAGGAAAATAGTAAACCAAAGTATTTTTCTGATGAAAAACAATTTTTTGAATCAAGCTTGGGTAGCATTTCCCTTAATGTTTTTCATAGGAAGTGTTATGCATGTTGTAAACCAGGACATCTTGCTGCTCAATGTCATACGAATGCGAGTACTGACGCTTATGTGAACAAAACTGCTAAGTATGTGGATTTAAATGGTCATATTTTTGATGAACCACAATCATTCAGGTCGCAATCAGCTAGTAAGCCGTCTTGGGTAAAGACGCAAGTTGATAATTTTGTGGATTCATTGAAAAATTTTCAATCGCCCAAGATCTGGAAACCCCGAGTTGTTTCCCCGGGTGTAAAAGAGCATGTTGAGACACCGGGCGACCCGAGGCTGTTGACTCGGGCCGATCCCAAAATCACTAACGTTTTATATGGTGTCTGCTAGCTTGTCTTGATAAAGTTGTTTGGCATCATAATGGGACAAACAATAGCTACTCGACAACAATTGGTTGGCAGTCGATTAGAACTGCGAGGATGGAGGTTTCCTGGATGCATGTTGTGTGGTTTTCTGCATGTATTCCCAAACATGCGTTTGTTCTTTGGCTGGCTGTTATGGAGAGATTACGTACTCAAGACAGAATAAGGGAGTGGAATATCAAAAATGGGAACTTGAACATGATGTGCTGCCTGCTGTGCCATGCAGAGCTCGAGACACATAATCATTTATTTTTTGAGTGTTCTTTTTCTCAGGTTGTTTGGCGAAAGGTCTGCCACAAGATTGCGAGGAATGATTTTGATATTACGTGGACTAGTACTGTTAATATGTTGTCGGCAGGAGCAAACTCTAGACGAATTAAAGTGGTGATCAGCAAGCTGGCGTTTTCGGCGACGGTCTACCACATTTGGAAGGAACGTAATGGTAGATATCATGATAATTGTACAAGACCTCCGAATGAAGTGTTCAAACATGTGTGTGATGATATTCGATACAAGCTAATGGCGCTCAGGTTGCGGAATTGTGTGAACGTGTCCCAAACTTTAGCGGATTGGGATATTGTTGGTGGCAAGATTTCGGATGACGGTGGCTGATTTGATGTTTGTTTTGTCTTTCCAGTTTTGTTACTAGTGATTGGCTAGGTGTTTTAGTGGTTGTTATCTGTTGGGTTGTTTGTGATACTCTGCAGGGGCATGTCCCTGCTTGAGAACTAGTAGAGATTCACTCTACTACTTGTATTTTTTGTGGCTGTTAATATATATCACCGGGGTAAAACCCTTTACCCAAAAAAAAAAAATTATATGGTGTCTGCAGGTTTCTTCAAGAAGACCTATTATGCGTGTGTTGCTAGTAGTGAAGAACTTGCCTAATTTAGTGTTTCAACGACATATCATTTTCAAATGTTTTTCAACCGTTTTTTTTTTCAAAACTAAAACTGCAACGTGTCAGTGTTGGTCGATCAATTTTCTTTCTTGTTCATATGTTTACATTTTGTAGTTGTACATATTTTTAGGGGTAGAAAATTGAAAATTCAAAAAATAGTGTTTGTTTGAATTTTAGGGGGAGAAATTGGAAAAATATAAAAAAATGGAAAATTGAGAAATTGATCCGACAAAAGCGAGAAATGATGGTACATCAGCATATATGTTATCTGCCATGGATAGACTAAGTCTAAAGGCTGTGGGTACTTGCATAATCTGTGAATGTGCATGACTAATCTGATATCTGCAAGTAAGATATAAACATAAAGCTTGCCTGATGATCTTTGGTTATTTGCTTCTTGATGAATGCTGTGTGATGATTCCAAAAATAGACTAAAGAGATATCCTGATGAATGCATGTTTTCATTTTGAAAGATTTAAACTTGTTTGATTTTCTTTATTTTGTCAAACGATCGGACTTTCTCTGCGTATCAAAGATCGACCTGATTGTTGTTCGTTTGACGTTCTGCTTTATTTTCATTGGTGTTTCGTATAATCCATCGGACTTTCTCTGTGTATACGGAAGTATCGACCTGATTGTTGTTACATTATACAACTTCAACTTGTTTTGCTTTCTTATTTTCTCAAATACTTGGGCTTTCTCTACGTGTCCTCAAGACCGACCTGATTGCTAGGTATTTGAGGTTCTGCTTTATTTTTGCATGACTCATCAAGGATGATTAAATCTCTAAGAAAGTTGGTTTTATATAATTAAGAGTAAATTACGGATTTAGTCCCTGTGGTTTGCACATATTTCACATATAGTCCTTACGTTTCATTTATTACGGATATGGTCCCAAACGTTTACCAAACCGTATCGGATTTAGTCCCTGGGCCAAACGGTCGTTAAAAAAATCAGTTAACTTTTTTAAAATTCCTAATATGCCCCTACCATTTTAATTTTAATTTTAATTAAAAAAAAGTTATAACCCACTCCCACCCCACCCACCAGACACCGCACACAGTTACCTAAAAAAAAGTTATAACCCACCGGACACCTATAGACGCCTCCCTGTACCATCACATCTCTGGCACCCTTTCGTCGTCGCACCATCACATCTCCGGCAACGATTCAATTTGAAGGAAGGAAGACGGCGGACTGAGCAATGAACTCATCATCATCATCGCTTTCCAACACTCCACACATCTCCGGCAAATCGATTCAATAAATTAATCACAGAGATTGAATTTTAGAAGACGGAGAGATGGGATGAAACGTGGAGCAAGTCGCTTGGTTATTTTGGTTCCTGTCATACCAAGGATGGATAATTGAAGAAGAATTGATACTGTGTCCTTTCGTGAATACCAATTCTTAAAACAGGGAGTACTCATGTTCGACATACACACCGATTTTGACGTGTTATATTCTCATTCTGTATACCAATTTCTTATCAAATCGAACACTTGATCTTCTAAGTTATTTAATTGTGGTGAATCAAAACCTCGTGGATCATGTACAGGTGGCGGAGGACGACGATGGTGGAAACACGATTGAAACAAAAAGCTCATGGATCTTTTAAACCCTTACAATTCACACCTGTTGATTTTTGAAGAGAACCATACCTGTTGATGAAGCGATCTATACATGACATGATCTGAAAACGTTCGTCGTCCTCCGTCACCGCACCGCCGATGAAGAATATCAACCGATTTCAACGATGGTGTGATTTGGGCGTAACTGTAGGAGACGAAGAGTGTTGATTTGAGATGAATTTGACAGTTTGAGATGAAGAAGGTTGTTGGCGGTGGTGGTGGTTGTTGATTGGGTTGTCGGGGGTGGTGGCGGCTGTTGATAGTTTGACAGTTTGATGAAGAAGAAGTCGGCGACCAGAAGAACATATCTAGATTTTAGGTTTTTTGATGAAGAAGAAGTTAGACTTTTTCTTTTTTATATTAAATAAAAGAGTAGGGGTATAGTGGTCATTTAACATCAACTTAACATATTTTTTTAACAGAAGTTAGTGATAGGGACTAAGTCCGATACGGTTTGACAAACGTTTGGGACCATATCCGTAATAAATGAAACTTAAGGACTATATGTGAAATCTGTGTAAACCACAGGGACTAAATCCGTAATTTACTCTATAATTAATATGATGATTTGCCAGTATTTCTGATAGAGTGGAGGCCGAGTTATCAGTGCATGATAAAATTACCTTAAGCATATCTGAAAACGATAAAAAAAGATTGGTGCATGCTGAAATAAGCATAAATGTTGTATTTGCGATTATCTTGGCTTGCATGCTGATTAAGACCGAAATTGAAATGTGCTAGATGCGTTATGTCTGATATGATCTCGTGTCGTGATCTTTCTCGCAAAATACCAAAAATAGAGTTTAATTTTGTATTGCTTTTATATTTCCATTTTAGTAAAATTCAAAAAGATTTTTGGTGTGTTTTAGCATAACTTTGAAAAATCAAATAGATTTTAGGTGTGTTTTGATCTAAAGTTTCTAAAAGCCAAAAAGATTTTATTTCTTAGTTGTTTTCGATTGATCAACACTTGATACAAAATCAATATTTCAAAATCAATATCTTGGATTCTCAAAGAGAAGTTTTGCACCAAGATTAAATTATTTTTGGAAATTCAAAGAAAATTCGCACTTTTGTCTTCTAAAGTTGCAGGTTTTTGTGTGTCAAGACTCAAGCATGGTGAAAGGGGGAGTTCGTTATATCTTTCACAAGTGGATCTTGAAGGTCAAAGATTTATTCAAGAATGATCTAGCCATGCAAGCTCTATTTCTGACAAGATTTCAAGTTGACGATCGGATGCAACATTGTTGAAGATTGAAGACTAGAGATTTAGTTAGAAAAAGCTACACTACACGTTAAGGGGGAGTTTATAGAAGCATATTCTTATGCTACGTTGTGTCTCGTGTATTGTATCTATGTGAGAGCATATGTGTGTGTGACTATGAGGGCAGCGGACCAGTTGGTCCTGCGTACCAAATGGTCCGCCCAGACCAGATGGTCCGGATGTGGTCCGCAGCTCATTTAGTCGTACCTATAAAAAGGTAGCATGTGTAGAGAGTTAACAACTGTTTGCCATATTCTACCTTTCTGTGTGTTTCTGTGTGTGTGCTCTCAAGACTCATTAATACAAATTCCATTTGTATTTACTTATTTGATCTCGTTATCACGTGATTAGCAAACGATCCATCGCTCCTTGCGTCTACACAATGTTTACTATAGAGATGGCTGTACTGGAATGATTTTACATAGTACCGATTAATTGATCATTGTAATGTTTTTGAAATTTGGCAAATTAAAGTCTCAACAATATTTTGTTTTTTTTTTCTTTATGTATTCTGGAATGTTATAAACCTTAATTTTGAGTCAGGTGTTTTGCTTGTCTTGATTGTTCCAGGTCACCTCTCTTTGATCAAATCAGAGTCAATAAAAGTTAAAATTAAGTAAACAAAATCAATTGTTGCTTTAACACACACAATTACATATATAATCCAAAAGGTATGATTACATTAATACATAGATCTATAAAATTACAACTTAAAAACTACTAACTTAAAAGGGAGAAGAAGAGGCTGAAGACAAATCCCTCTTTGCTTTCTCACATGGTGCACTAGAGAGATTGTCTGAATCATCATAGCGGCTACTTGTTGTTGATCAAGTGAAAGAGAGAAAAAGTCCCTCTTTGCTTTCTCACATGCACTTACTTCTGATCAACTAAAAAGTGAGAAGAACCGGCCGGTGAAAAACTGGGTTCATGGGGCAAAAAGGGAGAGAAACACCTGAAGAAAAATCAGGTTCGTGGGGCCAAAAGATGTTACAAATCCCTCTTTGCTTTCTCACATGCACTTGCTTCTGATCAAAAGGGAGAAGAAGCGGCTGAGGAAATATCAGCTTCATGGGGCCAAAAGGGAAAGAAGCACCTAAAGAATACAAGTGCTGCAAACCTCAGCATATGGCCCTTGTCACTGACTTTTATAAAATTATATAATAACTTTAAACCTGCTCTCAGTAAAGCATTTGTATGAACCATTGGAGACTCCTCGTCTCAATGGTTTCCACAATAACTTAAAACCTGCTCCCAGGAGAGAAAGAGTGCAATCTTCTCCTACAAAAGAAAAAATTAACAAATCTGAGACGCAAATTTCAATCGAATTTCAGTGGTGAAGATGATAACTTACCGATTTTCACATTCGGAGGATGCTAATGCCACGTTAAATAGCGAGAGAGACTGAGAGAAAAGGAGCATGGTGGAGATGATGATGAAAACTGATACAGAGTTAACTATATATCGATACTCGAGGGTTGTGGTAGATGGAGATTAGACCGATAAAGTAAATGAAGTAATAATGATTACAAGTGCCGTCGACTGTTGGTCTTCTTTTAGCCACTCATTGTTTATTATATCGTGACCATTTGTCATAAATTCCCACGCAAATAAGATAATCAAACATGGTAAACATATAATATAACCATCACATATTCATTTCTAATTAATAATATCATAACAAAATAAACATATAAGAAATTGTTCATAATTTGTTCATAAACATACATATCAATTAATAATCCTTATCACTGCAATCTTCGCATATGTATCCTGAACTTGCATCGTCATCATCATCATCATCATCATCACGTCCTTCTTCAATCCGACCACTGTTCGCAGTATCTTGAAACCAATCGGTAACGGTATCCTTCACCTTTTGTTGGATATCTTTCCTAGAATCATTCCCATCTTTGTTAATCAGGAAAATTTCACTCAATTGTTTTAAGAAAATTCATATCATAACATCAAACAACTTCATCCACATAAAGAAAATTTACTCTCTTCTTTATTCATATATTTCACTGCAATTTTGTTAGTAGAAGTTAAAAACTCCCAAGATTGGACAATTTCATCTTCTCCGGTTTCATCTTCATCTTCTTCGGATAAAAATTCATTGAATTTTGTATCAAGGACACAGAATAATTTTATTGCCTCAACAAAGTAGTCAAAACAATCAGGAATCTTCTGCGCATGGAGCTAGGGATGTTCTCATCGTTGTTTTTAAGAAGAGATTTATGGGATTTGAAGGGTCTTCTTCTCCCATTACTGTAAACCAAAAAATAACCGATTATGCTTTACATACCAGTAATTAAAGGAGCATGATTATCCATTTGATGCACGCGAATTGGTGTAAACGAATTGGTGTAGAAAATTTGAGATCGACAAATGGATGGCGGTAAAGGAAAATAACAATAATGATGTATATATAGGGTAGCAGATTTGAACATGCGCGAATTGGTGTAAACGAAAAAAGCACGTTTTAGAGGGAAATAAATCGTCTACTTTCGCCACGCATTTAATATTTTACCTTGACCATTACTTATCTTTAGCCACGCAAGTAATATTTTACCGTGACCATTACTTATCTTTGTCACTTTGCATATATATTACCTCCGCCTTCTTTCATATATGAACCAAACCCTAACCCTACAGGCCTTTCATCATCATCCCAATCCCTTGCCTTAGTTCCATTTAAACCTCCCACCATTTCCAAAAAGGTTACCCAAAAGCTCTCAAATCCTAAAATACAGAACAGACAACTTCACCCCATACATTCCCACCAACCCAAAACCAAAGCCCTGCCCAGCTTTGGATATGTCTGATATTTTCCCACCTTCACCTCCCTCTAGCCCTGCACTAGAAGCCATGAAAACACCTACACAAAAGCCCAAACCTCTACATCCTCTTATCATAAGAGAACCCTCTTCCATAGAAACCAATGCTCCTGCTCCACCAAGCAAACATGTTGACCTACCTCCAGGTCCCTCCTCTCCCTCATCAAAAGGAAAACCCCTACTGATAAAGAACTAGAAGATGATTCTGATGAGAAGAAGAAGAGAAACAAGAGACTGATGAACATGAAAAGGAAGAAGGAAAGGAAACCAAAAAGAAAAAAATCATTTCAGACGAAAGAATAGGATTACAGGCTAGACAGTTGATGAAACCACCTTTGACTTCAGTTTTCAAATCAATGATGGGACAACCAAAGTGGGAAATGCTCACAAAGCCACTAGAGAGCTTGATATCTACCAGATGACAGACATTTATGTAAAGTTAAGAGTAATTCTGAGCCCAACTAAAGTCGAGCATCTGTTGAGAATTCGCATAGAACCTACAGTGCTTGAGTGTGGGATGCTTTATAGATCTTAGGGAGATACAGACAGTGAAGAAAAAGAACCCTTCAGCGAGATCAAATTGTCATATGGGAAGAAAAGGAGAAGCTGTTTTATGTGCACAAGGCTGATGGTATATTCACCACTCATGACTCCATCTCTGTTCAAGATTAATGGAATGAAAGAGATTGGGAAGCCCTTAAATTTGTGATGGTGACCAAAACGAGCATGAAACAGTTGTCTCAAGATGTCGGCAAGCATCAGAGCCTTAGACAAGTAGGCCAGAGAGAGAAGAAATTTTTGTATAAGTCAATTTTGAAGATAGCTTCGATGATGGAGAATAATTTGACAGCATCAGCTTAGGGGGAAATTGTAAGGAATATCACATTTAGATATTTTGGTTGAAGTCTAAGTTTGTAGCAGTTCCGACTGAACAGAGTTCAAGCGGAGAAGACTATTCAACCGGAAGAAGCAATTTTGTCCAGTTATGAATATTCTGTGTGAACTCGATTATCCACCAGATAATGAGTTCAACCAGACTTTTCTTGTGAAGTTTTTTCAGTCGTCAAATCCCTGCAAAAGCTTCCTGGTTGCTTTCATATCTATCAAAGCCGCTCTCCCAAAGTAGATTATTGCTGATCACACGCATTACATCCCATTTATCAAAGATTATTCTTTTGGTAGCTTTGTTTGACTTTTATAATTAACGATCTAGATGACCTTATGGAAATCAATGGTTATCATTGATTTCGCTTAGCACTATATATAGCATAGCTCTTCTTCAACATTTGTACGCATGAATCTATACAAGACTTGTGTAATATTGTTGAGTTAATGCGAATAGTCCCGAGTATATCTTACTTTGTGTGTTAGTATATTTATGCAAATAACTATTATTCACAAGCATTAATCATTTAATTAAAGTGAAGGTTAACTTAATTCTGCAAGGTTAATCTTGCAAGTAAATCTTGTAACTTAACTAAGTGTTAAGAATTTAGATCCTACATAGTTTATCAAGATGACATACATCTGCTATCAGAGTATTTAATGAAGCTGGTTACTACATTTATCCATATAACATTAATATCCAAAATCAGATCGATGTTCGGTTCCTTAAAAATCTCCACTCGATCTTGACCCAGCATTTCTATTTCTGAAAAACCGAGGTGGTGACCAATTTACCTTGGTTGCGGAAGCGGATCGAGTCTTTGTGTAACTCGTTTTTGTAGAAACAAATGAACACCCGGATATGAGCACGATGGCGTTTGAGATGTGATGATGATGATAAGCAAAGCTAGTATAAACATGATAGATGAAGAACAAGATAGATAGATAAACAAGGTGGAATGATATATAACTAAAGATAACCGAAAGATTACATTTTACCTACCCCATGCATTCCCGGGTATCATGAACTTACTAGGTGAGTTCGTGAACCCTCGACAAGCTTCAAAGAACCATGACTAACTCTCTCTCAAAGTATCACTCATCAAGTCTTTCACATGAGAAAGACTTACTATATATAATACAAACTCACTAAGGGCATAATAGTAAACTAGCAACTAGTGACAATATTTAAACAATAAATAATATTCACTAGAGCCTTTTCTTTATTTGAGTCTTGTAACTTGAGTTGTCATGGTCTTCACCGTGTTGTCGGGACGGTTTAAGTTAAGTGGCCGTTGAGTATTATCACATCTATCCAAATCTTGTTGGCTCGGTATCTCGATTCCCGACAATCTCCCCCTATTTGGTAGATGGTATACTCAACACTTGTGACATTGGTTCTTTGTATTCTTGCAACTTGGCTTCAAGAAAATCTTCATGTAGTTTCAAGTCTTTCATTCTTCAATTCTCCTTTGTGAAGCTCCCCCTACAATAAACATTCTTCTAGCCCCAAACCAAAGGCTAAAAATGTATAGGGTGTTTACAAAACTCAACACAATGGCTAGCTACTTGAGGATTCAATCATAACTCAAGTGAATATTGTTGAAATACTAAATCAATGTTTTCCACATAGACAAACCACTTATTTTTGTGCTAATAATCTTGCCTCGATTATAATGGTAATGTCGCATCTGTTACGGCTTGAGGACTCTTCAAAGATTAAAATTCACATTTGCTTTGCTCATGGCTTGCAACAAGTCTCATCACATATCCTCCCCCTAGACTTTTGCAACCAAGCAAAATAATAAACATATTCTGTTGTAGTCAAAACCCATAAAACAACCTTTGCAAAAATATTTCTGTGAAGTCTGAGTAACTAATTATCATCTCATATAAACCAGTGACCCCAAACTGATGAAGAGATGTATGCTACAAGATTCATGACTTCAAAGGATTATTGTGATTGTTGGTTTGTAACAGAAGTGAGTGACTGGATCGGAACCCGTAATCGAAATTTCGAATGGAAGCTACTGATGTGTTTACAACAGAAAATTTCTTCATCATGACATAAACCCAATCACTTGAAACAGATTTTTGTAGAACTACAAATGGATCAAAACTATATGCTTGCAACATAATCACAACAATTTCTGATCGGATTCCCGATTTCCGGCAGTCTCGAGCGTTGCCAGTGAACCGAATATTGAACGAAAGCATAATCAGGTGGACAGAAGCGTTACCGGTGAACTGTAGCGAAAACCGTGAATTTTCTGGCAAGCTAAGACAAATTCCAGTGGTCTGAACACCGAATAGTGTTTCTCCGGTCTCCTGTGATATGAACAGAAGAGTTTTTCTGGTGATCAGAATCTAGAGCAGTGGTGATTCCGATCTGAAGCTTGATCTCCGCCGACCTAATGTCACATGTTCTCCGGTGACCTGAGGCATTTCTGGTGGTTAGAGGCATTACCGGTGACCTGAGAAACGAATAGTAGCTTCACTAGGTGAGTTCATGAACCCTCGACAAGCTTCAAAGAACCATGACTAACTCTCTCTCAAAGTATCACTCCTCAAGTCTTTCACATGAGAAAGACTTACTATATATAATACAAACTCACTAAGGGCATAATAGTAAACTACCAACTAGTGACAATATTTAAACAATAAATAATATTCACTAGAGCCTTTTCTTTAGTTGAGTCTTGTAACTTGAGTTGTCGTGGTCTTCACCGTGTTGTCGGGACGGTTTAAGTTAAGTGGCCGTTGAGTATTAATCACATCTATCCAAATCTTGTTGGCTCGGTATCTCGATTCCCAACAATTTCTTACCAGCCATTAACACCAGTAACATGTTAGTTTACTGGCATATACTACCAATCCACACATAACACACCACTGCTAAAGAAAACAAACAACGTTTTGAGTCATTAACGAAACTTTGACCTGAAAGTTAAAACCGTAGGCTACACCTGATCCGTATCCTACAACTCACATATTCTACTTTTGGACAGAAAGATGAAACTGTACGCTACACCTGCTCTGTAGCCTACAACTCACATATTCTGCTTTGGCCAGAAAGATGAAACCGTAGGCTGCACATGATTGGCAGCCTACAACTCACATATTCTGCTTTGCCCAGAAAGATGAAACTGTAGGCTACACCTGATCCATAGCCTATAGTTCATAGATTCTTACTTTTTTCCTGCTTAACCATACTTAGCCATATTTTTATGATTTTCACCCATGTTTCAAGATTTCAGATCTAACTTCTAAATCATCATTCCACCCGGTATATAATAAACCAGATTAAATAATTCAAGTTCATTTTCCTCAACCCATTAACCCATTAACCCCAAATCATCCACACAAGCCAAAATTTCTCGTTGACATCATTTTCCAACTATCAATCCTTCCTTGGCACAAGTAATCTTATGCCAAGGCTACATTCCCATCCATAGGCGCAAATATTAGATCGAGAAAACTCATGATCCTCAATCGTATTCAAGGTTCACCCTTGAATCTTTGCTTACTGCTAATCTTGACACAATCAGGTCATACTCACTACAATCATACTTAAACGGGTTATTCTAAATAATTTTAAGAGCATATTCTGTTCGTCGTGTGAAGTATCTGAACAAGTCGAAGATGCAAAAGGTATTGCCCACGAAGTGAGCCATGAACTGACAGTTCGTGACCCCACGAAGTGGACACAAAGTCACACTTTGTAACCCCACGAAGTGACACTTCGTGGAAACAGGTTGTTTAGTATAAATACATGTTTGATGTGTATTATGTGGTAGAACTTAGAGAGCTAAGTGTGTGTTTTCTGAGTGTGTTTTCTCTGAAGTGTTCTTAGTGTTTCTAGATTGTAATTGTTCACTCTTGATCAATAAAACAATCTTTAATTACATCTTTGTACTCGAATAGAGTAGATGATCTATCGCTCTCGCATTTTCAAGTGGTATCAGAGATTTCTGGTTCCATCTACTGATCTAATTTTGCTATTTTTCGAATTTTTGTTCCAAAAAGTGTTGGTTTTTGACAAATCGAGGTTTTTTGCTTTCGTTTGATAAAATTAGTTGAGTTTGATAAATCGAGGTCTTACAGCTGAAATTCTCATTCAAAAACATCAAAAATCGTGAAATTTGACTAAAAAATGGTTCACTTGAACATCCACTTCGCAAAAATAACCATCACGAAGTGACACTTCGCGTAAGTTTGTGAGCCAATTTGTGATCCAGTTCGTGTCACTTTTTTTGGGTAAAGGGTTACCCCGGTGATTGTATTATATACCAACAAAAAAAACAAGTAGTAGAGTGAAGTCTCTACTAGTTCTCAATTGGGACATGCCCCAAAAGAGTTAAACACAAAAAAACACTACACAACCTAGAAGGACAAACACCTAGATACAATCTAGTAGAAACAAAAGACGGAATCACAGAAACACATCAACCTCCATAGTCAATCCTTCCATCTCTATGAATCCCCCACTCCTCGAGCGTCTTCTGAACTCTATCCCAATGAGCTTGTACCGAATATCATCGAATATAGCAGCTGCAATTTTATCCGGAGGCCTAGAGTGATTCTTGTGGAATCTAAGATTACGTTCTCTCCAAAGATGGTAAATTGAGGCAGCAAGAGCAACCTTACATATTATCTCTTTCAGAACCTTAGACTGGGCAAATTGACTGACCCAGTTGACAATAGATCCCCAATCATTCGGAAAAGTAACCTTTACATTGTTACAGACCATGCTCCAAACCGTCTTCGAGAAAGTACATTCAAAGAAAAGGTGGTTATGTGTTTCAATATCAGAATTGCATAGGTGACAACACATCATATTCATACAACCTTTTCGTCTATACCACCTCAGTAACTTATCCTGAGTTCGTAATTTACCTCTCAAAACCAACCACAAGAGGAAGGAATGCCTCGGAATGCAAGCACAAAACCAAACAACTTGCATCCAATGGACCTCACCATAGTGTTGCCTGATCGAGTTCCATGGAAAAAAAGAAGAGAACTCACAGAACCGATCGTCCACCCTCCAGACATATCTATCAGGCTGATCATTGAGGACGGGGACAGTTATGCTGTTAAGAGATGGAAAACACACCTGCCAATCCATAGGCCAACTCCAATTACCATCATGGACCAGATCCGCCACCTTAGAAAAAATTGTGAACCCCGCATTGTGAATTCTTCTAGGAGAGATAACAGAAGAAAGAGGACCTTCGACACACCATTTATCATACCAAGCTGAAATGTTATGTCCATCACCAATTTCAGCCCACATAAAGTTGTGAAACAAAGAACGAAGTTGGAGAAGGTGTCTCCACGTACAACAACTCAGAGTCACGGGCTTGCAATTCCAGAAACTACGGCCTCTGAGATGGTTACTATAAACCCAATCCACCCATAACGAATTTCGCCGGGTGATAATACTCCAAATATGCTTAGACAGGAGGGCTTGATTCATGTCTGCTATTCTTCGAATTCCCAATCCTCCCTCCGATTTTGGTTGACACACCGATTTCTAAGCAACTTTGGCCGCTCCCTTTGCCAGCTTCCCTTGGGACCAAAGGAACCCACGAAATTTGCTTTCCAATTCTTTTATGACACGAGCAGGAAGGAGGAACACAGAAGCCCAATACACATGCATAGATGATAACACATAAATAATCAGTTGCAGACGGCCAGCAAACGAAAGATTTCTATTTTTCCAGCTAGAGATTCTGTTATCCGCAGCCTCCAAGAGAGGTTGGCAGTGTTTATACCGGATGCTCTTAGACAATAATAGGACACCAAGGTAGCGAACAGGAAGAATCCCTTCTTTAAACGACATTTTCGTCAGGATAGATGCCTTGATATCATCTTTAACATTGCGGAAAAAATCGTGGACTTTTGGATACTAGGAACGAGACCTAACATCTTTGTAAATTCTTCCAAAGACCGACTTAGACACATGGTCGACCGGAAATCACCTCTAGCAAACAGAAAGAGATCATCCGCAAAACAGAGGTTTATTAACTCTTGATCAGCACACTTCTTATGGAATCTAAAATGGGGATCGCAATTGACATTATGCTTCAGCAGCAGGGTAAGGACCTCCATAACTAGCGTAAAGAGATAGGGTGATAATGGGTCTCCTTGTCTAAGACCCCGTTTACCCTTAATGTACCCATGAGAATCACCATTAACACAAATCGAGAAGGAAACAGTAGAGACACATTTCATAATCCAGTCCACCATGGTATTATGAAACCCAAAGCAAATAAGGATATGATTTAAGAACTCCCAATCTACCGTGTCATAAGCTTTCTGAATATCCACTTTGATTGCACATCTAGGATCACCGGTGTGGCGGTGATAGTTGTACATCAATTCTTGAGATAAAAGGATATTACCGTAATTAATCTCCCAGGAACAAAGGCTGACTGGTTAACGCTAACAATGTCATCCAAAGACCCTTTTATACGATCAGCGATAATTTTGCTTATCACTTTATACAGCACGTTATAACAAGCAATGGGCCTGTAATCAGTTATGCTACCCGGAGTCATGACCTTTGGAACCAGCGCAATGATTGTGTGGTTGATTTCCTGGAGTAACTTCCCAAACTGAAAGAAATCCTGAATAGCCCTCGTGACTTCTTTACCAACAATCGTCCAGGACTGTTTGAAAAAGGCAGAAGTGTAACCATCAGGGCCTGGAGCCTTGTTATCATCTATAGAAAACATTGCATCCCGGATTTCCTTTTCATAAACCGGACGAATCATATGAATGGCAACCCCATGATCAAGTTTTTTCTGGAATAAATCAAAGCTGACTTTTCTGGTAATGTTGCCCTTGGTTCCAAAAAACTTAGAATAGTGGTCCACAAAGGCTTTGGGGACAGCACTACCTTCGTGAATACCCCCAAGAGTGTCCGTAATCACATCAATTCTACCACGATGATTTATGATTTTTAAGGACTTGTGAAAGAAAGCTGTGTTCCTATCTCCTGTAGCCAGCCAATGAACTTTTGATTTTTGCTTTAAAAAGTTTTCTTCGTCCAAGCTAGCTGATTGGAACTCCTTCTGGAGAGCCACCTCTTTATTAAGCAACTCACGGTTCAGCGGGTCAAGATCAATGGCCAGTTGAGCTGCATCGAGATCCCCTCTAAGACGAATAACTTTATCATGCAGGTTGCCTTGTTTAAACAGAAGCAGTCTCAAGGGGGATTTTAGTTGCTTTAATTTTTTAACCACACGAAACTGAGGAACCCCAAAATCTGAGCTTTCCACCCCTCTTGGACAACTTGTTGGAACCCCGGTTTAGAAGTGAGGAAATTGGCAAACTTAAACGCTTTATGTTTAGGAGGAGTTGCACCAGGAAGCTTAACCACACTAGGACAATGATCCGAGAGCCTGCTAGGATGAAACACAGCAGTGGCAGCCGGAAACTTAATGACAAAGTCATCATTAGAGAGGACCCTATCCAGCTTTTTGAATGTACTAGAACCAGATTTAGGCTTTTGGGACCAAGTATAATGAATGTCGACACCCTTAAGGTCAGATATCTCACACTTGTTTACGCAATCTCTGAATTCACGCATACTGATATCCACATTAGAGGAACTAAAGGCTTTATCATCAAGAAATAAAGTAGAGTTGAAATACCCCATAACCAGCCAAGGGGTATTTCCCACCACAAGTTTAAACTTATTAAGATCCTCCCACAACTGTCTCCGGGTGATATAATAATTGGCAGCATAAACAATGGAGCAGAAAAGAACCTTTTTCTCCACTTTCAGGATAAGTTGAAGGTGCATAACTTGATCAGATTGAAATAACACCATAATATCCATAACTGTACGATCCCATCCCACAATAATCCTTGTACCTTTAGGAGAAACACCACCAATTGTTGACCAATCCCAAGATTTAAAGACATTTCCACAGATTTTAACAAGCTTACTAATATCCACATGCGATTCCAATATAGCACAAAAACTAAGAGAATGCTCCCGAACAATAAATCGAACCTCTTTTTGTTTAAGAGGGCGGTTCAACCCCCTTATATTCCATGTAGCGAGGCTTATCATTGGGACACCATTGAAGAAGGAGTGCTTGCCCCTTTATTTTTTTATTTTTTGTCGTACCCGATGTCATGAATTCCGTCGTTTCATTGTAAACTTCCTTAACCTCCTCCTCATTGTCATACCGCCCCACTCCCCCCTTTGTATGCTTGTATAAAGAAGAAGTGTAGGCTTGGAGGTCCTCCATTTCCATTACCCTATCTCCCCCCCCCCCCCCCGATAAGACTTCAAACGGATTAGATGTACCAACTGTTTGCGAAACATGGGGCTGTTTTGGAGCTTCCTTACTTGAAGAAGCTTCAGTTTTTTCCAAAGGTTTTCCCTGCATTGACATGAACCGGACAGTAGAATGGTTTTTGTTTTTGATTCTTCATTTGAACTCCCTTTCTAGCAACCTTTTTCCCCGAAACAGTGGTAAATCCATCATCATCAGTTGTTGGATTTGTAGTCTTAGGAGGAGGGGCTTGTTGTTTGGGACACATCGAGTTAACGTGCCCAAACACATAGCACCTCTTACATCTAGGGGGTTGCCACTCGTATTCCACTTTTACATGCTCAATATTGTAACTGGAACTATCCAGATCTGGAATTGCAATTGAAACCGAATCAGTGAGTTCATTAGCCGAGGATATCTCAATAAGTGCCCTAGCGTAGCTACTCCTCCCCCAGTTATCACAACACATTGTCTCCGTATGTGTATCAAGAAGCTTCGGTTTCTCTACTTTAGTAGCAAGCATACTTAGCCCATCTTCCGAGTATGTAGCTAGAGGGACGTCATGGAACTTAACCCACACAGCAACTTCAGTAATGTCTTCCTTCTTGAGTTTAACGGATGGGTTCCAAACATTAAGAAATATCGGCCGGTTGCGAACCATCCAAGGACCACCCTTTAGGACCTCTATCATACCCTTACTGTCCGCAAATTGGAAAAAGAAGAAGCCACTTCCATTCATCATCATCTTTTGAACACCATATTTCTTCCAATTTTTTGTTACAAAATAGTCCATAACCGGGAAGGCTACCCGATCACCAAGAAAGTACCCATGTAGGGTGAACTCCATTCTCTTTTGTATAACCCTAACCGAATCTTTTGAAAGCACAACATCGACACCGGGCATCGAGGAAGGGTTAGCAAGGGACTTGAAATTTATATTTTTCTTCTTTGAGGAGCCTGCAAGAGTTTCAACGAAGGAGGGCTGTGCATGGGGGATTTCCGATGTAGATAATGCACCAGCCTTGAGCACAGTATTATCACTAGACATCAGGATTGCCAATGTGTTCAATGAAGGGTCCGGGTTTGTGACATTGCTCGAGGAAACACCGTACGAGGTATTTTTTAAGATACTTCGAGGGATAGGTTTCCCGTCAGTATTTCGCACCTTGTCCGCCAAGGAAGAGGATAACTTAGTAACCCCATCATCAGGAGGATCATTCATGTTTCGAAATTTTTCCATGTAGACTTGATGGAAAAGAAGGCAACCGAATGCAAGACTGAAAGATCTTAAACGGCTAAGGAACAGGTTCGTCAAGCAAATCAGATGTAAAGAATAGCAACCTATTAAGCTTTACACCAAATCAGCGATAAACCCAAACCCTAGCAATCAGACTTAATTGAATCGATAGGTTGAACACACAAGAAAGAAAAACCGAAGAACAGAACCCTAATCGATGATCTATATCCGCTAACAGGACTCGTATCTCATCCGTAATCGAACAAAGATAATCACAGGGTGTTACACAACTCGTTATAGGAAAAGGATAACAGGAAGCTAACCCTAACCCGAACGAACCGCTAACACAACTCGTACTACCTTAATGACTAAGGACGGAGATGACAAGCTAGCTAGGTGCAAAGATCGATCAACTAGAATCCAGAAGCCGATCAAAAACAGCAGATTAGCCACCAAGAAAGGAAGATCACGGGCAGGAACCCTAGATCGCCATTATCGCCTCCTGGTTACATCAATGTTGAACCACCCTTTTAGTACTCACCTGCAATTGCACCAATTGAAGCTTTGAAAACAGACTGCAAAGTTGGTCGCACTGTTGATGATACCTCATCTCAGTCAAGCAATGAAAAATTTATCCAGTTCGTGTCACTTCGTTGCTGACTTCGCATTTCAGTTCGTGTCACTTAGTGGATCACTTCGTAAGTCAGTTCTCAGCCGACTTCGAGAGTCAGTTTGTGCTTCAGTTCGTGCTAGTCGTGCATCAGTTTGCAAATCAACATCTTAGATCAAGATTTTTGGATTGTTTCACTAAAACTGACGTAACTTGAATTCAGTTACGAGTTACGGGAGCTAATACCAGCCAAAACGACCTTCACAGAGAGATCTACATTTTGTGTTTGAAGTTTTTGAAGTATCATATTTCGGTAAAAGATGTCTGATTTTCAAACATTTTCCATCATGCAAAATGTGATGCAAACCTTGATTAATTTTGAAACTTTACACATGTCCAACTGATGGAGGAGAGTATAAGGAAATAAAAGCTTTCTCATCTGAAGAGAGGAAGAGTTATTAACTTGAACAAAAAGCTTTTGGTTATCTTACCATGGCTTTACCTACCGAACTGCTACATCAATTCAACACATGCTAAAACACCAAACAGTTATGGGATGCTTTGTCTGCAAGATGTGAAGGGAACGATCAATACAAAAAGGGTAGACGAAAGGTGTTGAACAAAGAATTTGACAATTTTCAACATTATGATAAAGAAAACATCACTGCTCTTGTGTCAAGGTTCTCACATCTAATCAGTGAATTGAAAGTGGTTGGGATAGAGAAAACTGTAAGTACACGGATGGATCTTACTACTGCATGAATCGATCAATACAATGAACACGGATATAAATAAAGCTTTGCTTTATTGAATTCACTTAGAAAGATTACAAGGAATCTAGAGAGAGAGAGAGAGAGAGAGAGAGAGAGAGACACTCAATGACACATAGTTAAGAAGATAGAAATGACAGAACTCTTAAGTCTCTCTCTAACACGAACTATTTATAGTAAGCAACTTACCTGCCGTACCAACCAACATACCATTGGTACACTGGCCAACGTACCATGAGACATACCATTGGTACGCAGCCTATGGTAAGTTGACACTAAGACTCACAAACATGCTCTAATCTAGATACAATACACGAGACACGTTGTATCATAGGAATATGCTCTAACAAACTCCCTCTTAACGTGTAATGTATTTATGCTAACTAAACTTCAGTCTTCAATCTTCAGCCTTACTACATCCGATCTTCAACTTGAAACTTTTTGTCAGCAATAGAGCTTGCATGGCTGGATCAGAACTTGAACAACCTTTGATCTTCAAGATCCACTTGTGAAAGATACTTCAAACTCCCCATTTCACCATGCTTGAGTCTTGTCACACAAATGCTGCAATTTCAGAAGACAGAAACGCGGCTTTCTTTTCTTTTTATGAAAAATTAATCTAATCTTGGTGCAAAACTTCTCTTCGAGAATCCAAGATTTACTTTTGAAATCATAATTTTGTATCTTGTACTGATCGGTCGAAAACAAATAAGAAACAAAATCTTTTTGAAACTTTAAAACAAAACACACCAAAACTCTTTTTGATTTTTCTAAGTTTTTGCTAAAACACACCTAAAATCTTTTTGGACTGTTTACTTTGGTTATGGAGATCCTTACCCGCATTCTTCATGATGCTGTTCGTACCGACCCGTCCTTCAGGTTTCATCACAAGTGTGACAAACATCGTATTATTAACTTGTGCTTTGCCGATGATCTCTTTATTTTTGCCAAAGGGGACGTGGCTTCTGCTACTTGTATCTTTCAGTCGTTGAACAAATTTGCCAGGATGTCGGGGCTGGTCCCGAGCCCGCAGAAAAGCACGGTGTATTTCTGCAATGTCTCTAATCTTACTAAAGATAATATTTTGTCTGTTGTGAATATGGTGGAGGGCACCCTTCCGGTTCGTTACTTGGGTGTTCCGTTGATTTCTACAAGGCTTTGTGCCCGTGACTGTACCTCTCTTCTTGATGGCCTTGATAATCGTATTTCCAGTTGGAGGAATAAGTTTCTCTCTTATGCTGGCAGACTGCAACTCATTAACTCGGTTCTCTCCTCTTTACATATATTGGGCTTCGGTATTCATTCTTCCTGCTAGCATTATATCGAAGATTGAGAAGAAGATGAGAGACTTTCTTTGGCACCATGGTGATTTGAGAAGGGGGTTGGCTAAAGTTGCGTGGCGGGACGTGTGTGTTCCCAAAACTGAGGGGGGTCTTGGCATTCGTCGCGTTACGGATGTTAACAAGGCCCTCATGGCTTCTCATATCTAGGGTATCTTGATCAAAAGAAACTCGCTCTGGGTTGCCTGGGTTCGCACTTATCATATCAAAAACAGATCTTTCTGGGATAACCCTTGCCCTAAGGACTGTAGCTGGAGCTAGAGGAAGATCTGCTCCATACGTCCTCTGATTCGGCCTTTCATTTGGTCTGTCATTGGCGATGGGCGGGGCACATACATCTGGCACGATAAATGGTCTGAATATGGGCCATTGTGTCGTTATTTAACTCACCGTACTATTTACAATGCAGGTTTTTCTTCTAACTCTTCGGTGGCTGATGTTTTCAACCAGGAAGGTGATTTGTGGCCTCTTGATTGGGTTGACCGGTTCCCTGTCCTTAATGAAATTGTTGATACGGTCCTTAAGGTGGATGTGGCGGATCAGCTTAAATGGAAAACTGATAACATCTGGGTTGATTTTTCCTCACGGTTGGTTTGGGACACGATTAGAACTCGTGGCCCCTTGGTTTCATGGGTTAAATTTATCTGGTATGCCCAGTGTATCCCTTGCCATGCTTTCCTGGTTTGGCTTATCTTGCGTGAGCGGCTCCTTACTCAAGATAGAATTATGGCTTGGGATGCTAGTAGAAGAGGAAATATGAACATGATGTGCTGCTTGCTTTGCTATAGATCCTGGGATTCTCACGCACATTGGTTTTTTTAATATACCTATTCTTCGCAGGTTTGGTGTTGTGTTCGGGAGTGGACTTGTCTCCAGCGCATTGCGCCAGTGTGGGCTGATATTGTTGGTTTCTTTGACGCGAAGCCTGCTTCCTCTTTGGAGACCATTGTGGCTAAGCTTGTGGTTCATGCTTCTGCGTATTACATTTGGCAAGAGAGGAATAATCGTATTTTCCAAAATCATGCTAGACCTCCGGATTCCCTTGCTGCTACTATTCGAGACACTATGCGTAGTAGGTTGATGGGGCTCAAGGTGAGGAAGACCTCTAGAGCTTCTTGCATTCTTGATGACTGGGAGATTGGATGCAGTAGTAGTGATGCAGACGGCGTAACGTAGTTCCTTGTTTGTTTGTCCCCCTAATATGTGTTAGGTGGTTGTTTATTTCTGGTTTTGTCTTGTGATTTTTGTGTTTACTTTCTTTGGGGCATGTCCCGAGCATGAACTAGCAAGGGCTCTCCTTGTTACTTGTTCCTTTTTGCGGTAATATTCAGAATCACCGGGGTAACCCTTTACCCCAAAAAAAAAACTTTTTGGAGTTTTCAGACATGAAATATAAATGCAATACTGAATCAGACACTATTTTTGTCTTTTGCAAGAAAGGTCACGACTTGGGATCATATTGAACATAACATGCCGAACTACACTTCAATTTCAATTACTTCAGCACACAAGTCATGTCGATTACTGGTATAATTTGTCCATCTTAAACTCAGGCACAATCATACTCATAACATCTGGATATGTTAAGAATTGATTAGGTTTACTTTGACCAGTGTACCCCACACTATCAAACATAGTCAGATATGCATTTGCTTATCACACTTTGTGATTTCACTTGTGATTATCACATAGTGTATTGTATTCATGATATCTCATCAACCGTGTTCCATGCAAAAATGAAATAAGAACATTAAATCGTCTACCTTAAGGTCGATCTTTTGATACGCAGATAAGGCCTCGGATTTAACTAAATAAGAAAATAAAAACAAGTTGAAATTTTATAATTCAACAACAATCAGGTCGGTCTTGTGGACACACAGAGAAATTCCGATGAATAATACAAAACACCAAAGAAAATAAAGCAGAACCTTAAATGAACAACTATCAGGTCGATCTTATGGATACACAAAGATAGTCCGATCATTTAAGAAAATAAAGAAAATGAAACAAGTTTAAATCTTTGCAAAATGAACAGTGACTTCTCATTCTTCTTTTTCACACTCTTTCTTGATATCATGAAATATGAATCAAGATGGTGTCCACTTGGTCAAGCATTAGTATTTAATGTAGATCACATCTGAATACTTTCTTATTTAATGACGAGCCTACCAAGCACATCGAACAATGATTTTCATCTAGTTTATCCATGAGTCATATACGTAAGCCAATGTACCATCATTTCCCAATTACGTCGGATACAATTTCTCAGTTTTCAATGTTTTTGTATATTCTGTTTTTCTCCCCTTTAAAATGAAAACTCTATTTTTTGATTTTTTATTTAAACAAAAACACAAAGACACTATTTTTGGTATTTTCAATTTTCTCCCCCTAAACTACATACGAAATGTAAGAGAAAGAAATTGACCAATCAATTCTGATACCTTTCAGTTTAAGCTTTCAGAAAAACTTTCAGTTTTGTAATATGAAGCAGTGAAATTAAATTACGCAGGAGACTCCACTATCAGTAACTGCTTGAAGCTTGAACTTCACAATCACCAACAGATCTTCTTGAAGAAACCTGCACACTGGACAAAACGATTAGTTTTTAAATTACCCGAGCACACAGTTTCTGGTCGGCCAGTGTCTTCAGTAAAATCATTTGCAGCTTTGCAGACCAACTTAGGTCGCCACTGCATTTTAACTGTTTCAGTTTGAACTGAGTCATCATCAGGTGATGAACCACCAACACTTGAATCACATTTAAAAAATTGTTTCTTTTATATTTTAAACTGTGAAGGTGTTGACTCAGTAAAAACTCTGCCAGATACATCAATGAAAGTGGCAGATTTATCAAAAAATTATATGTTTGCAGTTTTAGGACAATTTTGTGCCATGTGGCCTTTTCAGCGACATTAATAACACAAGCGATATGAGCGCTTTGGTTTTTATTTATCCTGAAATGCAGGACATACATCATCAGAATCAAAATTATCATAAAAATCATTAAAGGCTTGAAATCGGTTAGCATGCACCCATTTTGATGTAGGACTTCGAGGATTAGTGTTTGAACCAGATGAAGAAGAATCTTTGAATTGTTGACCAGCCCTGGAAGAACTTTCAGAAGACTTCTTATTTTGTTGCTTACCCCCGAAACCTTTTTCCGTTGTAAAGATGAAAACCTGAGCTAAATGATAAATTGATCCAGATTTATATCCTACTTTTCTTTTGGAATCTTCTTTAGCAGATTTTGCTTGTCTTGCTTCTCAAATTTCTGATTGTTACTACCCAAACCTGACCGTTTATAACCAGGTAACTTTGACACTTCCACTTGAGAACCAGAAGATCCAACTTTAGCAGTTTAAGTAAACCTAGCCTATAATACCCTTTAAATTGTTAGCATGTACCAACTCCGCATCAACTTTTGCATTTGATAATTTCTCTTCATCTTTCTCAATTTCCATTGGCTTGTTAGATCTCTCAGAAACAAATTCAGAATAATCTTGTTTTGCATCAGAAGATTTGACATCAATCAGAGTATCAGTTTGAATAACCGGATGTGGAATTTGATTATGCTCTTCACCTCCAAAAACGTTCTTGAAATTCTCATCTTTGCACAAATAGCTTGTAAAAGAATGTGAATTCTTCAAGTTATTCATTGTCGATTTAAATCGAAAATCTCAACATTCAAATCTGATATTCTCTTCTGCGCTTCTCCCAAGGCTTTTTCAGAATCAATTAACTGCTCGGAAACCCTGTTTGACAAAGATTTTTCACATCTCATATTATTATGTGCATCATACACTTCTTGTGTAACTTTATTCACCCTTTCTTTATAAATTTCAATATTCCTTGTCAACAACTTGTTTTCTTTTGTCAAGTTCATGACTTTATCTTGTAATCCAGAATGTGCCACTTGATGTTCTTCTTTCAAAGCAGTAACTTCATCATAAGCTTTCTGAATTTCATCATAAGATTTCTGAAGCAAATCCAACTTTGCTTTTGATTTGCTAAACAAAGCGTCAAAATCTTCCGTTACTTCCTTGGCTTCTTTCTCCCAATTTTGTGCTTTCTTAATTAAATCTTCTTTATTAGCAAGCAATATAGAAATCTAGTTAACCAACTATGCATTTTCATTTTATAATTTCAAAATGTGTTCTTTATCTTCAATACACATCCCTACAAATCTTTTCTGAAGCTCTTCAAATTCGTTCATCAACAAACTCTTTTCTTTGATTAAATTCTCATTTGTCTTGACAAACACATCAGAATCTTCACATTTCTTCTTGTAAATTTGCAACTCTTCTTCCTTTTTTGTTTTCAACAATCAAAACTTCATTTTTTTAACCAATTCCCGAATCTTTCTTTCCTTTTAAGAACATAATTCACAAGTAGATTCATAACTGCTAACTTTAGAATCAGAATCACTTGTTTCAACGTTCACATTTGCCATCAACGCTATATGTGAATCACCAGTTAAACTAGGTTCAGACGTAGTTTCCATTCAAGTATCGTTTTCTTGAGAATGATAGATAAAAGCAGATTCATCTGGAATATTATTCTCAAAGTTGTGTGCCCAATCATCAAAATCTTTTTGAGCCACCATAGCTATCTTATCCGAATTAGATTCTCAGATGACGATTGGTTACACTCATGAGCAAAATGTCCTATCTTGGAACATTTGTAACATTTAAGTTTCCACTTATCCAAACCAAGTTTCCCTCCTGGAATAAAAGATTGCTTTCCATGTTTCTTAATGAATCTTCTTCCTCTTTCAACTGTCATAGCAAACTGCCAATCCAAATCTAACTTAGTCAACTAATCATCATCCAACTGATCTAAATCGTTTCCAAACACACCAGCTTCACTAATTTGACAAAATATCGATCCAGAAGAAGATGATATGAAAGCAGATAGCAATGCAACTAAATCTTCAGTTGTTTGAGTAGAACTAGAAATTTTTGTTGATTTATCATGAATTGTAAAACTACAACCTGAAGAAGAGCCAAAATCATCATACTTTCCAGCAAGAAAAGCTGTTGGGGCGGGATTTAGATTTTGACTAAATCTTGACTTAGCATTCACGGTAGCATAATTTTCTCCAAAGTACAATTTAGGATTCTGAACAGAAGGATTTGCTGACTTTTTCACAATCATTTCCATTTCATGAGCTTGTAATTTGCTTGTCAATTGATTGAATGTCCAACTTGAGTAACTTGGATCATTACTTAACATCATAACGTAATTGTCCCATTTATCAGGTAAGGCTTCCAGAAACTTCTCTTCCAATTCATCATCCGCCTATTTTAACTTGTACAATTTCAAGTTCATTTATTCAATGTGAAAACCTTGCGATCAAGTCCGACACTTTCTCATTCTCACAATGCCCAAAATTATCAAATTCAATCTTCAAAACTTTCATTCGAGTCTCTTTATATTGCTCATTACCATCACACCTTTCTGCAATAGCATCCCACAATTCCTTAGAAGTTGTATAATTCTTAAATTGATGCATCAAATCTTTAGGTAAAGCCATTGTAAGAAAACTATAAGTTTTCTTCTCTCTTGCAAAAAGTTTTCTTTCTTCATAATCAAAATCACTTATCATCTTTGGCTTTCTAGCACTTAGCATTGGATACTCATACTCCTTTTCAATCGAGATCTAATAATCAACATCTTGAGAAAAAAATGTATAATTTAGATCGTTTCTTCCAATTATGGTAATCCTCTAATCGTAGCAACTTGGAAACTTTCTGAGTTGTTCCTATTTTGTTATCATAATTCATCATGAGTTGCATTGAAGTTTGAGCAGCTGAAAATGCTTGATAAGCGCTCATTTTGAAATTCTTGATATGCGATTATTCGGTTTCAAAACTTCAAACTCAAAAACGAAGGTCTTAGAGATGGATTTTGGGGGTCGAAACGGAGGGAACTAACCGTTAGGCAAGTAAAAGTGTAGATCTCGTCGAGACGGTCGTTTTGGCTGCTTTTGGATTCCGTAACTCAAAATAGAACTCAAGTTACGTCAGTTTTAGTGAACGTCACTTTTTTGTCAGCGTACCAAAGAATCGACTTTCGTACTAATAATCTTCATCGTACCAACCACAGACCAATTACAAGCAGCGTACCAGTGAACTCAGCGTACCAAGAACCGGACCAAACGAAGTCAGCGTACCAGTGAATTCAGCGTACCACCTTGGTAAGGCGTAACTGCCTACGGACCAACAATAACCGTCGCGTACCATGGTTGAAGATTGTCTTCCGTACCAACACTCAGCGTACTAAACACTCTATGAAGATTGCCTTGCGTACCAGTGGATCATCCAGCGTACCATCAGGTTCATCCAGCGTACCATCTGCGTACCAAACTGAAATCGACTGATTTTTGAAATTTCAAACTTTTTGAACTAGAATTTGGAACAGTTGCTACGAAAACACTCTAGGAACGTTTTGCAATCGAGTTTGACATCAGAAACACTCAGATTTGAGAAAAAATTGATGAAAGAAGATCAAAAACCTAACTTTCTCTCACTAGAATTTCAAAATTGATCAAAACACAACAATAGAGCAACCTGGATTGCTCAGATGCCACTTGTAAGTACACGGACGGATCTTACTACTGCATGAATCGATCAATACAATGAAAACGGATATAAATAAAGCTTTGCCTTATTGAATTCACTTAGAAAGATTACAAGGAATCTAAAGAGAAAGACACACAAACTCAATTACACACAGTTAAGAAGGTAGAAATGACAGAATTCTTAAGTCTCACTCTAACACGAACTATTTATAGTAAGCAACTTATCTGGCGTTCCAACCAACATACCATTGGTACGCTGGCCAGCGTACCATGAGACATACCATTGGTACGCAGCGTATGGTAAGTTGACACTAAGACTCAAAACATGCTCTGATCTAGATATAATACCCAAGACACATTGTAGCATAGGAATATGCTCTAACAAAAATTGAGGAAGAATTGAAATAGAAGATACTGGAGGCATTACCATAGAATTGGGAAAATTATGTCTTACTGATTACACATGACAAAGAATTTTCATCATTATCATTTCATGATTTTACAGTAAAGCTTCATGCTCGAGAAATGGAAATAATGAACACAAACAAATCAACTGCTCAACTGCAAAATCCAGATTTATATCATGGTTAGAATGCTGCAAGTATAAACGCAAAAGCTAAACCAAGTGGTCTTAGTTCTCCACCAAGTACAACATATATTGGAAATGTTTCTGGAATTTCTGAAACTTCTAATTCTTTGGTGAGTTGCAGTTTTACAATTCCAGATCTAACAAATCAGCATGCATTTTCTGTCAAAACAACTGATGATTGTGTTGCTTTGATATCTACTTCAATTTCATCTTCTTTTGGAATGATTATCAACAATGTTAGTGAGGCTAAGATGGTTAGAGAAGATTTTGATGAAATTGATGATGGTCATATGGATGAAATTGATATGGCCTGATAATTGGCTATGTTAACTCAGAGAGCAAAAAGATTCTTCAGGAAAACTGGAAAAAGACCTGTTGATTCAGATGGAAAGTTGTGATTCGATAAATCTAAATATGATTCAAAAGCACTACCAATGGTTCTTCATCTTCATCAAGTAAATCAAATACAAGAGCTTTGACTATTGAAGCTGGTGCAACTTATGACTAGGGCAAAGTTTTTAATGAATCGGCATTGATTGTGTGACACCTCGTAAGTTTCCGTCAACCTAAACGATAATGTATACCTATGTGCTAACTGTATTACGTAACTATTTATTTGCAATATGAAAATATTGTGCTTTACCCTTTTACATGCAATATAGTCGTAGTCTTGACGTAGCCTTAATCAGGTACACGAACGACCTTTAGACATGATAACCCTTTACACGGAATGGTCGTTGGAATTTTAATAATAAAAGACGACCAACCAAACACATTAACTATTTCATGTCATCTTTACCATAAAATAATAACTCATGATCCCATCATCTTGGGATTTCACATTATTATGTTAATATTCATGCAAATGATTTTAGTTAATCATTCGAATACTCAACGTTTGCATTTCATACATAAAACTATTTTCTCACGAGAAAATTCCAACGTATTTATGTACGAATCGAATCTTATTATTATCAAACATGACATAATATAAAAATACACGTTTAGACACCAATAATGTTATCAAGACTTGTGATCCAATCCTCACGTAAATATTTATTTTACGTCCGAATCATTTTATTTAACTTCGTTAACGTTCACGACGGATAAACTTTTCATGCATGATATATATATACACATGCAATGTAATTTTTCAACGTTATTAAACCTCGAGTATTTTTTATCTAAATCGAGTCGTTTTAACATTTTCTATCATCGTGATAAATGTTTTAAACAACCAAGACCCGCCTCTGTTTCCCCTTTCCTTCTCCCTCTCGCGAACCGGTTCGACCACGGGACTCGAACCCGTGACCCGTCTCCCTTTCTCGGCCGGTTACGAGACCAACCAAACCACCACTTTTCTTTTTCCTTTCTAATTACTTGCTTCCTTCTTTTCTTGTTTGACCTCCCAAGAGATGCTCATCACATCCATCCCAACATCATCTTACATCCCTATGACATTATAGGGAGATCTTGTCCCACAACACAACAACTCCTTAACACATTGGGTAAAACTTTCCCTCTCAAACACACCTCTATTTCCCTCCCTTGCCTTGACCGAAATCTCCTCCCACTTTCTTTTTTTTTCGGCCAACATAGAGAACACACACACATATCACAATCAAATCTTTAAATCCCTTGTACTAGTAGCATTTGAATCCCAAACATCCCTCTACTCTCTCTCTCGGTTCTACTTGAACCGTAACCACCCCCCAAACACTCCCTTTTTCTCATTAATACACTTACTTAAATATCTTTACTTGAACTAGCCCCATTTATAACTTACACTACTCAAGAAAATCATCTCATCTCTCTCTCCCTTCCTTCAACCGTCCACCCTCTCTCTCTCTACTCTCTCTCTAAACTTTCAAGCAAAACCACACTTTCCTTGGAGATTCTAAGGTGCTAGGAGGCAAGAGAAGTCAAGGATCATCATCACCACCCTCATTTTCGGCCCTCTTCTTCTTCTAGTGAGGTTTCACCTAAACTCTTCTTAGCTATATACTACTACTACTAGTATTCTTTTATCATTTTATGTTCATTTCACTCCATGTACAAGTCTTGACCTCATATGTTGTCTAAACATGATTTTGAACCATAAAAGTATACTAGTTAGCATTTATCTTTATGTTCCACCATAGATCTTGCTACTAGAAACTCATGATGGTACTTACTTGCATTATTATGTTCAAGACTTAGGTTGGTTAGACTTTTGCACAAGTGTTTGCCTACTTTGCATTTTTAGACATAAACTTTGTATATGTTATGCTTTATGTGTTGATCTTGCAATTTTGGACCCATGGCTGCCCATGACACGTTTTTAAACTTTTAACATAGTCAAAGTAGGTTACTTTGAACATTAGGAAGGTTACCTATGCTTAAAATCACCATAAGGACCTTTATGAACCAAAAAGTACACTTGAAAACTCTAGAAAAACCCATATAAATACAAATCAGTTTTGACCAGAAAGTTTAAGCTTTTAAACAGTAGGTTATGATGCTTTAAGTGACTTTAGGACATGGCCAAAAGATCCCTTTTCAAATTACTTAAATTTGGGCACAAACCGGGACTAAAACCGACACCCGACGGGCCCGGAAACACTGTTTTTATAAGGAAACTCAAATCTGGACCAAATGAACTTATAGGGACCTTTTAATGATGAAAACATGTTTACAAATGCTTATGGTGAATTTAGGAACCTAACTATGTCATTTAACAGGCAAATGGAACCAAAACGGCAAAACCGACACCAATTACACAAAACCGACAAACTTGTACAAACCGACACTTGAAATATTTATATACACTTTTTGGACAGAAAATAATCATATTTTATTTTACTTGGTTGATTTCTAACTTAAACGGATATATATCGGGTAATCGGTGGTTACCGTGAAACCACCCGGTTTTCAACAAATTTGTCAAAATAACCAAATTTTCATATGAAAACCCTCATTTTGACTTAATATTTATTTCTATAAATATTTACCATGTTTAGATATATTTGGGAATTTTTGTATATTTTATTTAATTAAAATATATATATATAATTGACATTTTTCCAAATAAATGCATAAACGGACATTTTCACCTTAACACCTCAAATCAATTGACCCTAAGGCTACCATGACGTCAAGACTTGACCTACCTAATTGGAGTGACATTAGTGTCAACCCAATTACTTATTTTATTGCATGTCTCATAATTATCTAGGCTTGCATTTCCGTTGAACACATTCCGACTACTGTTTCTGAATCATGTGAGTTTTCACGGCCCCTTTTCTCTTTAAATATTTTCAATTACTTGGGGGAGAATTCATATTACTTTTACTATGCTAGACAATTAGACCTTGTTAACCTATCTGTTACATGTGTCTTTCGGCCGTCCACATCTTTATTTCATGTCCATTCATCTTATAATCAAATCCCACTATTAACTGAATCCGATTAATTATCATGTGAAACGGTAACGTTTGAATAGATCTATTGGGTTAACGCCCCTGCTCTGATTTGGTCGCTCCAATCATTACTCCGTTTTATTAGTCAAAGGGTACAAATTGTTATATCTTGCTTTTACGGTATCCGCTGGACAAAGATGCCAAGAGTGGGTAATCAGTCAGTTTCGGAATTCAGGGTATATGGTAACATTTCAACAAGTCTTATCTGATTTTGTCAAAGAATAGCATAAAAAAAATTTCATAACAACTTTTGTATACTTTTCAAGGCTAGCAACTTTAAACCTGTGTGACTCACCAACAAAATTATTTGTTGACCGTTTTCTTATATGAATTCTCAGGTGCTTAACGTTTACTGCTGTTACCAATCTGGACCTGCATGATGACTGTTGCATTTAGGATCTTTCAATAAATTCTGGAGTAGGATTGTAGCCGTTGGAGATTTTCTTGGCATAACATCTGACGATGTCATGTCTCAAAAATCTTTTGAAAACTATTGTTTTGTAAAACTTAAAACAATTTGTGTAACTCATTACTTAAATTCCGCTGCGTAATGATTTGAAAACTCCAAATTTACTCCAAACAATTATCAACTTCCAAACGGCTCTAGTTGTTGAACCATCCAGAGTACGCTCTTGACCTTGACTGTGATAACGCTGGTTCACATCCCGACACAAAATTTTACTGGGTGTGACAGATTGTCACATCTACACAAGATGAGTATGAATTAGAATTAAGTTCTAGTGAATCAGTTGAGGATGATGAATATGAATCTAAGGTTGATAGTTTGTTGAGGGAGAATGCTGCTTTAATGAAAGAAATCAGTTTTCTCACTGAAAATTTCAATTTGGTAAAAGAAGAATTGGAGATTTCCAAGAAAGAATGCAAGGAATTTGAACTGAAGGTTGCAAAGTTATCAAAAGAAAATATTGAGTTAGCTAAAGAAGCTAAAAAATGGAAAACTGAAGCAAAAGAAGTTGAAGCTGATTTCATTGATCTGTTTGAGAAATCAATGATTAAGCTTAATGTGCTCAACATGACTTCTGATGAACTTACTGCAAAAGCCGTAGCTTATCAGAATGATAACGAAATATTGTTGGAAGAAAAGAAGGAATTAGCAAGGGTGAATAAATTTCTAAATGCAAATATTAATATCCAGAACAGATATGAAGATAAGCTCAAGAAAGAATTGTTTGCTGAGTTAGATAATTTGTGATTGCAGAAATCAAAAACAAACCGGGTTGCTAAGAAATTGATTACTACTGAGAAGGAATTATCTGAAGCACAATAAAAGATAACAAATTTGAAGATTCAGGTGATTGATGCAAATGTCTTCTGGACAATGTCACAAATTCACAATCGTTCACCTACCATTATCAAGGAAGCTATTAATATTGTGAAAGATGAGAATTTTGAGAAAATGTTCGACAAGTTCCACCACCTACCATTATCAAGGAAGCTATCAATATTGTGAAGGAAAAGGTAGAAGATTGTGATTGTTCTAAGTTTTCTGGTTCCAAGTCTAACAAAGAGAAGGTTTTAAAGAAACAGAAGAACAAAAATAATGGAAAGAAGAATGAAAAGAAATTTGACATTTCTAAATTTTCACAGTTTGTGTCTAGTTCTTCATCGACTGAAAATGAGAAGTCAGGTACTTCAACTGAGAAGATTCGTTCTCATACTGATATCGATGAGACGATTTTCTATGCACAGAACGATGTTAAAGAAGTCAAAGCTGAGTTTTCACGATTGGCACAGAACGGGCATAAATCTGCTGGTTCGGAAGAGAAGATTTCGGTACACATGTTGGTTTGGGTTTCAAGAAGAATGTTGCTGAAGTTGATCTTTCTACTGATCAAAAGAAACAGAATTCGAAAAGGTCAACTTGAAACAAGTTCAGAAGGATGTTCTCAGCGCTGAAAAAGTTCAATTCGAGAGATTCTACAAGCTTAAGGGTTCGGAACAAATATTTTCTGATAAAGAATTTCCACTTCACTGCGTGGATGCTCAGAAAATATCTTAAGTTTTTTTGTGAAAAGTGCTGATCAAAAAAACAAAAAGAAGCAATCTGCAAGTTTTTCTTCTAGTGGTTCTCATTCTACTCCAAAGAGCCCGACATCAAAATGGGTTAATGATCACAGGCATCAGGTATTTGATTCTTTTTATGATCATTTTGGAGATAATCATTTTTCTAAAGCTATTAAGGTTCCTAAACGGTAGGACAAACACAGTCCATTGTGTTACAATTATCGCCAAAAGGGGCATATGTCACACGATTGTCCAGTTTCTACTGTTTTTCATCAAAGAAGACAAAATGTTTCATTTGTTGGTAAATCTGCCAAAGCAAAGTTCATTGATGAAAATAGCAGAGTGTTTGATGAATTTCAACCTACATTCTTTAAAAAACAAGAACGTTTTGTTCCTAAAGTTTTAAGTGTTTCAATTATAGGTTGTTCATCACATTCAAATGTCATTGATTCATCAAATACTGATTTACCAAAACAACAACAATGGAAACCTAAAGTGGTTTCGAGCAAAACCAGGACACTGATCGACCAGAAAAGCAATTCGCTTTGGGTTATTTATAAACTGATGTGTTTGGCAGTGCATGTACTTCTAGAAGACCTATCGGTGATTTAAAAGTTACTGATGTATGAGTATTCTGCTTATCTTAATTTAAATTTCATGATTCATCTTTCTAACCTAAAGTATTTTGAAAATTAAAATAGACAGGTATCCGTGTCGATTGATCAATTTTCGTTCTTTAAAATTTGTACATAGTTTAGGGGGAGAAAATTGAAAAAGCCAAAAATAGTGTCTTGTTTGTATAAAATGAAAATCCAAAAATAGAGTTTTTCATTTTAGGGGGAGAAGGCATGTTATGTGGAGAAATGCATATGGTGAAGATGAATACATGCAAAACATAAAATTTTGAAAAATTGATCATTGGGAAATGATGGTACATTGGCTTACGTGTCTGACTCATGGATAGAGTAGATGAAAAAGCTATAAGATCATTATTTGATATGCTTGGTAGGCTCGAAAAATTAGAAAGTATTCAGATGTGATACACATTAAATGCTATGCTTGACTAAGTGTATAACATCTTGAGGCATATTTCATGACAAACAGAAAAATGAGTGAAAAATAAAAATGAGAAGTCACTATGTATACATGTGTTTATTTTGCAAAGATTTAAACTTGTTTATTTTCTTTATTTTCTCAAATGATCAAACTTTCTTTGCGTATCGAAAGATTGACTTGATTATTGTTCGTTTGAGGTTCTGCTTTATTGTCTTTGGTGTTTCGTATAACTCTGCCGACCTGATTGTTGTTGGGTTATAAAATTTCAACTTGTTTAATTTTTCCTATTTTGTTAAATCCGAGGCCTTATCTGCATATCGAAAGATCGACCTTAAGGTAGACGATTTAACGTTCTTATTTCTTTTTGCATGGAACACAGTCGATGATATCATGAATACAATACACTATGTGATAATCACAAGTGTAATCACATGAGAAATAAATGTTTAAATAGGTCTGATTGTGGGGTACACTGGTCGAAGCAAATAAATAACACCTTAACATATCCAGATGTTATGAGTTTGAAATGGACAAATTATACCAGCAATCAACATGGCTTGTGTGCTTCAATTTGTTAAAATTGAAGTGTATTTCAGTGCGCTATGTCTAGTATGATCCCAGATAGTGACCTTTCTCAAACCAAAAATAAAGTTTGATTCTGTATTGCAATTTCATTTCATTTAAGAAAGACAAAAAGATTTTTGGTGTGTTTTAGCATAAGTTTGAAAAACCAAAAAGATTTTAGGTTTGTTTTGATATAAACTTTCTAAAAGCCAAAAAGATTTTGTTTCTGCTTTATTTTTGATCTGATTGACACGGGATACGAATCAAATTTCAAAATCCATATTTTGGAGTCCCAAAGAGACAGGTTTTAAAGTGAAAGAGAATGTCACAACTTCAAGTCTTTTGAAACTGTTGATAGAGATGAAACACACTGTGCATCGTCAATTATTCAAGATTAGACTAACCATCAAGTTGAGGGGGAGTTTGATTGAAGATACAAGTATATGGGATGAACCAGATACTGCACACGTTGAGGGGGGGTTGTTAGAGCATATTCGGTTCGTTGTGTGAAGTATCTGAACAAGTCGAAGACGCAAAAGGTGTTGCCCACGAAGTGTGCCACGAACTTGCAGTTGGTGACCCCACGAAGTGGTCTCGAAGTCACACTTCGTGAGCGCCGAGAGACACTTCGTGTGAGTTCGTGGCCAGCAGATTGTTTAGTATAAATACATGTTTGCTTTGTATTATGTGGTAGAACTTGTAGAGCTAAGTGAGTGTTTTCTAAGTGTGATTTCTCTGAAGTGTTCTTAGTGTTTCTTGATTGTAATTGTTCACTCTTGATCAATAAAACAATCTTTAATTACATCTTTGTACTCGAACTAGATAGAGTAGATGATCCACACAGAGCATCGTAACCAAAAAAACGATGGTGCTCTCTCTCCTTTGGCGATTTTGGCTCCCCAACTAAAATCGATTTTTCCACCTAGTTCCTTGTGCCTGATTAACGATCGTTGTTTCTGGAATCATCCTGGTCTTCATCATATGAAATCAGTGTTATTTTGGACCGACGTTTCTCTTAATTAGGGTTTGGGTCTTCTAGTTTTTTCCATCGTTTTTTCCTAGATTGTTTCCTCAGATTAATCTTGCATTTTGTTGTTTGTTTGTGGTCCTCTTTCAACGTGATTCTCTTAACCGACAAAATCTGGATCGGTTTTCTAAACCTTTGCGTTTGAAAGCGTGCAGCCGCAATTAGGGTTTTCTATGGGATCTTCTAAATCTACGAAATATGGTGCAATCTTCTCTAATCTAAAGAACATTGAGGGCCCGGTGCTCATTGGTAATGGCATTTTAAAGAAATTGAAATTGGGTGTGGGCTCTCACGCTATTCCGTCCATGCCGGAACAACCGCATGTCTCACCAAATCGGAAAACCGTTTCTTTCGCTATGCCTGAAACGGTGCTAGAATATTACGATGATAGTAATCTCGAGGCAGACATGGAGGAGTTATCGGTCCAGCGTTCTTTTGCGTCGGACGAAGTTGCTGTTAACGCTACCAAGGCTGGTGTGGAATCGGATACGGTCGCCGGAAAAGTGGGGGACTCGGTTAATAGTGCAAAGGTTAATGATACTGATCTTGGTGACAAGCAAAAGACTACTGGTGCTGATCAGGTAACATACGCTACAAAATTAACGGGTCTAGGTGATACGTCTTCAAAGATGTCGAACAAGTTCTCGAAACCAATAAACTTTAGATTTCTAAACTCTGATGTTTCGGCTGATGGTATTGATGTGGTCATCCCTCGTGATTCAGTTAAGCATGTTCAAGATAAAGTGGGATACACTCTCTATGGTTATTTTCTGGGTGAACGGGTTGCGTTTCCTGTGGTGGATTATTTTGTTCGTCAAAGTTGGAAGAAATTTGGACTGGAAAAAACGATGATGAATGCTAACGGGTTCTTTTTCTTCAAATTTGAGAGTAGAAAGGGCATGATGGGTGCGTTGGAAGGTGGTCCGTGGTTAATACGTAATCGGCCAATTTTTCTTAACTTATGGTCCCCTTCAACTCAGCTTAAAAAAGATGATATTACTGAGACGGCTGTTTGGATTAAGTTACATAATGTGCCTCTTGCTGCCTACACGGATGATGGGTTAAGCATGCTTGCTTCTAAAATTGGTAAGCCTAAATGTCTTGACCCTTATACTGCTTCTATGTGTCTGGATGGATGGGGTAGGAGTAGTTTTGCTAGGGCCCTTGTGGAGATCTCTGCGTCTATGAGCTTTAAAGATCACATTACTGTCGCTATTCCTGAATTAAATGGTGATGGTCTTGTAAAGGGTAACATTGACGTTGAATATGAGTGGAGGCCTCCCCGATGTGCCACGTGCTGCGTGTTTGGCCATGATTTGAACTCTTGTCCAAAACGAAGTGTGACTCCCCTGTTGAACGAACCAATTGTTGATAATGATGGTTTTGTTAAAGTCCTAAAGAAGAAAACTGCAAAAAAGGCGGGTGGCAATCCAAAAAAGCAAAATCCTAAGTTTGAGTATAGACCGGTTAACGGAAATGGTAAAAAGGGGGCTGATGGCTCTCAACGGAACCATAATGGTGGATTTAAACCCCCCAAGTTGCACACTCCGGTTGGCAATAAATATGGGGTTCTGGATGGCCATGTTGATGATCTGGATGACATGGAAGGGGATTTGAATAAATTGGTGAATGATGTTGTGAATGAGGGTAATGCGTCAGGTAACTTCATGGCGTCTTCATCGAAAGGGGTAAGCACTCCTTTGTTTAAAAGCGGATTTTTATGATGGAGTTCCCTTTTTGGTACGTTGGGCTCGTGGTTAGGTGGTGCTTCTGTGGCTGGACTGTGTTCGATGATGGAGGCTGAGATGGGTCCCCCTAGTTTTTCTTAACTAGTTGGTTAGACTAGTAGTCTGTTGGTTTTTCGTTTGCTTGTTTGTCTGGTCGCTTTGATCTTATTATTCACATACTGGGGCCTGTCCCATGTATGAACTAGTGTGGATTCACCTCACTACTTGTACTTCATTGTTTGGGTATCAATAGAATCACCGGGGTAACCCTTTTCCCAAAAAAAGAGTAGATGATCCATCACTCTCGCATTTTCAACAATCATACCCGAACGGGTCATTCACCACGATCACACCAATATTCACCACATTCATATCTAAAATGGTCATTCATCGTAATCATAACCAAATGGGTCACTCACCGCAATCATTCCCAAAACGGGTCATTCATCGCATTCATACACAAATGGGTCATTCACCACATGATACCCAAACGGGTCATTCACCGCAATGATACCCAAATGGGCATTCAACGCATCATACCCAAACAGGTCATTCACCGCAATCATACCCAACGGGTCATCCACCGCAATCATACCCAAACGTGTCATTCTTCATCTTCTTCTTATCACACATTGGTTACACGCACACACACTTTACCCAAACGGGTCATTCTATAGCTTTTGCTTATCACACATTGGTTATACCCACACACACTCTACCCAGACGGGTCATTCTACATTTTCTACTTATCACACTTTGGTTATATGCACACACACACACTTTATCCAAACGGGTCATTCTACAGCTTGTGCTTATCACATTGGTGATACGCATACACTTTACCCAAACGGGTCACTCTACAGTTTTTTCTTATCACACATTGGTTATACGCTCACACACTCTACCCATACGGGTCATTCTACATATTCTGCTTATAACACTTTGGTTATATGAACACACACTTTACCCAAACGGGTCATTCTACAGCTTTTGCTTATCACACATTGATGAACGCACACACTTTACCCAAACAGGCCATTCTACAGTTTTCGCTTATCACACATTGGTGATACGCACACACTTTATCCAAATGTGTTATTCTACATCTTCTGGTTGTCACACTTTGGTTATATGCACACACTTAACCGAAACAGGTCATTCTACAGCTTTTGCTTATCACACATTGGTGATACGCACACTCTTTATCACAAACGAGTCACAAAACACACTCCGTAAAATCACACTCGATCTATCTATATTACCGTAAACGGGTCATAACTATTCACCCACATATCACCACTCTTTATCAGAAACAACCATTTCTTCATGTACTTCTAAATCATCTTGGATGATTATCCATGCTATAATACCAACAATACCATATGCATACCTTGAAACATATTGAACACGCTTAAATGTTACCTCGAGTCTTCCGATTATAGTGCTTTAATGGCATGAGCTTCCTCCTTGACCACATATGATTACTTGAGCATTTAGATTGATCAATCACAACATAACAATCTATTAAACTCAAGTAATCCACCACATATCAAATTTACCATAACCATGTACATTCAAGTTTCAACATCTCACTTAGGCATTTTCACAAACACCTTGTGTGCATACATTCACTTAGTTTATCACAGACAAGTTTAACATACTAATCCATCCCAACATTGCTTACTAGCTTTTCAAATCACAACATTATGCTAAATCAACAATCTTTACTTCTTTTATGTGCATACTTGGGGTCTAATTAATCAAACCCAAGCCACACATACATCATCAAAATTGTTTACCATACATGGGTATTTTGCCCCATATACATCTTCTACTAAGTTTCTATTAAAATACATCATGCATAGCAATTTTGTGATTGTTCATACAACTAGTCTAGATTCATCAATTCAACTTATTAATCAACTTTAACTTTAACAACTCAATGAATAGGAACTGACTCGATGATTTAAAAAAATATTTGAAGAAGGAATCATATATAGATGATAAAATCAAGCTTAAACTTCGAAATCAACCTCAAAATCCCTTGGATATTGCCCCTAATTCAAATTCTTTGCAAAGCCCTAGTACCTCCTCTTCCCAAAAATGGTTTCGCGTATTTCTCCATTGGGAACTCCAAAATTTTCTTTCTTAATAAAAATTTTACATACTGCCTCCCTCCACTTTAGTCATTTTGCAAAATCTTACTAACTCATCTTTTACACATAACACCCTTATTTTCCATGACTTATCTATTAGTTACATATAATTTAGTAACTAAAAAAAATGTCAATTAATTATACCGGTCACCACTTAAAACATACTTGCCCCAATAACCCTACGATTCTTTAAATAATCCAATCAAATCCAAAATGGGTTTTGGATGGTACACACATGGTCAATTCCTTTTTGTTCCTTTCTTGCATTACTTCTTCTAATTGTCGCATTGATTGCTGTTCTCTTCTAGAAATCAAGTATGCTACGATTTCCTGTATTATTCCGTATGTATTTGTTGCTTCATTTCTGTAATTAGCATATGTTTACTATTATATGTATTTTTTGTAAATTTTAGGTTTAATACTATTTTTTTTAACTTTAAGAATTGAGGTCTTAATATATATCTAACCACACGAGCTTGAGCCACATAGAGGATTCAATTTCAGCTCCGTCTGCCAATGAAGAACCCTCGTCTGCAGCAACACCCGTCTAGGCGTCTACATAAAACCTTAGACCCCCTCATAGGATTCAGGAACAGCGACTCTCCAGGAACAGCGACTCTCTCACTGGACTCGGTAGCAGAATTAGCTATGTATCCTTTATCACGTTTGCTTTCATTTATCCTAAAACACCATTGTTTAGTACTACTGTAGTAAAACAAAAGCAAACTTTTCCCATACATGTAGCTTCCTGCTTTAAGGTTTTAATGCGTGAAATATGCTTCCAAACTCAAAATGTCTCAATGACTAATTTAATCTTAAAGTGTCATTTGCAGTTAGCGTAGATATTTGACCAAATATAAACGTTTCTTTTTTTTTTTTTTTACATTGGATCTTATTTCAATTACATTTTAAGTCATAGTTTGACGTTGACATCTTTTTTTTAACCTCAATTATCTATTCAAACTACCTCTTTTACTTATAAACCCCGAGGCACTTCTGGTTTTTAGGTGGAAACATGGTTACCAAAAACCAATCACCCAAATTTCTAATGATTCCTACAAGAATGATAGCATAGGGGAAAATCAAACCAACTCTTTGCTCCTAATATTTGACAAATAGATGACACCAAAGAAACATCTTTATTGATTTACTTCTTTGACATGCCCAAAGTCTATACCTGCAATTTCTCCTATCTCATAATACAATATTTTTGCTATATTTCTTTAAGACAAAATTACTTATTTTTTCCTTTAACTATGTCCGTTTTGCAATTTTTTTCTTTTATCTTTTTTTGTTACATTCTCTGTCCTTTAACTTTTTTTCGTTCACATTTTGTCCTTTTTAACAGAATCCGTTAAAATCCACCGTTAAATCAAGGGTATTTTTGTCCTTTTACTTTTTAGGGGTATTTCTTGTAGTTAAATAAAGAAGGGGATGAGTTATGTAAATATATCATTTCTTTTTCCGTTAACATCCCCACCCCCACCATAACCCTAGCCATGACTGGTGAACGGTGCCGGCGACAACCCGGTGACCTGCGACTTGCCGGCGACCTCTGGCGGATGACCACCATGACTAGCATCCTCTTTCCCTCCTTCCTTCCTTGATTCCGTTCGCGATTTAGGTTTCGATGGGGGGTTTGGTTTAATCCGACATACCTACGGCTGTCGGTGGTGGTTATGACCAGGCAACCCACTCCTCTCCATCTATCTCTCATCGTTTTTGGGTAGTGAATAGTCCAGAAGAAGCAGCAACAGCCATAGTGGCTCACGGCGGCGATGGCTAGGCTGTTAGTGGAGGTTTTCCGAGCAGACGGGGCTCTCCAGTGAACCCCATTGGTGGCGGCGCCGCTGCATTGCTCGAACTCAGGCGGCAGTTGTGGCTCCTGCACAGCCTACCAGCGACGGTAGTCGGGTGGGTGACGTTGTTTGCAACCAGGAACAAGGGGGGGGGGGGCAGATTTGTTCAGTTTGGAAGGAGGGGAGGGATTAGGGTTGCCGGATTTGCTCGGTCGGAAGGAGGGGAGGTCGGAGGGAGCGAGGAGTTTGGGTTTGTCGGGGAAGAGGGAGGTTCGGACAGGGTTCAATCGGACGGAGGTGGGAGCGGAGTGAAGGTTTTTGAAGGGTGGTCGCTGCCCTACGCCGCTGTGACTTCCGATTTGCCCTCAAAATCGACAACCCTTCTCGTACACAAACAAACATACCATTTTGTGTGTGTATGTATATATGTATATGCGCACTGGATCCAGTGCATATTTGATAAGCAGAAGAAAGTGGTTCTGTTGTTTCTCATTAACGGTAGGGGTCTAACTTTTATGGTCTACTTTCTTCTCTTATAAACAAACAGAGTAACGAAAGAAAAGACAAAAGGTGATAAAAACATTTTTATAAAAAAAGAGATATTTACAGAACGCCCCCCCCCCCCCCCCTCTTTATTAAATTGTAAAAAATACTCCAAATAGGTAAAAAGACAAAAATACCCTTAACTTAACGATGATTTTAACGGTTTCTGTTAAAAATGACAAAAGGTGAACGAAAAAAAAAGTTAAAGGACAGAGAACGTAACAAAAAAAAATAAAGGACAAAAATTGCAAAACGGAAATAATTAAAGGACAATATGTAATTTTGTCTTTCTTTAATTTGTTTCCTTGCTCTTATATGAGCAGGTACAACTTCAGTCACAGCAAGAAGCCCTAAACCATAGTTTAATGTTTTATTCACACCTCCTTTTCTACTTTAGCATGTTAAAAGCAATAATCTACATCCTCTATAACAACTTTTTTGTCTGAACACTTACAGCAGTATGTGAAATATCTGTTTTTTTTCCTATCCTAGCTGCTTCATATTTACTTGCTTTGCTATGGCTAATAATTACTCTGAACTTGGTTAACAATTAGGAAATTAAACCTCTCCTTAACAAACTATATGTGTGTATGTTTTAAACCGGGGCTGGCGTAATCGCTGGCAAAATAGGTCCGCAAATGCTACTGCACTGGATGGTCCAGTTTCAGGTATTTCAAACAAATACTGCTCTACACTTGTCATCATGGGCGGAGCTTCATTAGAGCCCAGGGTGGCATCGGTCCCCCCACCCCTGTTTTTTCGTTGCCTAAGATTAATTTTTACTTCGTTCCTTAAAAAAAATTATATACAGAATTTGATCCCCCATATACTGAGTCCGGCTTCCACTGAAATTTTGTTCAAGCTCCGCCACTGCATGTCATCAGGGAAGGTTACACATACCCAAATACTATACCCGAACCTCTTTTAGCAGTTAGGGGTATTCCGAAAAAACTTGTCCCTACGAATGCAAACAGACAAATCAGGTGCCGACACCATCTTCTTGTAGGCACCGGTGTCACACCCCAACCGACGGCGGAATATGTCGGGGCGCAATGATTGTCCAGATGCACATGACAACTAAAATTAAGTTGTAATACTTAAACATGCCATTTTTCATTAATTAACTAAAGATATTGTACAATAAAGTAAACATAAAATACATATTAACTGATTTAAAGTCTTTAATCTAGGTCCAGCAATCCTAGCGTGATCACAACATAGCTCAAGTATAAGTTCCTGCAACATGTATAAGATAAAGTGTCAACTACAAAAGTAGTTGGTGAGTAAACACATGTTTAAATAATATAAGTGTAATTTCAATAACAGCGATATATGTCTAACCAGGTATTTTCATATGTATAGTCAAACAAGTAATGAGTTAGTGCTAATGAATGAGCGCATCAAACCCTAGACAACTAGGCTTTCAATCACAAGGCGATCTATTATGGTTACCCCGGCTCAGTGTGTTAATGAATACGCTTTTTGAAATTGAGTACATTGCTAGATCAAACCAATCACAATAATCCACACGTATTTAACATACATAGAACGTATCAAATCATCATATAATCGCGTTTGTGGTTTAGAGAAACAATTTGAATATAGAGATACATGTTAAATCCCAAAAAGGTTAAAGATATGGAGCTATGATTTCTCACAAGTCGGATTATCATTCGAATGAATCACCATTAGTAATGATAATACGAATTGAATATTGAGTCATATTCCATTTTAAAAGAAAGGGGAATTTAGTGAATACTCACAACGCGGATTATCATTCTACTGAATCACCATTTGAATGATAATACGAGTTGATCATTTAGGCACAATCCCTAATATTTAAAGAGGGGGTTTAGTGAATACTCACCTGATAAGTAGATCGAAAATGAGAGATAGAACCAATCGCGAGAGATAACAATCTGAGGATTATCCTAATGAAATGAACATGCTAAATAAATATAGGGAATGATAATGATTATAGTTCTAAGGACACGAGGAACTTAAGGAGTGTTAGGTCAAAATACCATTTTACCCTTTATTAGTAAATTAGGGTTTTGGTAATTTATTTAATAATTAATTCATTTATCACTTTTGAACTCATATATACTTATTATATATATAAATATGTTCTAAGATCAAAAATCAAGTTTCAATACTTTCCGGTTTGTTTAATATTTAATAATCATATCTAAAACCCTAATTTTGAAATAATTATCAAATAAATAGTAAAATCTTTTATAAAATTAAATAAATTTAGGGCTTTTAAATAATATATTGTAAAAGATTAGCCCTAGATTTAATCCATTTGTCCAATTTTGGCAAAGCAACGTCGTGAAAATCCTAATTTCAATGTATTTATTGAATAAATATTAAAACACTTTATAAAATTGTAAAAACTTAGGGTTTTATTCATTATGATATATTATAATATTCCTAAAAATAGTAAACCCTAATTCAATACCGTTTATTCAATTTGGGCAGAACAACAACCCGAAAACCCTAATTTTGGCACATTTTTATATAAAATACCAAACATTTAGATATCATGAAATTGACTTAGGGGTTCTTTAATATATGTTATAACATCATATCCTTCAAATTTTCAGACTCTAATTCCTTCACAATTGCCCAAAATTAAAGAAATAAATCAAGAACCCTAATTTTTGTATATTTTTAGGACTCGATCAAAACAACGATATTAACAGAAATTGATAGAGGACTTTTGTAGAGCATACCAAATAACGTGGGACTGCAGGAGATCAGCTTCTAATTCCAATCCAATTGCTCGAATTTCGCAGAGAAAGATCGCGGATGTGGTTAGGGTTTATAGGAGATAAATCTCGTAAATTGGTGAGGATTAATGGACGATATGGAATGCTGTTTATACAGGGAGGGTCGAAATATAGTGAGGACACGTTCAAGGGTGACTAATTGATCGAAATCGACGTGTGGATATGCCAAACGTAGGCTGCAAGTCGAGCCATTTCGTTTTCTGCGACTGAGCCGGCTCGCGTATCGCGAGGGACAAGGGCAGGGGTTGCGCGTATCGCGGCCCAACTATGGGATGATGACAGTTTTAGTCCCTGTACTTTATATTTACAAATCAGCCCCTGAACTTTGGTTTTTGTGCGGTTTTAACCCCTAAACTTTGTGAAACTTAATATTTTATGCCTAAAAATAGTTTAGAATAATTTCTCATGGTTTTCTAAGTTTCGGGATACGCATAACGAGGTATAAAAATACGTATTTAATATATTTTTATTTTCTTTTTAACCGTCCGTCCTCGTTTTAACTCGTTAACCTCTAAAATTTTACGAGTGACTTATATTGACCTTATAAAACACCACGGAACATTAAAATATGATTTTTGAAATTTTCGTGACTCTCGGTTATTAACGGATTGCACGAAAAACGATAAATTTATTTATTTACGTTTTAATTAACAAAATTGATCCAAAATTTAACCAATTGGTTTTTAATGTTATAAAATGATTGTATGATATTTTAAAATATATATTTTGAGATAAAAACCCCGAGATTCCTGGTAAACGATAAATTGAATACCGAAATCACGTAAAAGCACAAAATTGCTTTATATTTTGTTTTAATCAAATCGTTTAACCTAAAACTCTGCAAATTTATTATTTTGCTTTCAAAAATGAATATCGAGTATCCCGAACATAAATTAATTGTATATTTTAGACAATTTCATTCGGATAATTCTTAAATCAAAACTCGATTTATGTGATAAGTAAAAATTCGGGTCGGGTTTTGTGAATGGGTCGGACACAGGTGTTACAGTCTCCCCTACTTCAGGAAATTTCGTCCCGAAATTAGAAGAGATATTCGAGATAAGAGGAAAGAATATATCAATGGTGTTAGGGAATTTGATACAAACAAACAACCAATTGTAGTTCTAAATTCGATTCCTAATTCATTTTTAAAGTACCTCCGATGCTTATATATAGGGTGTACCGCAGCTAACCCACCACATCGGTAATACTTTAAAAATGCGTTAGTAACCTACGGAGAACCACCATGTTCCATGAACTTAAGATTGCAACGATATGATAGAGATTGAATAATGGATTATGATTACATGATTGTCCGTAACCATCAGATTTATAGATTTGATTTATCACCGTCTCCCCTACTTTAGGGAAAAGACTGGTGGAATATGAGGAGAGTGGTGGGGGTAACATGATTTACTTTTGAATTGTTGAAACTGATATTTTGACATTAAGTCAAAAACATCATTCCACACAATAAAATGGGATCACAGATTTCTTAATGAGAGAACGGGTCGAGTACTGGTGAGCTAAATGGGTAGCGAGCCACATTCAATTCACCTACGGGACACGAGGTCTTGTTAATAATCTGGATTAGAAATTGGCTAAAACCCAAAATTAACGCCTATGACCAAAACCAAATGTATGCTAAGTTAGCATCACACACAAGTGTTTAGGTGTAGTACGTATAAGTCTTGGACTGGCCAGAGAAATCAGAGATACTTTATGATCTAGAGCAAATTCAATCATTGCCATTTAAGGCGATGATAATGTGAGAGGGTTGTTTTTAACAGAGATACTTGATTAATCTGTTTGAGGAAAAGATAGTGATTCAACACGAATACCATTTAAATGAATCACCATTCAAATGATAACATGAATTGATCACTTAATATCAAATTACAAATCATTATTTGAATGAGTCACCATTCGAATGATAATACAAAGTGGATATCATAATGTTTCCTTTATTAAGATTAATAAGAGAGTCAAGACCAGATTAAATCATGGTCTTGAGAATGTTCAGGAATCACTAACGGACAATTGTTCCGTATAGGGATAACGAGAATTGATCTTGAGGAGATATGCGATTCTGAGAATTCTCTTGAAGATGTCGCTAATATAAGAGTTTTGATATTTGGTGATTGAGTCCATCAGACTGGTGATGTACATTCGAGATGTATCATCTTTTAAATGAATGGGTGTTCCTCAAAGTGGGGAACTAGATTGAATGAATTGTGATAAAGTGACATTTTAACAAGGATGCCACGTATTCGTTACGGGTTTGATGAAGGATACGTGTTTCTAATTTACTGGATAACGGATAGTCAAGTCTGGATTATCTAAACGAGGAACAAATTCCACGTGATGTTTGAGATACTCAATTCAATGATGACGTTTGATCTTCCCGAGAGTATGTTTGTCAGGGATTGAGTTGAAATTGAGGGTAATAGGTTTCTTGTCCGCTAATTAATCATAATGAGAGGTTGAAGGGTAATGAATATAAGAAATGATTGAGTAAGTAGGAGGACATCAATCAAAGAGTTTTAAAATTCATTTTCTGATATATATACAGGATGAACATCGATTGGAAAGGTTACAAACTTTAGTTACAGGGTAATCGATTTATTCAAGTACTAACAAAGTCTAAACGATCTTCAATCATCATCATTACTTCCTTCAGATATCATTCACGTCGAAAGTTCCAGCAGTTGCTTGGAGGTTGACAATTGTTATGGAGAGGAGTTCTGATAGTGGCTGGATGAGGACACATGTTTCGAAAGTGATTAGGGTTTCCATAATGATAACAACAATGCATCGGGATAGCAGAAGGGATATGAGTAAGGAGCAGGTGCCATAGTTTGAACTATTGGAGGTTGGGTTCTATGCTCTGCATTGTTGGCTGGAGGGTTGGGAATAACAGCAGTAGTAAGCTGAGGGAAAGCGTTTTTAAAGTGTCCAGGTTGACCACAGTTATAGCAGGTACGAAAAGTAGCCTGAGCAGGTATCATAGGATGGGCCATTTGAGGCTGAGCGGATAATGGTTGAGCTCGAATAGGTTGCCGACATATATTCATAAGATGACCAAATCTGCCGCAATTGGAACAACGCCAACAAATGGATTGAGTCGAGTGATGGTAGTTACAAGTTTTGCAAAGAGGGTGGGCTCTAGTATAAGGTTTCTTGGTTGGCCGAATATCGGGAGTCTTTTGAGTAGTGAGTATAACAGCTTTTGCTGGTGCGGTCGTTTCATCAAGATGTGTAGCCTTCTTTTTCCTTTTCTTGGTCTTGGCCACGGGACGCTTGATGACTTCTAATCCTTGGGGTAGTTTAGTAGCATCATTGTTGACAAATTTATCGTCGAGGGCTTGTCGGAAAATGTTGGAGATGAAAGCTGCCACTTGTTGAGAAATTTGTCGGGCCATTGGTTGATCTTCAGGATTCATGCTGATGGTAAATATCCAGGAGACAAGGGATATGATAATCGATTCAGGATCATGATGACAAATATTTTATAAAACATCAGAATTCAGAAATCATGAGGTTTTAAACAAGGGATAGAGAAGAAATCATGTTGTTTAGTAAAACACAATGGAATGGCTTTCGTTCCTCGATTGAGAAACTACAACCCGTGACTAATCAGAGTTAATTGGGATCCGTAGCAGTAATTGACATGCTTTGGCCTAATAGGTTCCAACACTCTCACCAAAGACTTCTAGGTAGGCATCCCGGTCCACATGGTTGATCAGGTTATATACGAAATGCTTGCCTAGATAGATCTCTTACTACCAGTGCCTTCCCCCTTCCAGTTACTACATGTATACTGCTAGGAACCTAACTCCGATGGAATTTTCAAAATCAAACTTTTCAGAATCCTAAAATGGTACGTAAGGCACCATTACTAAGGATAGAGGCTAGGAAGCCAGAAGAGATAAGTGTATATGTGTGTGTGTCAAGTGTTAAGGTAATGATGAGATCTAAGAGAGGGAAGTTTAAGCAGCATCTAAAGACATAATATAATAATAGGCATGCAGACATGAGTTAATCATGTAGGACACCTAAGGCATATAGTCTAGGTTATCCAGTTCTAATAACCTAAATCCCTATAGCCAAGGCTCTGATACCAATCTGTCACACCCCAACCGACGGCGGAATATGTCGGGGCGCAATGATTGTCCAGATGCACATGACAACTAAAATTAAGTTGTAATACTTAAACATGCCATTTTTCATTAATTAACTAAAGATATTGTACAATAAAGTAAACATAAAATACATATTAACTGATTTAAAGTCTTTAATCTAGGTCCAACAATCCTAGCGTGATCACAACATAGCTCAAGTATAAGTTCCTACAACATGTATAAGATAAAGTGTCAACTACAAAAGTAGTTGGTGAGTAAACACATGTTTAAATAATATAAGTATAATTTCAATAACAACGATATATGTCTAACCAGATATTTTCATATGTATAGTCAAACAAGTAATGAGTTAGTGCCAATGAATGAGCGCATCAAACCCTAGTGGGTTGTCAAACCAATAGATCTATTATTGTGACCCCGACTCGGTGTGTTAATGAATACGCTTTTTGAAATTGAGTACATTGCTAGATCAAACCAATCACAATAATCCACACGTATTTAACATACATAGAACGTATCAAATCATCATATAATCGCGTTTGTGGTTTAGAGAAACAATTTGAATATAGAGATACATGTTACACCCCAAAAAGTAATTGTATATTTTAGACAATTTCATTCGGATAATTCTTAAATCAAAACTCGATTTATGTGATAAGTAAAAATTTGGGTCGGGTTTTGTGAATGGGTCGGACACAGGTGTTACAATCGGCACCAGCAACAGCAAGGAACCTAAAGTTTAAACCTCCACCAGTCCCAAATCCGCTCAATGTTTTATATGTACATAAACTTTGTACTAGCCACTTGTATCTTTTGATACTCGGTGTGCCATAGGTGTCCTCTATGTATAATATATATATATAGTTTGCCTATGCCCTAACCGTCCCTCTTTCATATACGCCTAATTCGTTTTGCTTATGCATGCATACATACCGTTCTACTGTTGTCTAAAACTAATTTACATTAAACAAAACCTCCTTTTGACCATTATATTCTTACATTTCTCCTTAATTCAAAATATATATCATGTGTCAATGAGGAGACATCAACCAACAATAAAATTTTGCAGGTTTAAGGTATGAGTTTAGTTCAAACATTTTGGGTGATGGAGTGGTTTCCTCGACTCCCTTTCACTGATCATGCATCGATTTGGGTGAGGTGGGGGGAATTGTCTCTCTGAACCCTGATTCCCTATTATTGTTTTCTCTCGATTGGAAAACTTCTTCCCCTGATTTTGTTCTTCAACAACCCGCCATTTTCTAAGGTAACCCAAATTTCTTTCGTAATCTGTTGTTTGTGTTTGTTAGGGTGGGCGGTATACATGCCGCGACCCTCGGCATCTTTGCGGCACTAACCATGCCGAACTCGGCATGTATACCCAACCCTCCCTTTCTCTCGGCATAGGCATGTTTGGCTTATGTTTGCGGCATTTCATCACCGAGGGACGCTGAGTAAAAGTGACCGTTCAACGGTCATTTTTTTTACCGTTTGAAACTTTTTTTTAAACAAATTCAAACACTATATAAATCCCTCTATACCCAACAAATTTTATACACCTTTTCTAACAAAAAAAAACCTCTAGTTTCTTTATCTCAAAAAAATAATGAATCGCCCTCGTCCTCGGTATAAAATCCCACTTGAGCTTATGACTTCGTCTAGTAGTTCGAGCAATTCGGACAATGACACGATGAATTTCATGAATCTATGTTATCATGTTGTTTTAGACGAAGAATCTCGAAAGAAGAGCACAAGGACGAGTATTTATCGAGATCTTAGAGCAAGTCATGATCGTTTGATTGAGCTATATTTCACCGACGAGCCACGTTTCCACGAAGGTATTTTTAGTGATAAATTTCGAATGTCTAAAATATTGTTTAATCGTATCTTGCATGATATTGAGAGTAACTTCGAGTGGTTTACGTTTTGTTTCGACGGGAGGGGGCGTCCAAGTTCCACTGCTTTACAGAAATGTATGGTAGTTATTCGTCAATTGGCAACCGGTAACGTGCCTGACGAATACGATGAATTTTTAGAAATGTCCGAAAGAACATCACGTGAATGCTTACACTACTTTTGTGATGCTATAATTAAACTTTATAGAGATGAATTTTTGCGTTCACCGACTAGTCATGATCTTGCTCTTTTATATGAGACCCATTTAGAAAGACATGGTGTGACATCCGAGAATTCCAAGGTTAACTTCCGTTAGACAATCTCCGTTAGTTACGTTATGAGTGTTAACTTAGTAACTAATGCTTAACTAGGCCGAATACGTCCACGACCTTTGGTTGATCACCGAACCCGCCCATATGTGTTATGTGTTCATTTATTTATAGTTATTATGTGCAGTGTGATTTAAATACATGATTTAGTATTATGAATAGCATGGCAATTCATGAACCGTGCTTATCTTGCTTAGAATGTAAACTGGTCACTTTTTGGTTTCCAGCGAAACTACCGGGCGAAACTATAGTGTCGCTCGGTAGCCAAACCATAGACTTACAGAGCCAGTTTCGCTTGGCCAGCGAACTTGCCAGCGAAACTAGCTCCTGTTATATAATGACATAAAACCCTAGAAGCCCCATTTCTTGCACCTTTTCTCCAAAAACACACACACCCTGAAACTTCTGGACCAGCTGATTCCAGCGAAGAACCACCAAGAATCAGCCATCATCTTTGAGTTGTGAAGATCATCCATCGATCCTAGAATCAACTGTGAGTCCCATGAACCATTTCTATGTGTTTTCTATGTGTTTTCTTCATAAAGCATGCCTAGATCTCCATAGAATCGTTAGATCTCCTGATATGATGCTTAGGAAGGCTAGATCTATCATAAAGTCAGTAACTTTACGTTTGAAATCAAACCATAATGAAGATTCATGCTAGTTAGGTCATTTTAGGCTTAAAATGTGTTTTTGGTGATTTGATGATGATTATCCATGTTTAAGGTGTTAAAACTGCTTCTATGATGTTGGTAAATGATTGTGTATGCTAAATATTGAATCACATGAAGTATGGAAGCTGTTAGGTTGATTTTTAGGCTGATTTGTGAGTTTTTCGCGACCAGCGACACTGCATGTTCTCTGGGCGAAATTATGTAGCGAAATTATGTATATCTTCATCCAGCGACACTATGTAGCGAAACTGTAGTGTCGCCGTGTGAACCAAGTAGACCTGCTCGGACGAAACTACCGAGCGAAATTCCCTGAACGAAAGTTCAAACCAGTTTCGGGCGAAACTAGGCTAGCGAAACTGTGCCAACAGTTTCGAGCGAAACTAGCCTAGCGAAACTGTGTCATCGGGTATTGCCTAGCGAAAGTGCTGCCCGTGCACACATCGAAACTGCCTAGCGAATTTATACTAGCGAAACTGTGACCAGACCTAAACCCAAACTTGTGCAACTTATTTGAATGTTATGCTATGACTTACATGATTATGCTATGTTGAAACATGCTATGATTTCTGTAATATGTGAACCCTTGTTTATGATCAACCATCGGTGTCGTGTATCGTTATGTCGTGTCGTAGTTCCAACGTGCTATGTTATGGGCCATAGTGACGATAAGTTAATGATTAGACACAAAACTAATACTTAAGACCTAAACGTGTTCATAGGTCTTCGTTAAGCAATAATTGGATTAATTAGCAAGTGTAGCTGAGCAACCTAAGGTGAGTTTCACTAACCCTTTAATTGTGAGCCCGTTTGGGACACAACGAATGAACTTAACGAAAAACAACGCTGACATTTTGAGGTATTACCAAATGGGATACCTGTTATGGAAGTTAGAGTGTTTTATGGGGAGCACTTGCAACTGTCCATCCTTGGGGTTTCAATTGAAATCCGGAAACGACCATTTTGACACTTAAACTCTTTTTAGGATTTCAAATGAAATCCAGAATAAACATTTTTAATATGACTAGTGTAGGTTAAAGTCTAAACCAAATGATATCACATGATTTCTAAGGATGCCTTAAAAACTTAAAAGTCCTCAATTTAGTAATGTTGATCTGAGAAGCGAGGGGATGTTGGGTAGATCTACTGAGGGTTTGACAAACCCTGCTCCGCGGTACACAAATGTGTAACCAACCGGTTGGAGGCCGAACGGAGTTCAATATCAGCCTGTTTTAGTTGTGGGCCTCCCAAAAGGGACACAACTGGAGGCACCAACCATCGGCAAATGCCGAACTCTGTTACGTCAGCTTTCAGCCCTAGTACGACTTCCTTAGTGCATGGAAACTGGATTAGCTACCCGCGATATCGGTTGACCGCTTTAACTTTTACTTAACTAGTGCATATTCGGTAATTCAACACTTGGCAATGTTTTGCAAATCTATTACTTATTTATATGTTGATGAATACGATTATGAGACCGGGCCAATGCATGTCATGCCCACCGTGAACTCACCAACCGTTAGGTTGACACTTGTGTGGTTTTCACTTTTGCAGATCGTTGAAGAGTATCCACTGGAGGTTGGCATGGCACAAGAAGATACTTACTTTTATTTTAAACTAAATTCGGGAATTTAACGACAATTTATGTTTTGTAATTAAAGCACGTGGTTAGTGCTGAGAGACTTATGTTTTTATTCCGCTGCGTACTTTTAAAACTGTTTTTATTATGAACATTTGGACTTTACTCTGATTCGTTTAGTATTTGTAACTAATGGTTGTGGTCCTGGTTTGCTCGCACCCCTTAACGGTATAAACTCCGTTAGTGGTTAATTTGGGGGTGTGACACATGGCCTCTCTGGCATGATCGGTAGCATCGATTGTATGCATTGGGAATGGAGAAACTGTCCAACAAAATATAGAGGACAGTTTCATCGCGGCGATCATCCAAAACCAACGGTAATACTCGAGACAATTGTGTCGCAAGAATTGTGGTTTTGGCATGCTTTCTTTGGTGTCGCAGGTTCGAACAACGACATAAATGGGCTAAATCGGTCAACATTGTTCACGGACGAGTTGAAAGGTATTGCTCCGAAAGCTCCTTATATTGTTAATGGCCGGGAATACAAACGGGGCTATTACCTAGCTGATGGTATATATCCCACTTGGTCTACTTTTGTAAAAGCGTATACACATCCATACGCAATCATGGAGAAGAAAATGAAGAAGGTGCAAGAGGGTGCAAGAAAAGACGTCGAAAGAGCGTTCCGGAGGTTGAAAGCTAAGTGGGCGATAGTAGATCGAAAAGCACGGCCAACAGACACAAATTTGATGGAGAATATCTTGTACGCTTGCATGATACTTCACAACATGACACTGAAAGACGAGGGCACAACTATTTCACCGGTACACATTCGTGATCATCCAGTCCAGCCGACCGACACTGAGGATGTTTATATGGAGATACGCGAAAGCGAGACACACTTCCAGCTACGATTCGACATCACTGAGCATATCGCCAACAACTTGGAAGTCGTGCTAACTGAAGAAGAGCTGAATGCAAATCCTCCATCACCCTAGATTTGTATTTTTTGTTCTTTAAATTGAAGAATAAATGTTAATTTTTTTTTAAGAATTTGGTAATTTTTGTTATTTTTAGGACTTTGTAAGTTTTTTTTAATCTAATGAATTGCTATGTTTTTATTTTATATTAAATATTTTAGTTTAATTTTATTTGTTTTAGTTTAAAAAAATGAAAAAAAAAGTTTTAATCCATGCCTAAACCATGCCTAAATCAAGCATACCCCCTACCAAATCATCAATTCTACATCAATGTTCTCTCTCCTGTTCTGTTGGCATCACCTCATTGGTCAGAATTTGATGCCTAAACCATGTCTTAGGCAAGTATACCCCACCCTTACCTCATTAATCGATGTTGAATCCCAGAACTACTTTTCCTGCCGTTAGGGTCAACTTTTGTTGAAAGCATGAACACATTTTCCAAATGGTCATCTGTCAATTTAACGTGTTTTTTAAGTTGACATGTTTAACCTATATAATTTTTTTATTAATATTTTTGAAACATAGTTATAAACTTGGTATCTTATGCCAACATTTAAATAGTGCAACAAAATTAAGTATTAAGATTTATAGTTTGAACGCAATTATTTCATATACATTTGTATACTTTTTGTTGTAAGAGGTAGTCTTAGTGCTTAAAAAAGTAAAAATAAGGGAATATTGCACACAAATTAACCAAGTATATCAATTGTTTCATCAAAGTTATTTAAAATTTTTAGTCTCTCTAATGTTACTTAACTTTCATTTACATGTTTCAATCTTGTATAATATTTTTATAAATGTTCAATTTTATAATATTAACTAGATATATGAAGCTTGGTTAATATTGATGATTAATTTATTTAAAGTTGACTCAAATAAAATAAAATACATATTTCATGTTGAAGAGGTCATGCTCATGTGAACTTGAGAAAGTTTGTTTCATGTTTAGATATATATGTTTGAGATGTTTTTGGGTGCGTGTTGTGTTTATGTCCGTGTAAGATTTACCTATCAATATGTGAACACAACACGACTTGCATTTAAAATTTGGTTTACCTAAACACATAGATAAAAAAAAGTTATTAAAAATACAAATAGAAAATAATATCGTGTGTGTAAAACATCATATCTCAACCGATAGAGAGAAATAAGCTCATTTGGTTGAATTATAATCGAAAGAGAAAAACAAAAAGAAAAAAAGAATCCTCGTTTTTTATTTTGTATATTTCGTGAACGCCAAACGTCACGTCTTTATTTTCTAGAAAAAAAAATAACCCAATAGAAATCTTATCTTATAATTCTAATAAAGCAATAAAATCTTTGCCACATGTCTTATTTATAAATGGTCCACATTACCACCGCCACATGTCAACCTCCCAATAAATTACCAATTTAGTAATAATCAATTAAGATTAATTACCAATTTTATCAAAACTAAAATTTTATTTTAAAATTTTAAAAAAATAAATATAGATTTAATTAATTTAGTCAATAATTTTAGTCTTTTATAGAAAGTAATCAACAACTTGTCAAACATAATAAAATTTTAAATGTTATAAATTTTTTATATCAATCATAATTTTCAAATTTCTTGATCATTATCTTTTTCTTTTGTATTTATTAATATTATTACTCTCTATTTAGCCCGTGTATTACACGGGTTACTAACCTAGTGTGTCATATAGTAAGAAAGAGGGGAAAGAGGGGAAAGAGGGTTTGAAGCCCTTAGTCTTCATTTTAATGGGTATAGTTATGAATTGAAGCCTTAGGTGATGTTTGGTTCGTGAAATTCAATGAAATTGAAATTGCAAAGTTTTCATTTGAAAGTTCTTCTTAGTTAGGTTATGGATAAATTTAAATTTGAATTAATTTATTTAATCAATGGAATTTGAGGTCATGCAAATTTCCTTCATTAAAGTGAAGGATTTCTAAAAATAGTATTAAATTTCATTAATTAAAGAAACTCATTGCATTTCAAATTCCTTCGTTAACCAATCAAGAACAATTTTTAAAAGGAAAAAATTCAATTCCAATTCTATTAAATTCCATGAACCAAACGTCATCTATTAGGCTTTTGTCCACCCACCCATACGTTCCAAAAATCTTCGCCTTTCCTTGGCTTCGGAAAGCCTACAGTTTGAAAATCGAAACCAATCGACCTTATGTTAAGAAGCACGGTATGGAAGCCGATTTGAAACCACAATACCGGTGGAACCCTAGGGACGAAACCGAAAGGTATACCCCGCCTACCATGGAATAATACTATTAAATAGAAGATGTTCTTTCTAAAAAAAATTAATATGTAAATGTTGAAATGAATGACACCCGGTTAATGTTTAAATCTAAAAATATACATAATTTATTATTATTATTATTATTATTATAATTATTATTATTATTATTAATTATTATTATTATTATTATTATTATTATTATTATTATTATTATTTTCATTCAAATAAGTATTATAAAAATAATATATTTTTAACTTTTAAGTGGAGGTTTGGTTGAAGATGTAAACAAACAATTGGAGCAGATTAGAAAGGACGGAGTAAATGCCGTTATCGTCTACGGTGGGGGTACACCATTTCTTCCTGTGATCGCAATTGCTGCTGTCTTCCCAATTGACCCTCCCTCTCAAATAAAACAATTAACCCCACCCCACCCCACCCCTGTCAATCTTCATATTTCTTCTTCATCATCATCATCAACCACCGCCGCTCCGTTGAATGGGCTATTTGTCTTGTAAAGCTGAATCAGCAACCTCAGTTCATACACCATCGAAGAAATCCAACAAATCACCAGAGTTTCTTCAACGAGATGAAGCAGATTCCGTCAAAACCAAAATTCAGCACTTCAATTACAGCGATTTGGAAGCCGCCACCAACAACTTCTCCGATCAGAAGCTTCTAGGCCGCGGCAGTCATGGATTAGTCTACAAAGCCCTCCTCCAGAACGGCCGTCTCGTCGCCGTCAAAAAACCCTCACACCGCAACATCCACCGCCATTCCTCCCTGCCGGAAAACGAGGTAGAAAACGAAATTGACATCCTCTCCAAACTCCACAGCCCGCATCTCGTCAATCTAGTCGGCTTCACCACAAACACACCGCACCAAAACCGGTTATTAGTCGTCGAATTCATGAGCAACGGGACTTTATACGACACGTTGCATCTCCATCCACAGCCGCCGAATTGGGGGCGGAGGATCCGACTGGCCGTACACACGGCTAAAGCCATCGAAACCCTACATTCATCCATTCCGCCGGTGATCCACCGCGATATCAAGTCTGCAAACATTCTAATCGACCGGAATTTCAACGCGCGATTGGGCGATTTCGGGCTAGCCCTCCGGTGCCACGTGGACGACTTCCGGCTGTTATCAACGCCCCCCGCCGGAACGATGGGGTATCTCGATCCCGGCTACGTAACGCCGGATAATTTAAGCACGAAAACCGATGTCTTCAGTTACGGGATTCTGTTATTGGAGATGATTAGCGGTAGGAAAGCCATTGACGTCAGCCATTCTCCACCGTCGATTGTTGATTGGGCGATTCCGTTGATCAGGAGAGGTAAACTTGTGACGGTTTTCGACCCCAGGATCCCTCCACCCAAGGATCCGATGGTCAGGAAGCAGTTGGCGGTCATTGCCGCGAAATGCGTAAGATCCTGCAGAGAAAGGAGGCCGTCGATGAGCGAAATTGTGGAATCGCTTAGTTTGTTGACTAAGTTGGTTCCTTTACGATCATCCTGGAACGGTTTGAGTAATCCTTGTTTGATGGTCGAGACGGTTGGAAGACCGGTGGAGTCGAAGAAGTCAAACCAGATGATGAGTAGAAGGGTGTATTCCGATCTAGGGTTACGAAACAATCTGTCGGATCTTATGGCGACAAGGGTTGACAATGAAGAAGATGAAAGCCCCAAAAACAGGTCGTCGAGATTGAAGAACGAGGGTTCGATTCAGGAACAAACTTCTTCTAGTAGATTTTACATTGTCACTAGATCAAAGTCTGCTGATAAAACTCGTGTGTGAAGTGAAATCTTTTGTTTTCATTGTTTGTTTATTGGAAATGTATGTAGCATAGGGATTGATTGATTGTGTTTCAATCTCTTGATTTGTCCCTTTAGAATTTAGATGCATAAGAATTGATCGATACTGTGCTTGATCTTTCAGCTGGAAAGATCAGGATGGGTATCTTTTCTTTTGTATTTGTTCATTGTTCAAAGATTTACAACATCTTGTTGGTATTTTTCAAGAGTATTAATTAATACCATCGGCTTTGGTTTTATATCGACAGCACAGATTTTGATTATTTGACAAATGGATACGGATATCCGCCCCACGTTTAGAAACAAGAAAGATGAGTTATAGATGTTAGGATTAGGCTATGTGTAATGATATATTGTGATTCACAAAAACATCCTCGATCACCACCTCTAGGCTTTGTGAGGGCGTTTTGGGCTCTCCGCGACCCCAACAACCGTATGCACTGATTTTTTTTTTCTTTGGCTTTTTAAGTTTTTTCCTATCAATCAAATAATTACATATAATCTTTTCTTTTAAAATAATATACCTCATATTCTAAAATCATCATTTATATGATTACCCCACTATACATTTACTACAATGATTGGGTGTATGTGTATGACAATAGTGGCATTAGTATCACTTTTTTCATCACACAACTTTATCACTATACATAGCGACTAAAAACGTTTAAATTTTTTTATTATACTTCAATATAAATTTTCAATATAAATGAGACACTGGAATGCTACGAGAGAGATGAGAAAGATAGACTTTCTGACTTCCATCATTTAGATTGAAGTTTTAACATGAAAAACTCATTATTTGAATATAAACTCCTTATTTAATATCTAAAAATGCAGTAACTTTTCATATATATATATATATATATATATATATATATATATATGGGTAGGGATCCGTAGAAAACCCTTCATTTTCAGAAAACCTGGAAAACCACTTTCTGACCATTGATTTAAAATTAAAGGTTGAGATCAAATAAGGGCAAGATGGTAAATTTGGGAGGTTTAATGAAGGACATAATAGACAAATCACATTTTTATTAATAAATGTTTTAATTAACTTCTCTCTCTAATCTCCTCTTTCCTAAAATATATATATATCTCTCTCTCTCCCTCCTTTAATTTTAAATTTCAGACCAAATTTTAGAAAAGAAAAAAAACAAATTTATAAAAGAAAAAAAATCGTTGATCACCAGTACACCACTAGAGACCGGGCCGCTGCATGTCATGCCCACTGTGAACTCACCAACCGTTAGGGTTTGACACCAACTCTCTTGAAGGGTTTGACACCAACTCTCTTCAACTCTGAAGGGTTTGACACCAACTCTCTTGCAGGCTGTGGCTCTAACTTCAGCTGGAATTCTTTCAGTTTCTTCTATTTCATTGATAGCAGGTGTAGAAGTCAACTTCTCCCCCAATTTGACAGTATCAGCTTCAACAGCTTCTATGTTAGTGTTTGAAGGACCTGCCTCGGCATCAGTTGGAGTAGCCTTGACCAAGTAGCAACAGTTGAGTTTAAGTGATCAACCTGTGTGTGACATCCGAGAATTTCAAGGTTTACTTCCGTTAGACATTTCCGTTAGTTACGTTATAAGTGTTAACTTAGTAACTAATACTTAACTAGGCCGAATACGTCCACGTCCTTTGGTTGATCACCGAACCCGCCCATATGTGCTATGTATTCATTATGGTTGTCATTACGTGCAATATGATTCAAAATGCATGATTTAATATTATGAATAGCATGACGAATTGTAAATCCTTGATTATGTGAAAACTGACCACTTTTGGGTAACCAGCGAAACTACCGGGCGAAACTATAATGTCGCCCGGCAGCTTGTTGGCTCACTTGTGACCAGAGCCAGTTTCGCTTGGCCAGCGAAACTGCCAGCGAAACTAGGCCCTGATATATAATCACATAAAGCCCTAGTTGCCTCATTTTGTTGCACCATTCTGTCCAAAACACACACACACCTCTGGAAATCTGGTCAGTCGAGAAACACAACCAAACATCAAGATCTCAGCCTCAAGACAACATCCATTCGATTCCTTAATCGAATCGTGAGTCCCAAAACCCTTCTTTCATGCCTTTTCTATGTGTTTCTTCATAAAGCATGCCTAGATCTTTGTGTTATTGTTAGATCTTCTGATATGTTGCTTAGGATTGCTAGATCTACCATAAAGTTGATAACTTTACATGTGAAATCCATCCATGACAAAGATTTATGCTATTTTAGTCATTTTAGGGTTTTATATGTATTTTGGGTGATTTGATGACAAAATGCATGTTTAAGGTGTTAAAGCTTACTAATTTATGTTGGTAAATGCCCATGTATGCTAAATAATGAATTGCATGTAAAGATGGAAGCTGTTAGGTTGATTTTTAGGCTGATCCGTATGTTTTTCGCGACCAGCGAAACTGTGGTGTTCTCTGGGCGAAACTGTCCAGCGAAATTATGTATATCTCCTTCCAGCGACACTATTCAGCGAAACTATAGTGTCGCTGGGTAAACCAACCAGACCAGCTCGAGCGAATCTACCGAGCGAAATTCCCTGAACGAAAGTTCAAACCAGTTTCGGGCGAAACTAGGCTAGCGAAACTGTGCCAACAGTTTCGAGCGAAACTAGCCTAGCAAAACTGTGCCATCGGGTGTTGCCTAGCGAAAGTGCTGCCCGTGCACACAGCGAAATTGACTAGCGAAACTGCTAGCGAAACTGAGACCAGAATCTAAACTTGTATAATTTGCTTGAATGTTATGCCATGACTTACATGATTATGCCATGATGATACATGCTTTGATTTCTGATATATAAGAACCCTTGTTTATGATCAACCATCGGTGTCGTGTGTCTGTATGTCGAGTCATAGTTCCAACGTGCTATGTTATGGGCCATAGTGACGTTAAGTAAAGATTAGACACAAAACTAATACTTAAGACCTAAACGTGTTCATAGGTCTTCATTAAGCATACTTGGAATATTAGCAAATGTAGCAGTGCAACCAAAGGTGAGTGTCACTAACCCAGTTACCGTGAACCCGTTTGGGTCACACCGATCAACTAAAAGTAAAACAATGCTGACAAACTCGAGAGTGCGAGGCACCTCCCTGATGAACGTGAAAACTCGGAGTGCTCGGCACCCATTGGATGAACTTGAAGTGTTTTATGGGAAACACTTGTGAAACTTAACAAACTATTTCTGAAACAAAAACCGTTTTAATATGGCTAGCGTAGGTTAAAGTCTAAACCACATGATATCACATGATTTCTAAGGATGCCTTGAAAACTTAAAAGTCCTCAACTAAATTGTACCATTAATTGTAAAGCGAGGGGATGTTGGGTAGATCTACTGGAGTTTGACAAACTCCGCCCCGTGGCACGGGGAGTGCACGGAGGTACAATATCAGCCTATCTGACCGTGATCCCGAGAGGACACGGGGGAGGCAAATCCGCGATGACGTAGGTCCGCAGTACTAGATGGCACGGCCACTACAATAAATTACAGTCAGCTTTGGTGCAAACTTCCTTAGTGCATGGAACAACGGATTAGCTACCCGCGATATCGGTTGAGCACTTTAACTATACAAAACAAGTACATACCCGATAACGTAGGTTATGGACAATACTTTTACTAAACCACGACACTATGATTCTGATTAACACAAGCATTGCTTTTCACAAATAAAATGTACATAAAGATACGTTCATACGATTATGATTATTAGACCGGGCCGCTGTGTGACAAGCCCACTGTGAACTCACCAACCGTTAGGTTGACATTTGCGTGGTTTAAACTTTTGCAGATCGCTAAGGAGTATCCGCTAGAGGTTGGCATGGCACGAGAGGATATTTATCTTTATTTGACTAAACTTGGGAATTTTAAAAACAATGTTTATGTAAAGCACGTGGTTAGTGCTAAGACAATATTTTATTCCGCTGCGTTGCATTTGAGACTTTACTTTATAATTGACTTTTGAACTAACTCTGATTCATTTAGTATTTGTAACTAATGGTTGTGGATCCTGGTCTAGCCGCACCCCTTAACGGTATAAACTCCGTTAGTGGTTATTTGGGGGTGTGACACTGTGCTTGAAGGTTCAGGTACAATTTCGTCAATTCAGGTAGTGTAAAGTTGTCCTCAACTGGCTTTTTACCAGTATCCCTGGACAAAACCAAGCTATCAATCCGAGATTGATCAGCAGTGGTACCCACGGCTTCTTGGCACCTGGGATTCTCTTCATCTGTTTTAGCAACCCTTGGTTCCAATGGAGGACTTCTAGGTGCTGATTCAGAGAAGATTGCCGCAGATTGGGTCTTATTGATGTTACTGCTGGCACCAAGATCCAGTGGGGATCCTTGGGCAGCAACAGCCCTTTCTGCATGAATCTCTTCCAAACTCCTGAGATTCACCTCCGGTGAGGAGTGGGGGCTCAATGCTACAATGTCTTGGCCTATGTGACACCCGAGAATTTCAAGGTTAACTTCCGTTAGACAAACCCGTTAGTTACGTTATAAGTGTTAACTTAGTAGCTAATGCATAACTAGGCCGAATACGTCCACGACCTTTGGTTGATCACCGAACCCGTCCATATGTGTTATGTGTTCATCATTGATTGTCCTTATGTGCAATGTGACTTAAATACATGACTTATTATTGTGAATAGCATGATAAATTGTAAATACTTGATTATGTGAAAACTTGCCCTTTTTGGTCGCCAGCGAAACTACCGGGCGAAACTATAGTGTCGCCCGGTAGCCAGCTAAGATAATCCAATGACACGAGACCAGAGCTAGTTTCGCCTGGCCAGCGAAACTGCCAGCGAAACTGGCTCCTGATATAAATAATCTTGATAAACCCTAGTTTCTCCATTTGCCTCATTTCATCACAAACACACACACACAATTCTCTGGAAACTGGTCAGCCGAGAAAACCATCAAGAAACCGAGACCTCAGCCTCAAGACCATCACCTCATCTCATCTATCGATCCTAGAACCAACCGTGAGTCCCAAAACTATGTTTTCTTGCTTCTTCTACGTGTTTCTTTATAAAGTATGTTCAAACCTTCATGAAAACTTGTATGCTTCTGAGATAGTGCTTAGGGATGCTAGATCTACCATAAAGTCAGCAACTTTACGTTTAAAAACAAACCATGATGATGATTTATGCAATTTTGGCCATTTTAGGGTTTAGAAGTGTTTTTAGAGATTTGATGATTAAAATGCATGTTAAACGTGTTAAAGCTGCTTGATTTATGTTGGTAAATGCCTATGTATGCTAGATAATGAATTGCATGTAAGATCAGAAGCCGTTAGGTTGATTTTTAGGCAAATCCGTATGTTTTTAGCGACCAGCGAAACTGTCTGTTCTCTGGGCGAAACTAAGTAGCGAAACTATATCTCCTTCCAGCGACACTACCCAGCGAAACTATAGTGTCGCCGGGTAACCTGACCAGACCAGCTCGAGCGAAACTACCGAGCGAAATACCTGAACGAAAGTTCAAACCAGTTTCCCTGCGAAACTAGGCTAGCGAAACTGCGTCAGCAGTTTCGGGCGAAACTAGCCTAGCGAAACTGTGTCACCGGGCATTGCCTAGCGAAAGTGCTGCCCGTGCACCTAGCGAAACTGCCTAGCGAAACTATGCTAGCGAAACTAAGACCTGACCTAAAAACCAAACTTGTGAAATTTGCTTAAGTGTTATGCCATGACTTACATGATTATGCCATGATGAAACATGTTTGATATCTGATTTATATGAACCCTTGTTTATGATCAACCATCGGTGTCGTGTGTCGGTATGTCGAGTCATAGTTGCAACGTGCTATGTTATGGGCCATAGTGACGTTAAGTAAAGATTAGACACGAAACTAATACTTAAGACCTAAACGTGTTCTAGGTCTTCGTTAAACAACAATATTTGGATTACTTGAAGTGTAGCAGTGCAACCAAAGGTGAGTGTCACTAACCCGCTTACCGTGAGTCCGTTTGGGCCACACCGAATAACTTAACGAAAACAATGCTGATAAACTCTAGAGTGCTAGGCACCTACTGATGAACATGAGAACACGGGATGCTTGCCACCCACTTGATGAACGGAAGTGTTTTATGGGAAACACTTGTGAACTCTGAACAAACTATTTTTGAAACAAAACTGAAAACGTTTTAATATGGCTAGTGTAGGTTAAAGTCTGAACCATATGATATCACATGTTTTCTAAGGATGCCTTATAACTTAAAAGTCCTCAACTAAAATTTGTGCCATTAATTGTAAAGCGAGGGGATGTTGGGTAGATCTACTGGAGTTTGACAAACTCCGCCCCGTGGCACGGGGAGTGCACGGAGGAACAATATCAGCCTATTTGACCGTGGTCCCGGGGAGGACACGGGGGAGGCAAAAACCGCGATGACGTATGTCCGCACCATACGGGATGGCTCGGCCCCCACAAAATAAGTCAGCTTTGGTACAAACTTCCTTAGAGCATGGAACAACGGATTAGCTACCCGCGATATCGGTTGAGTCCTTTAACTTTACGGAACTAGTACATACCCGATGACGTAGGTCACGGACAAACCATTTATAAACTGAGATTTAATTACGAGCATTGCTTTTCACAAATAAATAACTTGTAAGTATACCTGGATACGATTTATGATTATGAGACCGGGCCAATGCATGACAAGCCCACTGTGAACTCACCAACCGTTAGGTTGACACTTGCGTGGTTTAAACTTTTGCAGATCGCTAAGGAGTATCCACCGGAGGTTGGCATGGCACGTGAAGACTCTTATTTTTGATTTAACTTAAGTTGGGAATTTATAAAACAATGAATTTGTAAGGCACGTGGTTAGTGCCAGGATAACTATTTCCGCTGCGCATGTAATTTAAGACTTTGATTTATAACTTGTGGTTGAACTAACCCTGATTCGTTTAGTATTTGTAACTATGGTTGTGGATCCTGGTCTAGTCGCGCCCCTTAACGGAATAACTCCGTTAGTGGTATTTTGGGGGTGTGACAGATTGGTATCAGAGCCATAAGTTGCAGAGAACTGGAATCATTTTTGAAAACGATTTGGAAACTGCAACTTGAAAACCTTGGTTACAAAACGAATAAACAAATTCCCAAAGACAAAATTTTTACGTGCCAACCTGGGATACTCGCTCTGCTGTGTAAGTAAAGGCTTAATACGTATGTATATATATATAAATATATATGTATAGACCGTGTCTAAGTAGTCTAACGGAAGACCTTAGGAAATTTTCACACACGAATACGAAATGCGACCGCAAATACGCACACTACTCTGGGGAAAGCGACAACGAAACGATGCTACACGCTACGTCCTGATTTCTACTACGACGACTACGCCGACTGTGACTTTATGGGAAGCCGACCTTCGACGATAGCACTCACGACGTTCTCCGACGACGCCTCGATTTTGCACAAAATTTTTCTGGACTAATAGTGGGATAACGGGAACTGGCTAATATACATATTATGGGATATGTATGATGTATAACTGTGACTGAACACTGGCTACTTTAACTGTTCAGCAAGATGTCTGGAAGAGGAAACGGAAGAGGCGGCATAAACATGACGCCTGCACAGCTGCAAGCAATGATTACTGAACATGTGCAAGCCGCGGTGGCAGCCGTCCAAGCTGCATATGCCACACAGGGTAACTATTATGCCGGTTAAGGCACAAAGCAATTATATCATGACCTGTTTAATTTTAAAATCCGAACTATTTATACATCAGGAAACCAGCACCACTGCACGTTCAAGTCCTTCATGGACTGTAAGCCGATGACATTTTCCGGCGAAGAAGGAGCTGTAGGACTCCTTAGGTGGATTGAGAAGTCCGAAAAGGTTTTCTCCATGTGTAACTGCCCAGCTGAAAACAAGGTGAAGTTTGCTACTGGTACCTTCGAAGGAGCCGCACTCTCCTGGTGGAACACTGAAATTCAGATGGTTGGGCTAGACGCGGCTAATAACATGCAGTGGGCAGCATTTAAGGAGCTGATCATGGAAGAATACTGTCCACGTGACCAAGTCAAGAAGCTTGAGGGTGAATTCCTGAATTTGAAGATGTCTGGGTCTGAAGTCGAACAGTACACCGCACGATATCATGAGTATGAGGTTCTATGTCCCACAATGGTCGAAGCTGAGTTCAAACGCATTGAGCGTTATCTGGAAGGCCTCGCGCCTCAAATCAAAGGATTGGTGACTGCCAGCAACCCCGCTACCGTGCAGCAAGCCATTCGTTTGGCTCACAAACTTACTGATCAAGAGGTCGAGAAAGGTACTCTACCTGCGAAAGCCACCGAGAAGACTGCCTTGAGTGGCAAGAGGAAGGCTGATGATGAAGCTCCTGAAAACTCGATGAATGTTCAGAGTGTTGGAAACAGCACTGGGAGGTCTTATAACTCCCAAGGTCAAAGCAAGAGGTCCGGGAATAACAGTGGCAACTACCGCCAGGGCGGAAATGGTCAGAGCAACTACAAGGGTAATCTACCCATGTGCAACAAATGCGGGAAACATCATGCTGGGGTTTGCAGAAAGAGTCTGAGCTGTGAAAGGTGTGGTAAGGGAGGCCACGAAGCGAAGGACTGTTGGGCAACTTTACCAGAGCAGCAAAACCGCCCCAGAAGGAACAACAACAATCATGGGAACAACTATGGGAACAATCGGGGCAATGAAAACAATGGCCAGAACCGCAACAATGAAGCTCCCAGGGGAAACGGTAACGGGAATTGTTATGAATGTGGTGCTCCAGGCCACATTAAAAGAGACTGCCCTCAGCTAAGAAGACAAGGGAACGGAAATCAGGGAAATAACGGTGGGAATGGTAACGGTGGAGGTAATGGTAATGGGAATGGCAATGGTAATGGTGGAAACGGAAATGGTGGAAATGGTAGAGGTCGAGCTTTCGTCATGGGCCAGGGTGAAGCTCGCAATGACGCCAACGTGATTAATGGTAAATTTATTTTGAACGGTTTCTTTGCTACTGTTTTATTTGATTCTGGTGCTGAGAAAAGTTTATTTCCACTAAATTTGCTAAATTGATTAACGCTAAACCGATCGACTTAGATGCTAAATATGTGGTAGAGCTAGCTAATGGTAAACTTCATGATACGACTCAGATAGTTAAGGGCTGTAAGTTAGAACTAGCTGGCCATACCCTAGGAATTGACCTTATGCCTTTCCCGATTGGTAGTTTCGACGTCATAGTAGGAATGGATTGGTTATCCGAAAACCGAGCTGAAATTTTATGTAAGGAAAAAGTGGTTCGTATTCCACTCAAAGACGGTAAAGTGTTAACGGTCCAAGGTGAAAAAGGTGGAACAGTCACCGGCATTATTTCATTCCTTAAAGCTCAGAAATGCCTCCGTAAGGGTTACTTCGCGATTCTTGCAAACGTCACTGACACGACACATCCCGAGCGCAAAATTGATGATTACCCGATAGTTCGCGACTTCCAAGATGTATTTCCTGAAGATCTGCCTGGCTTGCCTCCATTTCGACAAGTTGAGTTTGGGATCGATTTAGCCCCAGGTGCCGCTCCGATCGCACGCGCACCTTACCGATTGGCTGTAAGTGAACTCAACGAACTCTCCTCACAACTGCAAGAGCTACTCGACAAGGGGTTTATTCGTCCAAGTTCGTCTCCATGGGGAGCTCCGGTACTGTTTGTTAAGAAGAAGGATGGAACGTTCCGCATGTGTATCGACTATAGAGAGCTTAATAAAGTTACGATCAAGAATCGGTATCCACTTCCTCGAATCGACGATCTCTTCGATCAACTGCAAGGTTCAAGCTACTACTCAAAGATCGATCTACGGTCTGGTTATCACCAACTTCGTGTTCGTGAGGAGGATGTTCCTAAGACTGCTTTTAGAACTCGGTATGGACACTACGAGTTCCTGGTGATGCCGTTTGGGCTAACCAATGCACCTGCCGTATTTATGGATCTGATGAATCGAGTGTGCAAGCCATACCTCGATAAGTTTGTGATAGTCTTCATCGACGATATTTTGATCTACTCTAAGACAAAGGAAGAACACGAGGAGCATCTGCGTCTTATTTTGGAATTGCTCCGCAAGGAACAGCTCTACGCCAAGTTTTCAAAGTGCGACTTTTGGATCCGCGAAGTCCAGTTTCTTGGACACATTGTTAATGAGGAAGGAATTCATGTCGATCCAGCCAAAGTGGAAGCAATAAAGAATTGGTCTACCCCAAGAGCGCCAACAGAAATCCGACAATTTTTAGGACTTGCCGGATATTATCGAAGGTTTATTAAGGGTTTCTCTCAAATAGCTTAACCCTTAACAGCCTTAACGCACAAAGGAGTGCAATACAGATGGGGTGAAAAAGAAGAGCGCGCGTTCCAAACGCTTAAAGATATGCTATGTTCGGCTCCAATTCTTGCGTTGCCCGATGGAGTTGACGACTTTGTGGTTTATTGCGATGCATCAATCCAAGGACTCGGCTGCGTGTTGATGCAACGAGATAAAGTGATTGCCTATGGGTCCAGGCAACTAAAGGATACTGAAAAGAATTATACAACGCATGATTTGGAAATGGGAGCCGTTGTTCATGCACTCAAGATTTGGAGACATTACCTATATGGAACAAAGTGCACAATATTCACCGATCATAAAAGTTTATAGCACATCTTTGATCAGAAAGACCTCAACATGCGGCAAAGAAGGTGGGTTGAATTATTGAACGATTATGATTTGGCTATTAAATATCATCCGGGAAAAGCAAATGTGGTGGCAGATGCCCTAAGCAGAAAAGAATACGAAAAACCTCGTCGGGTACGAGCGCTTCAACTTACAATACATTCAGGATTGCCGGATCGAATCCGTGACTGCCAACGAGAAGCTTTGAAAGCAGAAAACTTCGCAGCTGAAGCACTGCGTGGTGTAGATGGCCATTCTGAAGTTAAGTCCGATGGACTCACGTACTATAACGACAGAATCTGGATTCCTTTGTTTGGAAATCTCCGTGAGCTCGTGATGGACGAGCCTCACAAGTCAAGATACTCGGTGCACCCTGGATCAGATAAAATGTATCAGGACTTGAAAAATCTTTATTGGTGGCCGAACATGAAAGCCGACATTGCGCGATATGTGGCTAAGTGTCTTACATGCTCAAGAGTCAAGATTGAATACCAAAAGCCTTCTGGTTTACTGCAACAACCAAAGATCCCAGAATGGAAATGGGAGGATATCTCAATGGATTTTGTAACGGGACTACCTCATCGATCAAATCAACCGGATGCGATTTGGGTTATCATCGATCGGTTAACCAAATCTGCACATTTCATTCCGATGAAGGAAAGTGATAATATGGATAAATTGACAAAGCTGTACATCGACAAAATTGTAAAGCTTCACGGTGTGCCTAAGACTATCATTTCCGATCGAGATCCTCGATTTACTTCCCGGTTATGGCAATCAATGCAGGAAGCATTGGGAACCCGACTAGATATGAGTACAGCCTATCACCCACAAACAGATGGTCAATTGGAACGAACGATTCAAACCTTAGAAGATATGCTCCGAGCTTGCGTCCTTGACTTTGGGAAAGATTGGGAGACTCACCTTCCACTGGTGGAGTTCTCTTACAACAATAGCTATCATTCAAGCATCGGTGCAGCCCCTTTTGAAGCACTTTACGGCAGAAAATGTAGATCGCCCGTGTGTTGGGCCGAAACGGGTGAGAAAGGGCTCACTGGACCGGAAGTTATCCATGATATGACCGAGCGAATTATCCAAATTAGGCAACGGCTAGCTGCAGCACGTGATCGACAAAAGAGTTATGCCGACAAACGCCGAAAACCTCTAAAGTTTGAGGTGGGTGACAAAGTATTGTTGAAGGTATCTCCCTGGAAGGGAGTGATACGCTTTGGGAAGCGTGGAAAGTTAAATCCTCGCTACATCGGTCCGTTTGAAATTATTGGGGAAGTAGGCCCGGTGGCCTATCGATTGCAACTCCCTGCTGAACTCGATGGAGTTCACAACGTGTTTCACGTTTCCAATCTAAAGAAATGTCTGGCTGAAGACATTGAAATAATTCCTCTGGAGGAATTGGAAGTTGACGAACATCTGAGATTTATTGAGCAACCAGTAGAAATCATGGGACGCGAAGAGAAAGCCCTCAAACGTAGCAAGATTCCGATCGTCAAGGTGCGATGGAACTCAAGGCGTGGACCTGAATATACTTGGGAGCGTGAGGATCAGATGAAGAAAAAGTATCCTCACTTGTTTGAGCAAACGTCCACAGAAACTCAAGGTATGATTTAATTTTGGGGACCAAAATTCCTTAACAGGAGGAGGATGTGACAACCCTAAAACTTTTTGCCTTCTTTCCCCAGCGACGACAGCAACGACGACAGCTGATGCTGCGAACGCTACGACACAAGAATAATTTTCGGGACGAAAATTCCAATTTCAGGGGAATGATGTGACACCCGAGAATTTCAAGGTTAACTTCCGTTAGACAAACCCGTTAGTTACGTTATAAGTGTTAACTTAGTAGCTAATGCATAACTAGGCCGAATACGTCCACGACCTTTGGTTGATCACCGAACCCGTCCATATGTGTTATGTGTTCATCATTGATTGTCCTTATGTGCAATGTGACTTAAATACATGACTTATTATTGTGAATAGCATGATAAATTGTAAATACTTGATTATGTGAAAACTTGCCCTTTTTGGTCGCCAGCGAAACTACCGGGCGAAACTATAGTGTCGCCCGGTAGCCAGCTAAGATAATCCAATGACACGAGACCAGAGCTAGTTTCGCCTGGCCAGCGAAACTGCCAGCGAAACTGGCTCCTGATATAAATAATCTTGATAAACCCTAGTTTCTCCATTTGCCTCATTTCATCACAAACACACACACACAATTCTCTGGAAACTGGTCAGCCGAGAAAACCATCAAGAAACCGAGACCTCAGCCTCAAGACCATCACCTCATCTCATCTATCGATCCTAGAACCAACCGTGAGTCCCAAAACTATGTTTTCTTGCTTCTTCTACGTGTTTCTTTATAAAGTATGTTCAAACCTTCATGAAAACTTGTATGCTTCTGAGATAGTGCTTAGGGATGCTAGATCTACCATAAAGTCAGCAACTTTACGTTTAAAAACAAACCATGATGATGATTTATGCAATTTTGGCCATTTTAGGGTTTAGAAGTGTTTTTAGAGATTTGATGATTAAAATGCATGTTAAACGTGTTAAAGCTGCTTGATTTATGTTGGTAAATGCCTATGTATGCTAGATAATGAATTGCATGTAAGATCAGAAGCCGTTAGGTTGATTTTTAGGCAAATCCGTATGTTTTTAGCGACCAGCGAAACTGTCTGTTCTCTGGGCGAAACTAAGTAGCGAAACTATATCTCCTTCCAGCGACACTACCCAGCGAAACTATAGTGTCGCCGGGTAACCTGACCAGACCAGCTCGAGCGAAACTACCGAGCGAAATACCTGAACGAAAGTTCAAACCAGTTTCCCTGCGAAACTAGGCTAGCGAAACTGCGTCAGCAGTTTCGGGCGAAACTAGCCTAGCGAAACTGTGTCACCGGGCATTGCCTAGCGAAAGTGCTGCCCGTGCACCTAGCGAAACTGCCTAGCGAAACTGCCTAGCGAAACTATGCTAGCGAAACTAAGACCTGACCTAAAAACCAAACTTGTGAAATTTGCTTAAGTGTTATGCCATGACTTACATGATTATGCCATGATGAAACATGTTTGATATCTGATTTATATGAACCCTTGTTTATGATCAACCATCGGTGTCGTGTGTCGGTATGTCGAGTCATAGTTGCAACGTGCTATGTTATGGGCCATAGTGACGTTAAGTAAAGATTAGACACGCAACTAATACTTAAGACCTAAACGTGTTCTAGGTCTTCGTTAAACAACAATATTTGGATTACTTGAAGTGTAGCAGTGCAACCAAAGGTGAGTGTCACTAACCCGCTTACCGTGAGTCCGTTTGGGCCACACCGAATAACTTAACGAAAACAATGCTGATAAACTCTAGAGTGCTAGGCACCTACTGATGAACATGAGAACACGGGATGCTTGGCACCCACTTGATGAACGGAAGTGTTTTATGGGAAACACTTGTGAACTCTGAACAAACTATTTTTGAAACAAAACTGAAAACGTTTTAATATGGCTAGTGTAGGTTAAAGTCTGAACCATATGATATCACATGTTTTCTAAGGATGCCTTATAACTTAAAAGTCCTCAACTAAAATTTGTGCCATTAATTGTAAAGCGAGGGGATGTTGGGTAGATCTACTGGAGTTTGACAAACTCCGCCCCGTGGCACGGGGAGTGCACGGAGGAACAATATCAGCCTATTTGACCGTGGTCCCGGGGAGGACACGGGGGAGGCAAAAACCGCGATGACGTATGTCCGCACCATACGGGATGGCTCGGCCCCCACAAAATAAGTCAGCTTTGGTACAAACTTCCTTAGAGCATGGAACAACGGATTAGCTACCCGCGATATCGGTTGAGTCCTTTAACTTTACGGAACTAGTACATACCCGATGACGTAGGTCACGGACAAACCATTTATAAACTGAGATTTAATTACGAGCATTGCTTTTCACAAATAAATAACTTGTAAGTATACCTGGATACGATTTATGATTATGAGACCGGGCCAATGCATGAAAAGCCCACTGTGAACTCACCAACCGTTAGGTTGACACTTGCGTGGTTTAAACTTTTGCAGATCGCTAAGGAGTATCCACCGGAGGTTGGCATGGCACGTGAAGACTCTTATTTTTGATTTAACTTAAGTTGGGAATTTATAAAACAATGAATTTGTAAGGCACGTGGTTAGTGCCAGGATAACTATTTCCGCTGCGCATGTAATTTAAGACTTTGATTTATAACTTGTGGTTGAACTAACCCTGATTCGTTTAGTATTTGTAACTATGGTTGTGGATCCTGGTCTAGTCGCGCCCCTTAACGGAATAAACTCCGTTAGTGGTATTTTGGGGGTGTGACAGCCTATCAGTATGTTCTCATGTAATGAGGTAGGTGAGTTAATAACACCTTCATTTAGGCCAAGATTGAGAGCACTGTCACTCCTAGGTGATAGGGGTTATAGGGGTGAAAATTGTTCAGATGGGGAAGGTACATCTGCTTCTAATGACTCCCCCTCAAATGAAGGTTCATCCCTATGAGAAAATCCCACTTTTAGGCTTTTTGCCTTGAACGGGGTTAGAAGCTTCAAGTTGACTGGTGGTACTAGGTGGAGGAGACCTAGTGACCACAGTTCTCTGTTTTTTAAAAGTGACAGGAAGTGATTCGGTTGAGGAAGTGGCAGTGGTAGTTTTTGTGAAAGCTTTCCTCTTTTTGGATTGAAAAGTTTTTAGAGTAGAGGAAGCTGGGACAGATGTGGGATCAGAGACCATTGGGTTTGTGGTTCTGCCATCTTGAGCATGAGGCTCAGTTGCTGCTACAGTTTCCGTTTGAACCTCAGCAGGAGCAGGTTCATCAGGAAACTGCCTTGGAATTGGTAAGGGATAGTCAGTGTCCCTTCCAAGAAATGCAGTCTTATTTAAAGCTAAGTTTGAAAAAGTTTTCTCATTTAAAAGTTTAGGTTGCAAAATTGTACCAACCCAAACAATTTGGGGGTATTCTTCTGTCACACCCACAAATTTACCACTAACGGAGTTTATACCGTTAAGGGGTGCGAGCAAACCAGGACCACAACCATTAGTTACAAATACTAAACGAATCAGAGTAAAGTCCAAACATTCATCATAAAACGGTTTAAAAGTTTGCAGCGGAAAGAAAAACATGAGTATCTTTGCACTAACCACGTGCTTAAATTACAAAACATAAATCGTTGTTAAATTCCCAAATTTAAGTTCAAAATGAAACAAGTAACTTCGGGTGCCATGCCAACCTCCAGTTGATACTCCTCAGCGATCTGCAAAAGTGAAAACCACACAAGTGTCAACCTAACGGTTGGTGAGTTCACAGTGGGCATGACATGCAACGGCCCGGTCTCATAAGCATATGTATCAACATATAAATAGGTAATAGTTTTGCAAAACGTTTGCCAAGTGTTGAATTATCGAATATGCACTAGTTAAGTAAAGATTAAAGCGGTCAACCAATATCGCCGGTAGCTAATCCGGTTTCCATGCACTAAGGAAGTTCGTACCAAAGCTGACGTAACAGAGTTCGGCATTTGTCGATGGTTGGTGCCTCCAGTTGTGTTCTTCATGGGACCCACAACTAAAATAGGCTGATATTGAACTCCGTTTGGCCTCCAGCCGGTTGGCTACACATTTGTGTACCGCGGAGCAGGGTCTGTCAAACCCTCAGTAGATCTACCCAACATCCCCTCGCTTCGCAAATTAATGGTACTAAATTGTTGAGGACTTTTAAGTTTTAAGGCATCCTTAGAAATCATGTGATATCATTGGTTTTGACTTTAACCTACACAGTCATATTAAAACCGTTTATTCTGGATTTCATTTGAAATCCTAAAAAGAGTTTAAGTGTCAAAATGGTTGTTCCGGATTTCATTTGAAATCCCAAATGAGTTTAAGTATTAAATAGTTGGTTGCGGATTTCATTTGAAACCCCAAGGATGGACAGTTGCAAGTGTTCCCATAAAACACTCCAACTTCCATAACAGATATCCCATTTGGCGATACCTCAAAATGTCAGTGTTGTTTTCCGTTAAGTAAATTCGTTGTGACCCAAACGGGCTCACAATTAGGGGTTAGTGAAACTCACCTTAGGTTGCTCAGCTTACACTTCAATTAATCCAATTATGATTGCTAACGAAGACCTAATAATCACATTAAGGTCTTAGGTGTTAGGTTGTGTCTAAACTTTAACTACGTCACTATGGCCCATAACATAGCACGTTGGAACTACGACTCGACATACCGACACACGACACCGATGGTTGATCATAAACGAGGGTTCACATTACTCAGAAATCAAAGCATGTTTCATGATTGCATAATCATGTAAGTCATGGCATAACATTCAAATAAGTTGCACAAGTTTGGGTTTTGGTCTGGTCACAGTTTCGCTACACAGTTTCGCTACACAGTTTCGCTATGTGCACGGGCAGCACTTTCGCTAGGGTATACCTGATGACACAGTTTCGCTGGCTAGATTCGCCCGAAACTGGTTTGAACTTTCGTTCATATAAGGCACAATTTCGCTATCTAGTTTCGCTCAAAACTAATTTGAACTTTCGTTCAGGAGTCTATGGTTGTTTCGCTCGGTAGTTTCGTTCGAGCAATACACTTAGTTTCGCAGGCGACACTATAGTTTCGCTGTATAGTGTCGCTGTTTGAAAATTCAAACAGTTTGCGAAACTACAGTTTCGCCTAACGAATCTGTTAGTTTCGCTGGTCGCAGAAAACTCGTAAATCAGCCCAAAAATCAATCTAACAGCTTCCATACTTCATATAATTCAGTATCTAGCATGCATAAACATTTACTAACATTAAACAAGCAAATTTAACACCTTAAACATGGATTTTCACCATCAAATCTCCAAGAACACTTTTAAGCATAAAATAACCTAACTAGCATGAATCTTCATTATGGTATGATTTTACACGTAAAGTTTCAGTTTTTATGCTAGATCTAACATTCCTAAGCATCATATCATAAGATCAAACGATTCCATGAACGTTTACACATTCTTTTTAAGAAAACACATAGAAATGCAAGAAAAATGGTTTTGGGGACTCACGGTTTGGTCTCCAAGCTCGATGGATGATCTTCAAGGCTGAGATCATAGTGATTCACAACTGGTCTTGGCTGATGAGAAATGATCCAACGAGAGAGAGAGAGAGAGAGGAGGTGGAGAGTGTGTGTGTGTTTTGTGGTGATGTATGAATTAAATGGAGATTAGGGTTTTATTTTCATTTAAATACTAAGGCTTGGTGGGCTTTCATTGGGATTTGGGCCCCAATGATTAGTCCATCATTAGCCCATGATTAACATGTATGCATACACTTAATTACTTGATTAATCACATAAATACAATTTAGCAATTTGTCACATAATTCAACAAGTAAACAAATAGTCATGCTTTTGATAATTATCATGCGTTTAAATCACGTTGCACGTAATTCCACATAGTGGCAATAATTAAATATAATTAAATAAACACGTAACACATATGGACGGGTTCGGTGATCAACCAAAGGTCGTGGACGAATTCGGCCTAGTTAAGCATTAGTTACTAAGTTAATACTTATAACTAACGGAGATTGTCTAACGGAAGTTAACCTTGGAATTCTCGGATGTCACATCTTCTTTGAGAATATATGTCAAAAACCTAGGGTACACATAAACATATTCAGATTGGATGTTTGATTTTAGGGGCTTGAAAAATTAGGTTAGAAAAATTGAAGTTTTCACTGTTTACCACAGCATAGAAGGCAGAGGCCTGTTCACTAGCAAGGTCGTCAAATCCACCCTTCTTTGGAGTTAGGCATACCGACAGTGTATGAGCCAAGAACCTCCATTTGTATGGTAATTGCACTTTCTTGATAGTTTTGTTTTGCAGGGAACCACCATATCCAATATCTCTGAACAGTCGAAGATACTTCTTGGAATCGACCACTTCATATCCACTGTCATCCCTTAGTTTCAACACCTTTCGCACTTTGGCTTCATCAATTTCCACTTCTGTGCCCTGAACATTTGACATAATCTTGTCACTACCGTTGTCGCCTTTAGTAACCCTAGCATGAGACCAAAAGTCTTCCATAACTTCTTCAAAAATTTCCGCCTCAACAGTGAGCGCGTGATGAAGATGAGATCTTTTGAGGAAGTCTATCATGCAGTTGTAGAAATCTGTCTTGCTTGGTGGTTCTAGGTACGCCACCAAGTTGTGTTCTACAGGAAACTTGGAGTCAGTGACGAGCTTCTTGCCACTTGCCTTCGCATTTGGAGCCATTGTTGATACATGATTTGAGAACGATTGACGGTTAATCGGAGGTTAAACGGAGAGAGTTTGAGAGAATATTTGGGAGAAATTTTTGAGTGGGGTTGAGATAAATGGGGAAAGTGACGGTAAGTTAGGGTTTTTTTACCTTTTTCGGTGATCACGTGGAGGAGAGAGGTTTTAAACAGACGGTTCAGTAACTGATGGGACAGGTGCTTTATGGGTTATACGGTACAACTGGGTAAAGCATGTCTTTATCCAAAAGTAAATTTACTGAAACCTCGGATTTTAAACAGTTAAAAACTTAATGGGTAAATAAATGTATATCCGCTTAGAAAGTTATGCCTTCCGGGTAATTAAATGAGACTTTGACTTTGTTGACCCGGAAGTTCAAGCGGAACCCATTTCTCCTATATTTTAAAAACCATATTTCTTCCGATTGAACTTCAAGCGGATGATTTTCCCCTTGGAAGAAAAGTTTTCAAAAATATTTTCCATGTCATTTGCAAAGCACTTTTCCGATTGAAGTTCACCCGGTGAGTTTCAAAATTGTTTTTCTCACAGGTTGATCCGGAACTTGAAACTGAACATCAACACACATGATTTTTGAAAATTTGTGATAATTTTCCATAGTGTAACAGAGGTTACTGACTATGAACTGAAATGATGTCTAATTATCACAAGATATTTTCTTTTTCTTTTTCTTTTTCTTTTTGTATCAAGAGACGGGCTTTTAAGCACATGTCTCTCTTTTTCTTTTTCTTTTATTTGAAAATTGTGAAAAGTTTTCCAAATCCCCTGAAAGAACTAAGTTGGTTAATCAAGGAAATGAAAATCTAAGAAAATAACCAACAAGCAAAGGAAATTTAAGGAGTACAGGGAAAGAAAAATTGCTGAAAGGAAAAACACCAAAGGTGAAGGATTTAGTCAAACAAGTACTCAATATGAGAACTTCAGTTTTGATAATGATGATCTGCTTAATGAAGCTCCAGTTTTAAATTCTTTAGTACTTAAGGAGTACAAGTATAATGATGCTTATGGCAGACCCAAGACCACTCAGGCTTGGGTCCCCTATAGAAATTAATCAATTCTGATGTGTGCAGGTGCAAAATAAAGGCCAAATTAGCCTATGGGTAGTTGACAGTGGATGCACTCGCCACATGACAGGGAATAAGCATATTCTGGAAAATACAAAAAGAATCTATGGAGGACCTGTTGCCTTTGGAAGCACAAAAGGTCATATCACAACATAAGGTGATGTGACAAATGGACTGGTAAAATTTGACAGAGTCAATTTTGTTGATACATTGAATTTCAACTTGCTTAGTGTCTCACAAATGTGTGACAAGAATTTGAATTTAATGTTTAATGAGAAAGAGGCTATAGTTCTCAAACCTGGTGTCAAAATTCCCGATGAACTAATTATGCTTAAGGCACCCAGGAGAGATGGACTATACATTTTGGATATGTCAGTTGATGCACCCTCATGTGGCACTGCCTGCTTTGTATCCAAACCCTCTGTTGATAAAAGTGATCTCTGGCACAGGAGGTTAGGTCATGTGAACTACAAGAACATGAACATAATTGTAAATCTTGGCTTGGTTAAGGGTCTTCCTAACAAGCATTTTGCATGTTCTGAAAACTGTTTGCCATGTCTCAAGGGCAAGCAACACAGAACCTCTTTTAAGCCAAAAGTTAAGTCTTCTATTTCAAAACCTCTAGAGCTGTTGCACATGGATCTTTTTGGTCTAACTAGAGTAATGAGTTTGGGGAAAAGGTCATACTGTTTTGTAATAATTGATGATTTTTCTAGATACACTTGGGTTTTCTTTCTTAAAACAAAAGATGAAACTGCTGAATTATTGAAAACACTTGTGATAAATTTAGAAAATCAATCTAATCTTAAAGTCAAAACGAGGTGTGACAATGGCACAGAGTTCAAAAATCATGTTTTGAATACATTTTGTGAGGAAAAGGGAATTGTGAGACAATTTAGTGCTCCTAGAACTCCACAGTAAAACGGTGTTGCTGAAAGGAGAAATAGGACACTGATTGAAGCTGCTAGATCTATGTTAGCACACTCCAAGCTCCCTGTGATATTTTGGGCAGAAGCAGTAAACTATGTCCAAAACAGGAATTTAATTGTCAAGGGAAAGAACAAGACACCTTATGAGCTTTGGAGAAAAAGAAAGCCAAACATTTACTTCTTTAAGCCATTTGGTTGTCCTGTTACAATATTAATAACCAATGAGTTATTGCCAAAATTTGCAGAAAAGGCAGATGAGGGATATTCTGTTGGATACTCAGGTGTGTCAAAAGCATACAGAGTGTATAACAAGAGAACCAAAATTGTTGAGAAAACTATAAATGTATCTTTTAATGAAAAATCTACCAACAATTTTGAATCTCAACCCACTTGGTTATTTGATATTGACGCACTAAACACTGCTTTCAACATAACTGTTCATAAGCCCGTGAGCTCTCTAGTGTAGGAACATAACTTATATAGGTCTGCTGATGAACATTGGAAGAGCAACACTGCTGGAACTGAGAAGCAAAACTTTTTCTCTTCAATGAGCATCAAACCTATCTTGCCAGGCAATGGAAAGAAACCTTCTGAAATAATTCAAATTGAAGAAGATATAGTTCCGGTCGAACTTCAAACGGAAAATTCTCCGGCTCAAGTTCAACCGGAAATCTTAATTTCAGAAACTGTTGAAAACAATGATTCCGGGTCAACTGAACCTGAAAATTCAAATGATGAATTCAGTTTTGAGCATCTGACCCACATTTCAGAGGATTCTTCTCATTATACAATTGAAAGTTCAAATCCTGTATCACAAATTGGTGATATTGAGCTTGATCATAGACTTCCTCAGCTCAATATACCCTCAAATGGAAGAATCCATGAGTTCCCTATGTTTCTTGACAGAAGAATCAACAGAGATCATCTAGTGAGGAATATTATTGGAGAAGTGTCAGCACCTGTGTTGACAAGGAGTAGATCTGCTAATGCAAACATCTGTTTGCATGCTGCATTTTTGTCTCAAGAAGTATATGTCAACCAACCTCCTGGCTTTGAGGACCCTCACCATCCTAACAAGGTGTGCAAGCTAATCAAAGCTTTGTATGGTCTCAAACAAGCACCTAGAACCTGGTATGAAACTCTTTCTAACTATCTTTTAGAGAATGGCTACAGGAGAGGGGCCATTGACAAAACACTTTTTGTTAAACTGTTGGTAAGGATATATTGATGTTACAAATCTATGTACATGATATTATTTTTGGTTCATCTAACACTGTTTTGTGCAAGGAGTTTGAAACTTTGATGCAGTTCAAATTTGAAATGAGCTCTATGGGAGAACTAACATTCTTCTTAGGACTACAAGTGAAGCAAATTGCAGATGGAATCTTTCTGAACCAATCAAAGTACATTCAAGATATGTTGAAGAGATTTGATATGCAAGCTTGCTCAAGTGTAAAAACTCCTATATCCACTTCCCACAAGTTAACAAGTGACTTAAGTGGATGTGCACATGTACAGGGCAATGATAGGCTAACTGATGTATCTCACTTCTAGTAGACCTGACATTATGTTCAGTGTTTACTTATGTGCTAGATATCAGTCCTCACCAAAGGAGTCACATATGCTAGCTGTTAAGAGAATCTTCAAGTATTTGAAGGGTCAACCCAAGCTGGGTTATGGTATCCTAAAAATTCTGATTTCTCTTTCAAAGCATTCACAGACAGTGACTATGGTGGTTGTGACATTGATAAGAAATCAACATCAGGAGGATGTCAATTTTTGGGAGAAAGGCTTGTCTCTTGGCAATGCAAGAAACAAACTTGTGTTTCCACTTCAACTGCAGAGGCTGAGTATATTGCTGCCTCAAGTTGTTGTAGTCAAGTCCTTTGGATCCAAAATCAAATGCTTGACTATGGGATCAAATTCATGGAAACTCCTATTCTTGCTGACAACAACAGTGCCATCTCCATCATCAATAATCCAGTAAAGTACTCCAAAACCAAACACATTGACATAAGGTATCATTTTATTAGAGATTGTGCAGAAAAGAATTTGATTAAATTATTCAAAGTTCATACTGATCATCAATTGGCAGATTTGTTTACAAAAGCTTTTGATGACGCAAGATTTTTCTATCTCATCACAGCCATTGGGATGATGAATTTTGAATAAAAACTTTTCACAATTTTCAAATAAAAGAGAGGCATGTGCTTAAAAGCCCGTCTCTTGATACAAAAAGAAAAAGAAAAGGAAAATCTATTGTGATAATTAGACATCATTTCTAAAATAGTCAGTAACCTATGTTACACTATGGTAAATAATCACAAATTTTCAAAAATCATGTGTGTTGATGTTCAGTTTCAAGTTCCGGTTCAACCTGTGAGAAAAACAATTTTGAAACTCACTGGGTGAACTTCAACCGGAAAAATGCTTTGCAAATGACGTGGAAAATGTTTTTGAAAACATTTCTTCCAAGCGGAAAAATCATCCGCTTGAAGTTCAATCGGAAGAAATATGGTTTTTAAAATAAAGGAGAAAATGGGTTCCGCTTGAACTTCCGGGTCAACAAATTCAAAATCTCATTTAGTTACCCGGAAGGCACAACTTTCTAAGCGGATATACATTTATTTACCCATTAAGTTTTTAACTGTTTAAAATCTGAGGTTTCAGTAAATTTACTTTTGAATAAAGACATGCTTTACCCAGTTGTACCGTATAACCCATAAAGCACCTGTCTCATCAGTTACTGAACCGTCTATTTAAAACCTCTCTCCTCTACGTCATCACCGAAAAAGGTAAAAAGCCCTAACTTACCGTCACTTTCCCCATTTCTCTTAGGGATGAACCTTCATTTGAGGGGGAGTCATTAGAAGCAGATGTACCTTCCCCATCTGAACAATTTTCACCCCTACAACCCCTATCACCTAGGAGTGACAGTGCTCTCAATCTTGGCCTAAATGAAGGTGTTATTAACTCACCTACCTCATTACATGAGAACATACTGATAGGCGAAGACACTGTAGCATTGAGCTCCCACTCCTCACCGGAGGCCAATCTCAGAAGTTTGGAAGAGATACATGTAGAAAGGGCTGCTGCTGCCCAAGGATCCCCACTGGATCTTGGTGCCAGCAGTAACATCAATAAGACCCAATCTGTGGTAATCTTATCTGAATCAGCACCTAGAGGTCCTTCATTGGAACCAAGGGTTGCTGAAACAGATGAAGAGAATCACAGGTGCCAAGAAGCCATGGGTACCACTGCTGATCAATCTCTGATTGATAGCTTGGTTTTGTCAAGGGATACTGGTAAAAAGCCAGTTGAGGACAGCTTTACACTACCTGAGTTGATGAAATTGTACCTGAACCTTCAAGCACAGGTTGATCACTTAAACTCAACTGTTGCTACTTTGGTCAAGGCTACTCCAACCGATGCCAAGGCAAGTCCTTCAAACCCTAACATAGAAGCTGTTGAAGCTGATACTATCAAATTGGGGGAAAAGTTGACTTCTACACCTGCTATCATTGAAATAAAAGAAACTGAAAGAATTCCGGCTGAAGTTAGATCCACAGCCTGCAAGAGAGTTGGTGTCAAACCCTTCACAGTTGAAGAGAGTTGGTTCAATATGAAGAGCAGTTAGTTAATTGCCATATCTCCATTTGAAGATCCCAACCTCACTGAACTGGTGCAATCTTCAATGCTAATTGCTGGTGCTCTCCATGAGCACATCAACATGATCACAAGTCTGTTGACAAATGTCATATTTCCGGCTGAAAGAGCCAGTGATCATATGGAGAGGAAAACTGCCTCCACTAGCAACTGTTATAGTGACCACTACATCTGAAGGAGGTGATGAGAATTTAATTGGTGAAGATGAAGGTACGGAGGTGTTGGAAATTGCTGACAAAGAACCTGAAGTCACAAACCTCAAGTGGTGACTGAAGGCTCCAACATTGTCCAAGCGGAAGTTCGAGCTAAAGTTCAAGCGGAAGCCCAAATGGTTGTTCAACCGGAAACCCAAACTGCAACCCAGATGGATGTTTATGGCCGTGGAAATTCAATTTTTGATATTGGTGGGTCTAATCAGTTATCTGTGGATGAACCGGAAGAACAGGGAAGCAAAGAGACTGAAGACATAGCTGCAACATTGATAGCTTTGAGGAGTACCGAACCTTTTCAAACTGAAACTCCTAGAACTATTCAACAGGTGGTTCAAACTCCTGAAGCTGAAGCTATGCTGAAGATGGTAGAAGATGCAAAAAGGGTAGTAGAAGATGAGAGGCTAGCCCAAGAACTTCAAGAGAAATTGGATATGTATTCTCAGGTTGAAGTTGTTGAAAGGTTTTTATAAGAAGCAAAGACTAGTTCCTTCAATTAGAGATTGAAGGACTACAATCTAGAAGAAATGACTGAGGTTGATAGGCAAAGACTGATCTTCATTGCCTCACAGATACCTACCAAGCTAATAAGGAATGATGAAAATTACTTGTTGTTGAAAAAGATAAAGAGGGCCCTTGTGATTAAGAAACTGAAAACAGAAGAAGAGATAGCTCAGTTGAAAGTCAGAGAACTTTGCAACTTGATTGATATAATCTTTTATGAGCTCAAAGGAGACATAGTTGCAGTCAATCCAAAGCTGGTGATGTTTGCACCTTCAGAATTCACTTCAGGTACATCATCAAACTTGAATGTTAAACCTGAATTTACTGATGATGCAGATATGCCACCTCCACCTTCTTTCACATATGACCCAAGCCCCATATCTACAACAGCTTCATTACTTCCACAGTCATTTGCCCTTATTCCATACAAACCACCTTCAATTTCCAAGAAGGTAGCAACCAAACTTGCCAACCCAAGATACAGGACTGACAATTTTACCCCAATTGTCCCTCTTAAGAAGAAGCCTCCTCCTACCATGGATTTCTCTGACATTTTCCCACCTTCTCCACCTTTAAGCCCTACACTAGAAGCCATTAAACCACCAACACAAACTTCCCTACCACCACTCACCATTAAAGAACCTTCAACCACCATCACCAAACCTACTAAAGTTCAATCTGGCCCTTCTTCATCATTTGCCAAAGGCAAAAGACCTATTGTGCAAGAGTCAGCAAATGATTCTGATGAAGAAAGGATGATGAGAAAAAGTAAGATGATGCATGCCAAGAGAAAAAGAGATCAAAAGCAAAGAAGAAAAGCTCCACCTAGAAAGAACAAGATTGTGGGTTGGAGAGTAGATGAAGCAACTTTTCATTTCACTTTCAATTTGGCAAATGGCACAACTCACGTAGTAAATGCTCACAAGGCCACTACATTCCTTTCTTTGCTACAAATGACTGACATCATTCTAAAGCTTAGAGAAATTCTAAGTCCTTCAAGAGTTGAGCATATGTTAAGGCTTCTCATTGAGCCAACAGTGCTGAACTGTGGAATGCTCTGCAGGAGTAGTTTAAATGATGATTCAACAGGAGAAAAAGAAGAGCCTGTCAGTGAAATAAGATTTATCATTTGGGAAGAAGAAGAGAAGCTATTCTATGTTTACAGAGCTGATGGCACCTTCACAGTTCATGAGTCCATCTCTGTTCAAGAAGAATGGAGTGAAATGGATTGGGAATCTTTTAAGTATGTGAAGGTGACCAAAACAAATTCTAAAGAGCTTTCTCAAAATCTGGATGCCAACATCAAAACCACGGACAAGCAGGTTAAGAAGAAGAAGATTTTTGGGTACTAGTCAATTTTTGAAGATAAACATTGGAATTTGACAGCATCAGCTTAGGGGGAGATTGTAAGGAATATTGCGCTTGGAAGATTTCCGGCTGAATGCCAATTTTGTTATGTTCCGGATGAAGTTGAATTTGAAGCGGAATTCTCACTTCAAGCGAAACTGGCAGTTCAAGCGGAAAGAAGCAGTTTTGTCCTTTAGCGAATATTCCAGGTGAACTCGATTATCCACCAGATAATGAGTTCAACCGGACTTTTCCTGAGATGTCTTTTCAGCAAGTCCAATCCTGCAAAAGCTTCTCGTATGCTTCTATATCTGATTCAAGTCGCTCTCCTAAAGTAGTATGTTGCTGCAAACACGCAAGATATTCCAAATGTCGATGTTTATTCTTTTGGTAGTTTGTATTTGACTTTATTGTTTACGGTCTAGATTAGATCGCATGAGATCAATGGATGTCATTGATCTCATCAGCACTATATATAGCTTAGTTAGCTCATAGTTTACACATCACGAACATCATATGTTCTTGAAAAACTTGTAATAGTGTAGCTTTGAGTTAATGCAAATAGTGCCGAGTATTTGTTACTTCGTTGTTACTATCTTTCTGCAAATCAAGCATTTACATTATACACAAGAACTAAATCTCGCTTAAGTAAAGTGAAATATAACTTTAATTCCGCAGGGTTATATTTGCAAGTAAAGGGCTTTTGTTTTAGTTTAACTCTAACTAATAACGATCCTACATATGAGCTAAGCCCAAAACTAGGAATAAACGAGTTGGACCATGAGGATTAATTAAGCTCGATAATTAAGTTGAACGAATTGGGCCTTAGGACCCCATAGGGATAATTAAGTGGACCGGTCATGGAACCCGATTAGGAAACCCGTAAATCCTTAAAACCCATTAGTTGAATTCTTAAGATTAAATAAACCCGGGGACTGAAACTGTACAATTATGATCACACGCGCATACACAAACCACACTATCACGCAACAACTCGATAATGATCCAATGAACTATTTTTGACAAAAAAAAATAAACATAATTACTGCATGCATTTGGAAGCCCAATAAGCCAATAATTAGGCCCATTAAGCCTAACAGATCACTAGAAGCCCAATTAGGAATTAGTTTGGGTCGAGACTGGGAAATAACGTCACGCCTAGTAAAATCATAATCGGTTGGGCCACAAGGTATGAGCTAAGCCCAAAACTAGGATTAAACGAGTTGGGCCATGAGGATTAATTAAGCCCGAGAATTAAGTTAAATGAATTGGACCCAATAGGGATAATTAAGTGGACCGGTCATACAACCCGATTAGGAAACACAATTTACCCAAGCACTAAACCCGTAAATCCTTAAAGCCCATTAGCCGAATTCTTAAGATTAAATAAACCCAGGTTCTGAAACTGTAAATTAGCACCACCCCTATCCACCAATCACATCTCATACTTTTAAAAGAACCAATAGAATATGTTGCTTGTCAACCCAAGCCAAGTCCCTTAACCCCCACCAACCGGAATACATGCAATGACCACACACCTCATTGGGTGCTGTTCATGTCATCTTCAACGACTCTCTCCTAGCCGGCTATACAATCACCGAACACCCCAATCGGAACCTCACTTTGCAAACTACACTCTCTCTCTAATCCTCTAAATCACGCCGGAGCATACACTATCACCAAAGCATCACCACTGTCCACCCACTATCACCATCTGACGCCGCCTCAGTCCATCATCATCAACCGTCTATCACCATTCGTCTTTATCATCACCATCAACCCATCACCTAAGATAACCACTATCCATCTAAGACTCAAAGATTAGTATTCCTTTAAGGTTTATGGCACGACTTTGATTCTACGAGCATTACTTGGAAGCTAGGATTCACCCAACTGATCGGGTCACCTACTCAAAGGTTCAAGTTTAGTATTTGTATACTTAGATCTTACATTATCTTGGCTCTATGGCCACATGCAACTAATAATTGGTTGAGCTAGGCACTATAATACAAATCACTAGATCTTAGCATGCATGCAAACCATTCCAACATTTATGTGTTATAAACACAACCCCAAAACACTTTTCTCACAATAAACCAATTTACCAAATGTTTATGAATAAGTAATACTCTATATTTTACAATGCGTTTTATGTAATGTCACAACCAAAAATCAACTTGTTAAACACATGTAATCATAAAAACCATAATGGACCATTATTTGGATACGGGTTGGATCCTAAACACATAGTGAGACGGGTCACACTACCAATTCATAGTAGACATGACTTGAATCAAACACGAGCCATGCATGCATACACGCATGCATGCAACCGGTACATTAAAACCAACGAACCAGAACCAGCCCAACGAACTCATTGGACCAAACTGAAAACCCAAAAAGCCCCAAACCGAGCCACTAGAGTCAGGTCAGGATCATTAACAGACTGGGTTAAAACCTACTAAGCCAGCCGGGTCACTCATTGGCCCAACAGTGAACGACTAATCCCAAAACAGAGGGCCCAAGCCCTTAGGGAATTAAATGGACCCGACGAACAACTGAGTTTAGTGAATGCTTGGATCAGGCCCACTGGCACTCGAAATGGGTGGTTGGTTTGAATCAGTATATGCCCAAAATAAAATAGCTGGGCCAAAAACCAGTAACAAGCCCAAAACGCCATATGGGCTTTCAGTTAATAAATCCCAAGCCCAATACACACATGGGTATTACCCGAGACCCACATGCACATTCATGTTAACACTTCTAACACTTGATCATGACACTATATTTTGTTTACAACACACATGTTATCTTGTGACAATGTTTTATTAAATTTCATATAATCCACATGAATATTCATCCGCACTATTTTGTAATACTATGCATGGATTAAACACTTAACCGTATTAAAAACCATACGCATGCTCAATCAATACTTAGAAACATGGACCAAGAGCATTTATGCTCATTGATCACATTATTCACTTGAAAGTGCTATAATTTAGGTCCACTATGCATACTCGAGTTCACAAACGCAATCTAAGGAGAGTTTCATTATTTTTTTTAAAGGCAAAGCCCGACAAAATAAATAAAAGAAACCAGAAAAGTACAAGAGAAACACACACTTAAACCATTAGGTTGGACATGTCCCAACCTTAACAGCTAAGTGGGTAAAATAACACCAACCAACTAACCTATCAACCAAAATACAACTAAAATAAGAATCAACCATACTACTACTAAACCAATACACACAATGATAATAAATGGCAACACATCTACTACCCGCAGCTAAAATGCAACCAACTTTCCATAACCACCAAGCAATCTTTACGAAATGATTCTTGCATTGACAACCAATCTTCCTTCTCAAACACAAGTAGCCCGGAACTTTAACAGTATACCTCCAAGACCAACTACATATGAACTAAAAAACATGACCAGCCAAAAAAGTAGCCCACTCCACAATCAGATCACTCCACAATATATTCCTCATAGACACATTGGAACCAGTCCCCAGAACCCATCTGATCATAGCAACCACAATAAACCTTAACATCCAAAGCCCCCCAACAATCTTCATGATGGTGGTGCCACTTTGCTGAAGTAATATCATCCTCCTCCATCCTAGGTAACCCAACTCTCTATTACTACCCAGACATTTGCAGCAAAAACTAAACCAATTATCATACAAAACCATGAAACCATTAGGAAGTATAACACCCCACATCAGCTTCCCCAAATAGCATCTGATAAGAACCTTAGTTTCAAATAAAATGAGAACCTTCCTATTAGCAGTAGCCACAATATTCCAAACAGACCCAAAAAGCACCAGATGTAAATCACCACTTATCCAACACACAATTTGATGGAAGCCAGCATAAGCATGCTTTAGGTAAAAGTTTCCCACCTCAAACACCCCAAAATCAATATTTGTCCTCAAGGAAGAAATAATATAACAAATGCAGACACATAAAGCCAACAGCCTTATAGTATCCTCAAACTCACCACTTTTAAAGCTCCACCATGACCTTAAATCCTTGCCAAAAATTCCAGCAACCAGCCCCACATTTAAATAGACCAGTGAACAATTAAGACTAAAGCTGTTGCCATCCAGTAAATACCACTCCCTACTCCAAAGGACACTCAAATGCCAACTAAACTCAGCAGCAGACCACAAGACCCGGCATTGGGAACTCCAACCCTTCCAATAATACCACCCCAGCATCATGAAGCAACCCACAAACCCCCCACCCCACCTCCAAATGGAGGAAAGACTCCAAAAAAACTGATCAAAAAAGGTTGACTCAATAAAAAGAACAACAGGGATCAGGCACCAGGAACAGGTTCTACAAAAATAAAAATAAAAGTTAGGGGAAGATAGTAATATCCTAAAGTCCCTGATGCCAACCATCCTTATCTCTCCAGGGTGAATGCACCACCAGTGCCATTTCCATCCTAACCACCAATCATAAGAAGCAGAGTTGATCATCAGCCATATGCAGCCCAAATGATCAACAGAACAAAACAAACAAACCAATAAATGCCTCAAAGACATTTATCACCAAAAAAACACAAAGAAACAGAGAAAGAAACAGAGATGATGCACAAATGCACCAGATTACTACCCCAGCTTTATAGTAAAACCCAACATCATTTGTAATGGCCCTGTTATTCCCACCACCCCAAAACCTAATCCAACTAAATTCACTCATCTCCTCCACTCCTCCCTTTATAATGCCACCCATACCTTACACTCTCCATCCCTCTAAAATTGCCAAAGGAAGTGAAATGTGTGCAAAATGTACCATAATCCCCCCTGAACCCCTCCCCAAATCTCACCAGATTACTTGGAGCCCATCCTTTCCACCACCTTCCATCCCATAAAATCCCCCCACCCAAAGCCCAAGTAGGCAGACACAAAAAGACCAGACAGACCAAGAAGACCAAATAAAAAAAGGCAGCATCACACAGGTGATAATAAAGGATTGTGCAACTAGAGGAGGGACTAAAAATACAAAAATTTGAAGAGGAAAGGTTCATCCTACCTCTCATGTTACACCACTCATCATCCATAAAAAGGCTATTGCAACACTGTTGCCACCAATGTCCTATCCTCCTCTAACCCATAGCAGAAGCAATAAGAGTCATGTTACCAAAACTCCACATCACTAGAGTGACCCAAAACCAAAATAACTCAGAATTAAAAAAATTTAGAGGGGGAAATGCATTACTGCACCAGATTAGTACCCAAGCAATATAGCAGAACCCATCATCAAAGATTAAATCCCAAAGAGACCCCCCACCCACAAAGGACCAATCAAGAAATCTCATCCAATCATCCAACCACCAATATAAGAATGTAATAACACAAATACCCCACCCCATCAAAAGCATATTACGAATGTACCTCATTAGATAAATGAAAAGGCAGAAATTTCCATTCCTCATCAGCTTTCAAGACCTGAGTTGAAAACTTCATCATAGTAACCTTCAACTTAAGCCTAACAGCCTCAATAATCAAACCCTCCACCACATCCAAAGGTCTGCTATTATTCTGGAAAAGCCTCATATTCCTTTCCTGCCAAATGAAATACACCACAGCAGCAATAGTCAGTTTCTTAACAACATTCCAAATAGACTTACTCCTAGGCAAATATAATCTTTGACAAGGTTCCAATTATCAGGAGCATCCATCATCTTAGCTTTCCTCTTCAATCTCAACCAAACCTGGGCAGAAAAATAACATTCAAAAAACATATGGTTATGACTATCAGAAACATTCTCACAATAAGCACATTTAAGATTATCCCCCCCCCCCCATTCCACCTATCTAGTCTATCTTGAGTAAGAAGCTTGAATTGTAAAGCCATCCATAAAACAAAAGCATGTTTGGGAATTCTATGAGAAAACCAAACATTGGGAGCCCATTTAACATCAGGCTTAATGTCACTCAAATCATTGTAACAACCTGAAACACTAAATTCCACCAAGCTCCCATTTTCCTCCAATTAACCCTATCATCATTTTCCTCCATGATCCTAGGACATTGTATCCAATTTAAAATAGGATACTTAATAAACCACTCAGCCGGCCATTTCCACCCATTTTCATTCACAATCTCATGCACAGAGTGAAGATCAATGTAGGGAGGAATTCATCTTTTGTTTAGTTTCATTGTAATAGTTTAGTTTATTGTAAATGTTAGATTTTGGTAGGCTAGCGAAACTGTAAGCTACCGAGCGAAACTGTAGTTTCGCTCGGTACCTAGATTAGACTGTCTCAGTGACAGTTTCGCTTGGCCAGCAAAACTGCCAGCGAAACTGTTCACTGGACAGTATATATATGCGCAGCCATTGTGCAGCCATTTGTAACTTTCTCAAGATATTGAACCCTAATACAAGAAATCTTCATTTGGTGAGTTTTGGTGACGGCTAGGAGCTTATTTCAGTATATTGTAGCTTGTTTATCATCATTTATCAATCTATTGGTTCATATTGAGATTGTTCAAGGCTAGAAAACCATTTTAGTCATTGGAAATCTTATATTGTGTTGTTTATTTGGTTTTCTTCTCAAAAACACCTTCATTTGCACTGATAAAGATCAGTGAGGACCAACAATATGGTATCAGAGCCTTTGTGCTCTTGATTTTGGTGTTTTTGAGTGTTTTTGGGTAAAAGTTTGAAAAATCTATTTGATTCTGAAATCAGCTTGTTTGGACTGGAAATTGATTGAATATTGTGTGTTTTGATGTCTTAAACACTAGACAATCAACCGATCATTAATCCATAGTGATTTGGGTTGATTTCTGATCATTTATTCTTCAAAAAGAGGGTTTTCTAGTTCTGGGCGAAACTGCTGTTTATTCAGCGAAACTGTGCCTTCAAACAGCGAAACTATCTAGTCATTTGGCAGTTTCGCCGGATTATAACCGAGCGAAACTATCGTCACCGAGCGAAACTATTCTTTCGCCGAACATCGAGAAGCGAAACTATTGTCAGTTTTATTGAACGAAAGTTCAAACCAGTTTCCAGCGAAACTAGCTAGCGAAACTGTGTGTCATCGGGTATTTCCGAGCGAAACTACTGCCCGTGCATACAGCGAAACTAGTTGGCGAAATTGCTGATCTGGTTCAGTATTGTCAAGCGAAACTGCTGGCGAAATTACAAAATCCAGCGAAATTGTTCACCTGTTCAGGATTTCCGAGCGAAATTGCTGGCGAAACTATATCTCCCAGCGAAACTAATCAATTTGTCTTGTTCTTGGTTTGTTCTTTGTCTTTCTTATTTCAGGCTGACTTAAGATGGCGTCCGGTACAAATTCCACTGACACTGAAAGTATCGCCCCGAATCGACCACCAAGGCTGATAAATGGCGACAATTTTGAAGATTGGAAACGATGCCTGAAATCGTTTTTCCTATACACCGATTACAATCAGTGGCTGTCGATTGTCAACGGTCCACACGTTCCAACAACTACTACCGGCGAAGTGACACAAATCAACAATAATCCGTCTTCCTTTACCGAGAAGGACCTGAAACTCATTGATCGTGATCAGAAAGCTCTCGGTGCTCTTTCTCTATGCCTGTCACAAGAAATCTATAACCGATTTGCTGAGCACACTGACGCAAAAAGTCTATTTGACGCTCTCTGTGAATTTTACGATGGCAATGAAGACCTGGTAAAGGACAAGGAAGCCCAAGCCACCAAAGAATTCAATTCTTTCACAAGCATGAAGAACGAAAAGCTGGTGGATTTAACCAATCGCTTCCTAACTGTTTCAAGCAATCTGAAGAAATATGATGCGCAACTCACTAACTCAGAACAAATCAAGAAGCTTCTGGATGCTCTTCCTCCCGAGTGGAGCATTCAGGTTCGCATGCTAAAGCAAGAAAGAAGTTTTCCCGACTACAAGCTCATGGATGTTATTAACAAGCTCAAATCCTTTGAGTTAGATGTGCAAAGGAGAGAATACAATCAAAGCATGGGTCCAACTAAAGTTTACTCTCAAAATTCTGCTTTCATCTCAACCGTCACACCCAAAGGAGCTTTCTCTCAACTTCAATCTTCACATCCTGGATCTGGGTCATCCTCAACTGCATCTGCTTCCGCCGCCAATCAGCAAACATCCCAGATTTCACCTGAATACATGGGATTGTTCTCGTTGTTTACTAACAGCTATCAAGCTTTCGCTGCTGGAGAACTTCAAGGTTCAACTCTGACTGCTGAGGACATGTACCAAGTTGATCCGGATGATTTAGAAGAAACTGACCTGAAATGGCAAATGGCCATGTTAACTGTTCGAGCTAGAAAATTCTTCGAACGCACTGGGAGAAACACATTCAAGAATCAAAATGGACGAGTTGGTTTCGACAAGGCTAAGCTTAGATGCTATAACTGTAAGCAACTCGGCCATTTCAAAAGGGAGTGCCCAAGTCCAATTGTGACTGAACCAACCTCCGAGCCTGCAACTCGCGTCATTCCTATCACTGACAAAGCAGAAGCCAAGCCAACCAAAGAAGTGGCTCTTCTGACAAACTTTGACTGGAGTGCAGAAGCCTCTGAAGCTGAGGAGGCCATCAATCAAGCTCTTGCAGCTCAAATTCAGGAACAAAGCAATGAGCACACGGTTAGCAGCAGTGAGAAGAAAGAAGATGCAAAGAAGGTGAATGAGTCAAAGGCAAGCACACCAGCATGCACTTGTGAGAAAGCCCTTGCTGCTGAAAAGGTAATACTGGATCTATCATATGAGTCTGTTCAAGATATGTGCACTCACTCTTGTAGAACCCGTCTGTTCGGTATCTACAAGGCCAATCGATTGTTGATTGACAACAACAATGAATTGCAAACTATGAACACACAATTGAAAGAAAATGAATCAAAATATTTTGTGAAACTAAATGAGGCATTACATGAAAATGAACATTTAAAACAAACTCTTCTTGCTAAAAACGTTGAAATCAACATGCTTTCTGAAAGAGTAACTTTAGCCCAATTTGAAGCCTCTGAGCTTCAGACTAAGTTAGATAGATGGACTATTTCTCAAATGAAAGTTGAGGAAATGTTAGTTAAGCAACGAGGTGCTAGAATAAAAACTGGGGTGGGTATGGAGGAAAAAGAAAAGGAGCTTCCTAAAGTTTACCCTCCTCCAAGTACGCATTGCTACTCGCCCACTCCAACACCTCACCCTTTAAATGATTTAATTCCCAGTGATGCTAACAATCTGCATGCAGGTCTAGAAGGAGTTAACCTTAAGGAGCTCAGAGAAAATTTTGATCATGGATATGGTGACACAAGTGGACTTGGTTGCGGTAGCCTTAAGCCTAAGGAGTCTGTTAAGAGTAGTAGTTTTCATTCAAAGAAGTCTAGCATAGACAGTAGTGTAGCTAGTAGTTGTTCCACTTCAGATAGCAGTAGTGAAGAGTCTGTGTCTGTTAGTCAAGAAAGATTTATTTCAAATGAAAATGTTCCTTGTCATGCTAGTACATCTCAAAATCGATTCAACAAATTTCTTTCTAATCCAATTCCTTCTTTTACACCAATACGAATTTCAGAACCTACAGAGAAACATATTTCTCGAAAGAAGGAATCATTTTTGAAAAACAATAATCCAAGGATTTCAAAAGATAAAACAAAAGTGGATTTTGAAACCAACAGTGACTCTGATTATAGAACATCAGATTCTGAGGAGGAAAGTACTTCAGAAACCTCCTCTTGCACGAGTCACAGGTCTCACTGTTTCAGATGTGGTAAGGATGATCATGTTGTTAAAAATTGTAAAGAAAAATTAAATCGAACAAATCATGATAGATCCTTTGGAAACAAGGTAACCAGCTTTGTAAAACAATTCTTTGGGGGAAAACAGAAAGTCACAAATCCCGGCAATGCAAAAGTCTGGGTACCTGTTATTAAGTAATTTCTCCTTTTGTATTGCCAGGCACTCCCGAAGAACAGTTACTGGCATATTGATTCGGGATGCTCTCGGCACATGACAGGGATGAAAGACCTGCTCACAAATTATAGAATTTTGGATGGTGGATTCGTATCTTTTGCAGGAAATAAAAGGGGTGGTAAGATGGTTGGTCAAGGAGACGTGTCTGCTGGGTCTCTTACTCTGGAACACGTCAATCACGTACCCGAATTAAAGTTTAATCTTCTGAGCGTATCACAAATCTGCGACAAGAATATTCCAGTATTGTTCAAAGCAAATGAATGCCTGTTCCTCAAGCCTGAATTTTCTGTGTCCGAAGAGATGGTGGCGATGCGTGCGCCTCGCATCAATGACACTTACTTGCTGAATTTGACCTCAACTGCATCTCTCAATTCCTCCATGACTTGTTTACTTTCAAAGGCATCTGTTTCTGAGTGCTTCTTGTGGCATAGACGTCTAGGACACATAAACTTCAAAATTCTAAACAATCTTGTTAAAAACAATTTGGTCCGAGGTCTTCCATACAAAGATTTTTCTGTTGTTGAAAAATGTCTTTCATGTGCTAAAGGAAAACAACATAAGAAGCCACATAAGCCCAAATTGGAGAATTCTATTTCAAGTCCCTTAGAATTGCTCCACACTGATTTATTTGGACCTATTAGTGTACCAAGTTTGGGAAAGAGAACTTACTGTCTTGTTGTGACTGATGATTTTTCCAGGTACTCTTGGGTCAGATTCTTGAAACACAAGAGTGAAACGACTGAAGCTCTACAAAATATCATTCTGTCAGTGGAAAGCTCAAGAAGCAAGAAGGTCAAGGCAATCAGAAGTGATAACGGAACTGAGTTTCGAAATCAGATCTTTGACTCATTCTGTGCAAACAAAGGTATTCTTCGGCAATACAGCGCTGCAAGAACTCCACAACAGAATGGAGTTGCCGAAAGGAAGAATCGCACTCTGGTTGAAGCTGCTCGCACAATGCTGATTGAATCAAAGCTTCCAATCATTTTCTGGGCTGAAGCTGTAAATTGTGCGTCCTACATACTGAACCGTGTCCTGATCGTGAAAGACAAGATGAAGACATCATATGAACTGTATCATGGAAGGAAGCCACTGATCGACTTCTTTAGGCCATTTGGATGTTCGTGCACGTTGTTGAATACCGAAGCTCAAATTACAAAATTTGGAGCTGTCTCCGATGAATGTTTCTTCATGGGGTATTCTTCATCACAAAAAGCTTATCGAGTTTATAACAAACGTACTCGTATTGTGCAGGAATCCTACTATGTGGACTGGCAAGAATCGAACTCTCCAAACACCGGCACTGGACCCGAATGGTTTTATGATTCAGACACATTGTTCAAGTCATTCAATCTTCCTATCCTAGCTGATGCAGAAGATACTCCTCCTCTCGTAACTATCACCCCTCAACCTGATATTCCACAACCTATCCAATCCTCATCCCCACAACCCACTCAGCAACCCGATCTTCCATCTTCCTCTCATGAACTACCACAAACCACCGAACCCGCTCCCGCCCACCTTGACTCAAATTTCAAAACCCTAAAAAACCATCCGCATGACCTCGTCATTGGATCGATTACAGATGGAGTGAGGACTCGTCATCAGTCTGGTTTGATTAATGAATGTTTGTTTGCATGTTTTCTGTCTCAGATTGTTCCCAAGAATATAGATGAAGCCTTAGCTGATCCAAGTTGGGTAGATTCCATGCAGGCCGAGCTTCAACAATTCAGAAAGCTAAAGGTGTGGAAATTGGTGGATCTTCCAGAAAATAAAGTTCCTATTGGCACGAAGTGGGTTTTCCGGAACAAAATGGATGATAGAGGTATTGTTATAAGAAACAAATCAAGACTGGTGGTTCAAGGTTTTTATCAGGAAGAAGGCATCGACTATACAGACGTGTTTGCACCGGTTGCACGCATTGAGGCGATCCGAATTTTTCTAGCTCATGCTGCATACAAGGACTTCAAGGTGTTCCAAATGGACGTCAAGTGTGCATTCTTGTACGGGGATATTGATGAAGATATTTATGTGCTTCAACCTCCTGGCTTCGAAGATCATGAATTTCCTGACAAAGTCTACAAGCTGGATAAATCTCTGTACGGTCTTCATCAGGCACCCAGAATATGGTATGAAACGTTGACTCAGTACCTATTGGGAAAAGGTTTTACTCGTGGGTCTATCGATATGACGCTGTTCAAGAAAGAGGTGAATGGAGAAATGCTGATGGTTCAAGTATATGTGGACGATATCATCTTCGGCTCAACCAATGAGAAGATGTGTCGAGAATTTGAGGAATTGATGAAGGAACATTTTGAAATGAGCATGATGGGGGAGATGAATTTCTTTCTTGGTTTGCAAGTGGAACAAAAGCCAGATGGTATCCTCATCCATCAAGAAAAATACATTCTGGAGATTCTGAAGAAATTCAAAATGAACGACGCCTCAGCTGAGCTTACTCCCTTCACATCTCAGACATGTTTGACTCCCGACAGTGAAGGAAAACGGGTTGACCAGAAACTGTATCGATCAATGATTGGGTCCCTTATGTATCTCACAGCCAGTCGCCCAGATATCACCTTTGCTGTGTGTTACTGTGCTCGTTATCAAGCTGATCCAAGGGAATCTCATGAAAAGGCGGTCAAACGTATCTTCCGTTATTTGAAAGGATCATCCAGATTGGGCTTATGGTATCCTAAAGGTGGAAGTTTTGAGCTTAATTCTTATTCAGACAGTGATCACGGAGGATGCAAACTCGATAGAAAGTCTGTTTCTGGGGGATGCCAGTTTTTGGGGGAATGCTTGGTTTCGTGACAAAGCAAGAAGCAAACAACAGTCTCCTTATCTACAGGCGAAGCCGAATACATTGCTGCTTCTAGTTGCTGCTGCCAAGTGCTGTGGATTCAACATCAGATGATGGATTACGGGATTAATTTTCTTCATACACCGTTGTTCTGCGACAACGAAGCTGCCGTCGGAATTTCCAAGAATCCAATTCATCATTCCCGAACCAAACATATTGAAACACGGATTCATGCAATCCGTGATGCTCAGGAAAAAGGGTTTATTGATGTTGTCCCCATTGAAACCAAAGCTCAAAAAGCGGATATTTTTACTAAAACCTTTGATAAACCCCGCTTCTATGAGCTTATTAAAATGCTGGGCATGATAACTTTTTAAATTTTTGGTAAAAAAAAAAATAAAAAATAAAAAAATAAAAAAATAAAAATAAAAAAGGGGGATAAAATAAACCTTTTGTAAATATCTTTAAATTTCACTTCATTTTGTTTGTTATTGTCTAAACCTGAATGCCAATTTCATTTTGTCAATGAATCAGGTGACGGTCGGAACTGAATCTGGTTATCAAGAAATCAATGATCATGCAGTTCTCCACAAATGATTTCTGGCCTCTTGTCATCTGAAAATGATCAGGGGAGTATTTTAGTTTCATTTACCTTGCAATTCTCTCTTAACTGCTTTGTGATGTCCTTTCCGTTATTTTGTGGGGGAATTGGGGGTAAATCACACTAAAATACCTGAATTTCATGAATTCGAAGCGGATTTCCTGTCAAACTTTTCTTCGATTGTGTGCCTCCTTTCCTGTGTCTGTATTTCTTTGTTGTGTCAAGTATCGATCGAATCATTTTATTTTGGTTTTATTTACTTTATTGAAAATCCAAAAATAGAGTATTTATGGATTTTGGGGGAAATTGAAGTCCTCTGAAAATTTGATACATAAATAAAATTTCAAAAATGAAAATGAGAAATTGATCCGACCTTGTGAGAAATGATTGTTTATCAACCTGCGTTATCTGCCATGGATAGAGTAAAAATAAAGGCTGCATTGTGCTTGTATGATCTTTGAGTGTGTATGCCTAATATGATATCTATGAGTAGGATATAAACATAACGCTTGCCTGATTTTGCTCTAGTTTTCATTTCTTGATAAGTGTTGCAATGATTCTGCCAATTAAGAGATGTTCTGATGTACGCATGCTTTGCAAATAAGGCTTTATGCCATTTTTACACTCGACTCAGTGGGTCTTCTTTGCGTGCCTAGGCGGCCGACCTGATCACCTGCTGATTGAGTTTTCTGCTTTATTTTCTTGGTGTTTAGTGTATATCATCGGACTTTCTCTGCGTGCCCACAAGCCGACCTGATTGTTGTTGATATACACGATTTCTGCTTTATTTTTCTTTTTTATTTTCCTAAGTGTATCGGGCTTTCTCTGCGTGCTTAGCGGCCGACCTGATTGCTGTTCTCTTAGGGTTCTGCTTTATTTTTGCATGAAACATCATGAACGTATATCTCATTTGAAAAAGAATTAAAAGAAAAATAATGATAAATATGATGACTTGTTAACATCTTTGATAGAGTGAGGCTGGGTAATCAGTGCTTGATTAATATACCTTAAGCATATCCAAAAATGTTAAATACTATTAGTGCATGCTTAATATCAATGTGATGCATTCGGGATCTGCTTGACGTGCACGCTGATTAAAATTGAAATTGAAATGTGTATGATGCGTATCGGTTGATGTGATCTCATGTCTGGATCTTTCTCACAAATTAAATTAGTATCTACTTGTATAGTTGTTTTAATTTAACATTTGAAAAAGCTCAAAAAGATTTTCTGTCTGCGTTTATTTTTGATAAGATCGATACTTTGTAAATAATTTGTCGTTTTGTGTGTGTTGGTCGGTTTTCCAAAAGTCAAAATCAAATTTTGGTCAAAATTGAAAATTAGGGTTTCAGCGAAACTAAATTTCGCTCCGTTAGTTTCGCCGTGTGGGTTCACAGCGAATCTGTTTGTTTCGTTACCGGCGAAACTGTTTTGTTGATCTTGACTCGAGCGAATTTGCTCTTTCGCTCTGGCGAATCTATTGTTTCGCCGAGCGAAATTACGAGCGAAACTGCGCTCGTATATATTCGTTGATCGAGACTCTCGGTCATTTACCGAAACCCTAACCATCGCAACCCGTCAAAACCACTCGCGAAACTCCTTTTTCGCTAAACTGTTTCATCATCTCGCTCGTTTTAACTGTTAACGGTGAAAGGTTCGTGTTGTTCTGGTCATCTCATTCCTTTACCGCATCTGAAACCACTGAAACCGCATCTTTAAGTGTTTCTGATTCGAAAATTTTGGGGGTTTTTGAACCGAATAGTCAACAAAGATTTTTGGTGCCTTAAACTGTTGTTAATCACTTGTTGGTACTTGCATTGTACTCGTCTTGTTGAGTTTATGGTGTATGTGGTTTTGGATTGAAAAAACTGGGCTTAAAACGAGTTTCGGCATTTTAAATTTCAAAAATCGCGTCTAGCGAAACTAAGTATTCATCCAGCGAAATTGAACGAAAGTTCACTAGTTACGAGCGAAACTGTCTAGCCGTCATGCCCAAACTTCGCTGACAGTTTCGCCGTGACACGCAGCGAAACTGCTGTTTCGCCTTCAGCGAAATTACAGTTTCGCAGCGAAACTACAGTTTCTCGGCGAAACTGACCTAGTCAATGTCGCCGAGACCAATGTCGCGAAACTGACTGTTTCGCCGTGTGCGACACTGAGGTCTTCTTAGCGAAAATAGAATTTCGCAGCGAAACTGTCAAACTTTTGAATTTCATATTTAATTTAATTTAATTTAATGTAAGTTCGGTTTTTACTTACAAGATCTCCGTTTCGTGTGCAGACAATGTCCAATCTTAAACACGATCCTCGAAGCAATGTCACTGCCTGGCTGAATGATAACCTAGACAAATCTACCGGTTTCCGAGACTGTATAAAGTGGCTCAAACAATCTTGCATTCATTATGCCATCTCACACTCTACAATCATTGATGAAAGGCACATCAAAGACTTCTGGCTGTCTGCAGTATATGACATCAAAGCCACTCCTGAATGCATTCGTGCTAGGGTCATGCAGAAAGATATCGTCATTACCATGAAAACCATCGCTGAAGCACTTAAACTAGAAGAGGATGTTGGTGATGCACCCAAGTTGAATGACGTGGATGTACTGAAGGGTTTTGAAAAGCACATGGGTTATGAAGGAGGCCATTTGTGGAAGAATAAGAAAGAGATTAAGAAGTCTTACATGTCTAAAGAATGGAGATTCATCGCTCACGTCATCATTTCCTGCATTGATGACAGAAAGGGAGGGTCAGATGGATTGAATTTGAACTGGGCAGAAGCAATGTTGCTGTTGTGTAAAGGACAGAAGGCTAACATCCCTCAGAGAATATTTGAAGCTATGGTTGCGAATATTCAAGCTCTGAAGAAATCCAGGTGGCTTCTGTACCCAAGATTCCTGGAGATGATTATAGAACATTTAGAACCTGAGCTGCCGAAGCAAAGCACAACACTTGTTATAAATCCTATGCACTCAAGGATTCTATCTGATTGTTGTGCTGTAAGAGAAGATTTTTCTGGGCATACCACCTATTTGATGAAACATATGTATTCTGAAGAAAGATATGAATACATCAAGAAGCTGATCGAAGACGAAAACAAGAGAAAAACTCAAGGTAAGGCTGGTGAGAATGTAAAGGGAAAAAGGAAACAATATGTGAGGGGTTCGGGGAAAGAAGCTGGAGATGAAATTGAAGATGAGCTCGAAAATCTATCTCGTCAAGGAAAGAAGGTCACTCAAAAACAAAGTGTTCCGACTGAAGATGAGCTGAGAGCTTCAAAGAAAAGAAGAATAGATCCCAGAGCTGAATTAGACGAAGACATCATCAGAGGTGTAAATACCTCATTGTCAAATGAATTGGGCATGATTAAAACCAAGCTGGTTAACTCTGAAATTCGGGAGAAGGAGAAAGATAGTCAGATCAAACAAATGAATGAGATTATAACCAAACAATCTTCCATGATCAAATTTTTGATGGTAGAATTGAACGATATCAAGAAGCATCTGAACATGCCTGGTATAATGAGTGATGCTGAGATTGAATCAGTTAATGACATCTTAAAGGACACATCCGGAACAGCCGGTGGAAGTGGTTCTGGTGAAGCTGATAAAGCAGGAGGAAGTGGATCGGGTGGAGTTGGAGGAAGTGGTACAGGTTTGAATGATGCTGATGACAGTGGAGCTCCCAATGCTGAAGACTTGGAGGCTATCAATGTCAGTGATGCTAATCTATTTAGTACTGAAACAGAACAACCACAGCCAGAGATTGTCCAAGCCAAATTCGTTTTAATCGATGAAGAAGAGGAAGAAGCTGAAATTGACGATCACTCTGAGCCAATAAGCTATGAATGGAAAGAGCATGGTCTTACTTATCTAGCGAAGATTAGCTCTGTCAGTGAAGAGGTTCTCGAGTTCAACAGAGATGACTGGTTCAAGAAACCTGAGCTTGTGGATCAGACTCCCTTATTTCAAAACATCTCTCAACCCAGCAGAAAAGAGTCTGATCGTCACATTATAAGCTGGAAATTCAATTCGTCCGTTCGTGCCTTCATGATTAAGAGAAGGGGAGGTAGCATTTCATATCTTCACAAACGTGAAAAGTTCCAGACCCTGCCCAGATGGGATTTAAGAAGGTTGTCTGAGCTCCCCCTCATTGATGCTGATAAAGCAGAAAGGGCTGGCAACTTGGTGAAGCATTTGCAGCTAGCCGCAAAAGACGACTTCGTATCGTTTGGATTTATGAAAGGCCAAAGGATCAAGTCTAAGACTAGAATTGATGCAGCAACAGGGAAGCCAAAAGTCCATCTTAAATTCAAGCCTGCAAAGACAATGACTAGAATCAGAATACCAGATCAAGAGCCTTCCAGACTGCAAAATTTCAAGAAATGGTTTTACGATAACCAGACAGGTGAAGCAGTTATCCGAATCGGAGAAAGTGATGAGATCAGGCTGTTCGACCCAATGGAGGTTTTCTCCTTCAGTAATGACGATCTCAAGACATTATGTGAAAATCCTATCAAACACGGGGCTGGCGATGACACTGCTGAAGAAGCAAACCTGTTTGTGAGGGTTGCCAATAAAGCCCGAGGAATTATCAAGGAAATAAAGGATTTAGCAGACAAAGTCAAGGCTGCTGAAGATCAAATGGAAGAAGATCGGGATCTAGCGAATCAAATGAACAAATCATTAAGCGGACTTGGAGAATCTTCTCAAATCCCAGATCCAGAGACTGCTGTCCCCGCCGCCGAAGAGACAATCAATCTGGGGGAACCAGAGTCTGTAACCCCAGGTGCTGATGAAACAACTATTTTGGGGGAATCTGAAGAAAATGTCCCCGTTGCTGACTCGACAACTACTTTGGGGGAATCAGGGACTCCTGATTTGAATCAGGAGCCGAACCAGAATGAAGCCGATGCTGACAAGTGAAGATCCTGTGGCTGAATCCCTCCCTAGGGGGAATATTGAAGATCAATGTAGGGAGGAATTCATCTTTTGTTTAGTTTCATTGTAATAGTTTAGTTTATTGTAAATGTTAGATTTTGGTAGGCTAGCGAAACTGTAAGCTACCGAGCGAAACTGTAGTTTCGCTCGGTACCTAGATTAGACTGTCTCAGTGACAGTTTCGCTTGGCCAGCGAAACTGCCAGCGAAACTGTTCACTGGACAGTATATATGCGCAGCCATTGTGCAGCCATTTGTAACTTTCTCAAGATATTGAACCCTAATACAAGAAATCTTCATTTGGTGAGTTTTGGTGACGGCTAGGAGCTTATTTCAGTATATTGTAGCTTGTTTATCATCATTTATCAATCTATTGGTTCATATTGAGATTGTTCAAGGCTAGAAAACCATTTTAGTCATTGGAAATCTTATATTGTGTTGTTTATTTGGTTTTCTTCTCAAAAACACCTTCATTTGCACTGATAAAGATCAGTGAGGACCAACACAGAGGTATTATCCAAGAACCCAGCCCTTAAAATTTCTCTTCTTGGTATGTACATATCAAGTGGCCCCAATTCATGCCATCTATCATGCCAAGCACTCAAACTTCTTCCAGAACCAACCTCATAGAGAATGTGAGGCCTTATCATCTTCCTGCAATGTAGGATTTTCCTCCATGACCAACATAAACCATCTTTTGGTTGTAAGGTCCAAAAGTTCCTATCACCAACCAAATAAAAACTTACCCATTTCACCCAAATAGAATTCTTACCTGAAATGAGATTCCAAACATGTTTAGCAATAAGAGCAACATTCATAGTTTATAAAGATTTAATCCCAAGACCCCCAGCTTTCCAGCTTTGACAAACATTCTGCCATTTAACTCTAACCTTACCCCTAGCTTTAATCTCCTAATCCCACAAAAAACTTCTCATCAATCCCTCAACCTCATCCAGCACTTTAACAGGAAGAATAAACATAGAAGTCCAATAAATACCAATTGAAAACAAAATAGATTTCACTAACTGCAACCTGCCAGCAGAAGATAGAAACTTGTTCTTCCAACTACTTCACCTCTTTTCACTTTTTCAATCAATAAAGTGCAGTCCTTATATAACAGCCTACTGGACAAAAGGGGAGCACCAAGGTACCTAACAGGAAGCTTACCAACTTGAAAAGGCATGATAGAATTTAAAACCTGTTTGGTAGCCTCATTCACACTACCATAAAACACAATACTTTTCAACAGATTAGGGATGAGACCAGAAACACTGCTGAATTCAGAAAGAGCTTCTTTAAGAACAAGAACAGACCTGCTATCAGCATTACAAAATAGTAAAAGGTCATCAGCAAAACAAAGGTGAGTAATCTGTAATTTCTTACATCTCCAGTGAAATTGAAAATCATTATTACAACTAATTTTCCTTTTGAGGATGAGATTAAGAACTTCCATCACAAGAGTGAACAGATAAGGAGACAAGGGATCCCCCTGCCTTAAACCCCTTTTACCTTGAAAATACCCATGAAGTTTCCCATTGACATTGATAGAAAAAGAAGCTGTTGAAACACATTCCATAATCCAGTTAACCATGACCCCAGGGAACCCAAATTTGATAAGAATGAATCTCAAAAAGTCCAAATCAACAGTGTCATAAGCTTTCTGTATGTCAATCTTGTAAGCCACCTTACCACACCCCTTTTTCCTCTTATAGTGTCTTACAAGCTCCTGAGCAAGTAACACATTATCACTAATCTGCCTTCCAGGGATAAAGGCACTTTGATTATCATCAACTATAACCCCCAACACCCCTTTAATTCTGTTACACAAAATTTTGCTTATACACTTGTACACCACATTACAACAAGCAATAGGCCTAAACTCAGTAACATTCACAGGACTAGCAACTTTAGGCACCAAAGAAATACAAGTAGCATTAACCTCTTTCAGTAACTTTCCACTATTGAAAAACTCAAATATAGCATCACAAAACTCATCACCTATAACAACCCAAGCAGCTTTAAAAAACTTGGCAGTAGAGCCATCCGGTCCAGGAGCTTTTTCATCATCATTGCTCATGAGAGCCTCCTTAATTTCCACTTTAGACATAGGAATGACCATACTATCAGCCATTTCAGCAGGAACAAACTTGTTAAATAAAGACTCCGGGTCATTTATTCCACTAACACTACACTTCCTTCCCAAGAAATTACTGAAATGCTTAACAAAGGCCTCTCTTATCTGTTCTCCAAAATACTCCTCACCCTCACTATCTAAAATCCTAGTAACTTTATTCCTATGCTTCCTTTCTTTAACAACAGCATGAATAAACTTAGAGTTACTGTCACCATCCCTCAACCACTTAATCTTAGCTTGCTGCTTGTTGAAGTGATACTCATCTATTAAAGCATCTTTATAAGCATTGAGGTACACAAACTCTTCATCCCTTAACAGCCCATTACTAGGGTCCTCAACCATTTCCCTCTGAATTCTCTCCAATTCAATCTTAATCCTTTGAGTTTTATCAAATAAATTTCTTTGCTGAAAATTAAGATTCCTCAAAGGCTTTTTCAACCCCTTCAATTTAGAAACTAAACATTTTAAAACCATCAACCTGCCTATTCCATCCATCATCCACAATCTTTAAAAAATCAGGCTTCCTAGTCAAATAATTCATAAACCTGAAAGATTTAGCAATCTTAGGAGCACTTCCCTGCAAGAACAGTATCATATGTGAGTGATCAGAGGTGTAAAAAGGAAGGAATTCCACCTTAGCTTTCTCAAAAGAATAAAAAAAACTCCCGATTAGCCACCACTCTATCAAGCTTTTTAAGAATGCCATTACCTCTCTTAGGCTTACTAGTCCAAGTGTACTTCAGCCCATAAGAATTACAATCAGTCAACCCACAAGAAACAATGCAATCTCTAAACTGAGTAATAGAGGTGCTAAGTTTAGAATTCACAAAGGTAGACTCAGAAGGGTCAAGAATAGTATTAAAATCCCCCATGCAAACCCAAGGCAGATCCTGAATCATTTTGCTATGGCAGATAAGGTCCATCCACAAAGCCTTCCTTAGAACAGGAGTGATATGACCATACACAAAAGAACACAAAAAACTGTCATCACTCTCAAGAGAATTAATGATACAATGAATAGCTTGATCATTCATATCAAGAATCTGAACATCCACCTTATGCATATCCCAGCCAATGACAATTCTAGCCCAATCCCTACAATAAGTGACATTAGAACACCACCTCCATTGATTCCTAATCTGGGCAGTAACAGAATCAATCTTAGTAGCACTCAATCTGGTCTCAGTAAAGCCACACATACAAATACCATGCTCCCTTAAAACCCTTCTAGTCTCCACCAACCTGTCAAGATTATTCAATCCTCTAACATTCCAAGACATGATCTTCATAGTAACTGATCAGAATTAGATCCAGAAACCCTCACCTCATTCTCCTGATTTTCATCATTCTCAACCAAATCATCTTGCATTTTACAAATTTCTTCAATAATCCTCTCATCCTCTAGAATACAGTCCATACCCTCTTCAAACCCATGTTTGTTACACAATATCATAAAAAATTTCCTCTGAGCAAACCTCCAAATACTCCTTCTTTCAAAAGGAGGTACCAACTTGTTAGTAACATATACCATAACTTCATCCTTTTCATCCTGGGACAGACTCTTATAGTAACTGTCAAGAGCAGTAGTGAGAATTTTTGTCTTATTAACAGGGATAAAACCATCATTTGGCTGAATAATTGTAAAACCGAGGTGGTGACCAAATACCTTGGTTGCGGAAGCGGATTGAGTCTTTGTGTAACTCGTTTTTGTAGAAACAAATGAACACCCGGATATGAACACGATGGTGTTTGAGATGTGATGATGATGATGAGCAAAGCTAGTAAAAAACATGGATAGATGAAGAACAACATAGATAGATAAACAAGGTGGAATGATAGATAAATAAAGATAACCGAATGATTACATTTTACCTACCCCAGGCATTCCCGGGTATCATGAACTTACTAGGTGATTTCATGAACCCTTGACAAGCTTCAAAGAACCATGACTAACTCTCTCTCACTAGACATACATCATCAAGTCTTTCACATGAGAAAGACTTACTATATATACTACAAACTCACTAAGGGCATAATAGTAAAACTACCAACTAGTGACAATATTTAAATAGTAAATAATATTCACTAGAGCCATCTTCTTTAGTTGTGTCTTGTGTCTTGAGTTGTCATGTTCTTCACCGTGTTGTCGGGACGGTAGACGTTAAGTGGCAGTTGAGTATTAAACACATCTATCCAAATCTTGTTGGCTCGGTATCTCGATTCCCAACAATCTCCCCCTATTTGGTAGATGGTATACTCAACACTTGTGACATTGGTTCTTTGTATTCTTGCAACTTGTCTTCAAGAAAATCTTTATGTAGTTTCAAGTCTTTTGTTCTTCAATTCTCCTTTGTGAAGCTCCCCCTACAATAAACATTCTTCTAGCCCCAAACCATAGGCTATATAATGCATAGGGTGTTTACAAACTTCAACATAATGGCAAGCTACTTGAGGACTAAGTCATAACTCAAGGTACCAATATTGTTGAAAGTAAACAAGATAAAGGATCTATGAAAAACTCGAGAATTAACTCCACAATTCAACCATCTTGAAATACTTGGCCGAATACCAAACCAATGCTTTGCACGAAGATAAACCACTTCTTTTGTGCTAATAACCTTGCCTTCGATTTTTACCGCAATGGCAATGTCGCAACTGTTACGGCTTGAGGACGCTTCGAAGATTAAAAATCACGTTGCTTTCTTTTGCTAAACCCGTTGCCAAAAGTCTCATCAAATCATCACATTTTCTCCCCCTAGACTTTTGCAACCCGTAGCAAAATAAATAAGCATGTTGTTGTTGTAGTCAAAACCCGAAAACAACCTTTTCAACGAAATATCCTTGAAATTCAATGATCCAAAATCCAACAGTGGCTAACCCGTCTTCAATTTAATGTAGATAACACAAACTTGTGCACATTCTTAGTCTTCATTATTGCTTCTATACACGTCTGCTTATAACGAAGCAAGAATAAAAAATAAGAATAGTTTGGTAACTACGATGTACCTGCTTGTACGATTCATCAAGGTTGCAATGGATTATCATGGCTTCATTGAGATTTGTTGTGGTTGTAGGTTGACAACAAGAATAAATTAACCGGACCCGAACCCATAATCGAAACCCAAACATAAGCAACATCGAGCAAAACCCATCATCAAACCGAATCGGATATCGAACATGAGTCTTATGTAATGAAAATAACTTCAATACTCCAACTTGTTAAATTACGTCCTCCAGACACAAACACTTATACGAATCAGAAGCCGGACACGAGATCATATACTCGAACGGAAATTTCTTTTCTTCATCAACATTACTGTAACAACTTAACAGCAGCCTAGTCCGATGACAAAAGAGAGTTCGAACATGATCGGAACTGACTTGAACTGATACATTTTTCCGGCGATTTGAGGCGAGTTCCGGCAAGCATAGACTGATCAGGACCGAATATAAGCGATTTCTGGTGGCAAGGAGCATCACCGGTGGCCTGAGACATACATTCCGGTGATCAAAACCACGTCAGAGGCTTTTCCGGTCGAAGTTGAGATTTCTGGTTGAAATGGGTTGGAACAACTTCCGGTTGAAGTCAGTTGAAACGGAACACGGATTTCCGCTTGAAGTGTGGATTTCCGATTCAAGTTGGAGCTGACATGATTTCCGGTTGATCATCGAAGTTCCGCTTGAACAATGAAGCGGAAAGGTGATGAGCCGGAACCTTCCTTTTCCGGTTGAAGTTTCCTTTCCGCTTGAAGTAGCTTTTCCGGTAGAAGTACCCAGTTCCGGTTGAAATTTGGGAGTTCCGTTGAACTCCATTTTTCTGTTTGAAGACAGTTGAAACGGAACCTTCGTCTTTCCGGTTGATGGTGGGGTTGATCCGGACGATGTTGCCTGAGTTCTTCTTCGAGTGAGCACCTGGAAACCCTAATCACGAAAAAGTTGCTTAAACCCAGACCTAAGCACGTAGCCATCTTCTTCTTCGTCATAACCCTATACCGATAACCGTTAACCCAGAACGATGCATCATTATCATCGTTATCTTCATTCGGAGCAACGATTTTGTTTCCCTTATCGAACCAGTAGTCATAACCAGCTCGTTACCATTGACGTCTTCTTCTTGTGACCAACTGTAAACCCTATTATCAATATTACAGCTGCTGGTACCATCGTCAGCTTCTCCATCAACCAACATCAACTTTGAACAGACACAGAAACATGAATCGATTGAGCTGCATACTCGTAGTTGATTTTTCTTAGTTCAAGCATCGATGATCATCTTCAAAAATCAACCATTAACTCCTCTGTATTTTGTTAACCTTTCAACAAGAGAGATAAAGAGTCTAGGTTTATTAAATGTTTAGATGAGAGAGAATGGGTAACCTTGTTAGAGTGGTTGCAGGAAAAGTTGATAAGAGAGAGTGGGTGGCCTAGGGTAAAACTTTTTGAAATTTTAGGAGTACTTTATTGATTTTGATAAAGAAACAAGGAAAGTCAATGAAAAAGAAAAGACGGATGGTGACAGGAGCACATGATGCTTTCTTTCTGCTGAGCACTCTTTCGAGACACACAAAAGTTTGTAACAGTATTCTCCATTAAACATTATTTAACAAAAAGTACTAGGAGTAGACTCAAGGGTAATAAAAGTTTCCATGTATCTCAAAAGCAACAAAGGGCTCTAAACATGAGAAGGACCGGACTTGGGTAGGGTTTGATTTATATTGGTAAATCATAGACCCATTTTGTGTTCACCGGATCTAAACACAAATGAACTTTTATTAAACACAGCAGAAAACAAGATTTTGAAAGAATATGGAGGGGATTTCAAAAAAAAATCTTTCAAAAACAAGAACATCTCCATTTGTTTTAAAAACGAGCATATGAACACAAAGTTGAGATATCAACCGTGAGGTTGCATTATCTCGACCGTGGCTCTGATGCCAATTGTAAAACCGAGGTGGTGACCAAATACCTTGGTTGCGGAAGCGGATCGAGTCTTTGTGTAACTCGTTTTTGTAGAAACAAATGAACACCTGGATATGAACACGATGGTGTTTGAGATGTGATGATGATGATGAGCAAAGCTAGTAAAAACATGGATAGATGAAGAACAACATAGATAGATAAACAAGGTGGAATGATAGATAAATAAAGATAACCGAATGATTACATTTTACCTACCCCACGCATTCCCGGGTATCATGAACTTACTAGGTGAGTTCATGAACCCTTGACAAGCTTCAAAGAACCATGACTAACTCTCTCTCACTAGACATACATCATCAAGTCTTTCACATGAGAAAGACTTACTATATATACTACAAACTCACTAAGGGCATAATAGTAAAACTACCAACTAGTGACAATATTTAAATAGTAAATAATATTCACTAGAGCCATCTTCTTTAGTTGAGTCTTGTGTCTTGAGTTGTCATGTTCAACCGTGTTGTCGGGACGGTAGACGTTAAGTGGCCGTTGAGTAATCATCGGGGTAACCCTTTACCCAAAAATAAGTGGCCGTTGAGTATTAAACACATCTATCCAAATCTTGTTGGCTCGGTATCTCGATTCCCAACAATGATAGAAGTACTTTGAGTAGCATTGGTGATATCAGTGGTAATGTCCTCCAAAACGTTAAAAGGATTAGACATCTCTAAAGGCTCCTTTTTATCAGGTGGAGCAGAATTTTGACTCTGATGCTGCCCCTTAGGAATATACACCCTATTCTGAACCCCTTTATTGTCACTTACCTTCCTAGAAATTCCAGGCCTTACATTCCCCTTCACAGCATTCCCCTCATTTTTTCCACTACCATTGCTCCTCTGCTTATTCTTGTTTGCAAATTTCTGCCCATCATTCCTGCCCCCATTATTCTCACCTTTAGTAACCTGAGCTTGGGCATAGGAAGCACTATCATTACCTGCCCTGTGCTGATTCTGCTGATTTGATGTAGAACTGCTACCACCATTCTTGTCACTCCCATTCTTTCCCTGATTGTTAGTAGCTTTTCCCCCCATTAAAACACTATGACGGTTACCTTGTCCAGGGGATTTAACAGTGCTACTACCAACATTCCCCTTACTCCCATCAACATTTTTCAACTCTTTTTACTAACCAAAGGCTGAAAACCATCAGCATCCACCCCATTGGCCATTGCAGAAGGCTCCTTACCCGTTTCACCTGTTTCATCAGCTTTTTCCCTTTCTAAAGCCTCAGCCTCTGTTAACATTCTATTACCACAAGCCTCAAAAGAGTGACCAAAAACCAAGCAGTGATGGCAACTAACTGGTAATCTAGAAAACTCAATATTAATGTCAATGTTTTTCTGCATTCCAAACTCATCAATAGGGTAAAAAGCCTTAACAGATGCAGGAAAATTTTCAAATACTGGAACATCAATAAGAACTCTAGCAAAACTAGCATTCTCCCTTTTACTGCATTTTTTTGCTGTTATATTGTCCAATGTAATTGGCTTACATACAACTAGCAATACTACAAATGCTTTCTATGTTCCACATTTCTAGAGGCAATTCATGAAATGTAACCCAATTAGGAACACACTTAGGCTCAACCCTCTTCAGAACCATACCAGCTTCCCACTTATTAACACAAAGAGGTATACTCCTGATTGCCCAAGGACCAGCTTTCAACACATTTAAAGGCCCCTCTTCATTCTTGAATTTAAAGTAAAAAATACCATTTCCATTGGTTGTCACCTCTTCAATCCCAAAGTGCCTCCACATTTTATATATATGGAATCTCACCCAACCAATCATACACACTGTACCAATAAAATACCCATACAAGTGGTTTTTGTACACCTTCCTAGTTTGCTCAATAAACTTGGGATTTATTATCATAACTTTCTCACCATTTGGAAGAACAGCCAGAGGTATATACTTAACCTCTTTTATTTCCTGATCAACCTCATCACCCTGAACAGCATTAGCATAAGACCGTTTCTCTTCCTTCTTCTTAGCCTCTTCCTTCTTAAGCCTTTCTTCCTTATCAAGTTGCTTCTTAATAAAACCAGCAATATCCCCATTAGAAACATTCTTAGCAGCAAAGACAGCTGCAGCATCAGCAGGTATATTCTCAAAAGCCTCACATCTAGAGTTACCAAAAGGAGCAGACTTCACTTTCAAAATTATATCCCTGCTCATTCGTTTAGCCTTAGCAACTTTATTTTGTTGCTCAACCATAGCCTCCTTCATGCTTTTCTTACCGTTTCTAACATGCTCATACTTAATATCAGGGATAGGCACCATACCCTCATTATTGCCTTCCTCCATATTGTTCCGAACCTTGATCACATCAGACTCAAGCAGGGCAGCTCGATGAGAATCCGGGGATTCATTGGTCATTCCCAGGTTAAAAGAGACACAAGTAAGTGAAGATGAAATGAGATCATATGTAGAAATTAAATTTTCCAGTTTAGACTTTGTTTGGCTTAAACTGACCATCCTTCTTCCCAACACAGGGTCAGTCAATATACATAGAATTCTTCCCATCCCCAGTAGCAGCAAACTCCTTAAGTTTTTTATCCCTTCCAACTTTGAACTCAATAAGAACATCCAGGAACCTATTCTGAAGATCAAACAAATTCTTTTCAGTATAATCAATTCTCCTCTTAACTTTAGCAGCCATTTTCCTTAAAACACTTGCTGAGTAAAACTTGAATAATGCTAACAACATCGGGTCATCCTCCCGAAACAAACACTCACAAGATAATTCATAAGGGTTAGCAAAGATTTTACTGTACTTGAGGTGTGTGTATCTATTAATCCAGCTAGACTCCACAGGAATAAGAGTTTCAAAACCCTCAGCAGAGATAAGAACACACTCAGCAGCCAATGGCATAATGAAAATCTCAAAGTTAACCTCCATTTGCCGAGCAACATTACTAAGCATGGTAATATTGCTAAGGTAACCATGGTATCTTTCAGCAAATCCATACTCATCCTGATGTAAGACAACAAATTCAACCATAGCACTCAAAAACTCAGAATCAGAATTTGTAAGCCTAAAAAAATCACCCATAGCAGCATCAACTTCCTCATTAGTAGCAGAAATGGAACATAGCCCAAATTTGCCAACATCCTTATCACCAGACCCACCCTGATTCACCATTCCAGCCTTCAATATATGAGAATTTATGTTCATAGTAGCAGTAACAAACAATTGTGCTCTAATTTCAATTTTAAAACTCCTAAATTCACATCGACCATCTCCAGCATTATTCGATACATCATTATCATCAACAATCACAAAATCAGACTTAGGATGTGGACTTAAATCAGATACTACCTCATTAGCTATCGGATCACTAACATCATTGGTGCCAATTGGAGATACAGGAATCTCTTCAATACTTGTAGCAGATTTCAATTCCGGTACACTACTTTCAATAATCGTCGCCTCCATTAATGCCGGATCTAAGTTCCGGGCATCTAACATCTCATTAATTGTCGACTCCATTAATTTCTGAAAATTCTTCGTAGTATAAACCCTCAATTGATTCGTGACTTCACCCGGATCAAGCAAATCAGAAGATTGGACCACGAGATGTGGATCCAATCGAGATGATTCCATGGAATCAGACGGAACGAAGGCAAAAAAACTCAATAAGAACGAGCAGAGAAAATCGCACCTAAAAACACACACAGTTTATTATCCTGATTCCGTTACGTAGTTTTCCCCAGAGTTTCACTATCTTTTCCCCATTTACTACTTTTATTTGTTTGGGGGTGGAATATACGCAATTAAAACCTAGAATGCCTAATTTAGGTTATTGTGATATGATTACCCATTTTAATTGTCTAGAAGTGTTCCCCACTAGGCGCGGCATGTACATAATCTTAATTTCTTGTGATAGAAACTGCGAGTATTATGGATAGCGCTATTTGGGGTAATGCCCCCACGTCTTTGTGCCCATTATTTCGGGACTCCCTCACAAAGGCGGCATACTACTTTTGACACGTCGCAACCACATCATTAGGTTCACCCTATTTATTTGGGAAGACTCTATTAGCGAGTGGTCGCGCGTAAGACAATCGTGAATGACCATATTAGGTAGAGGATGGTTGATTGTGGAATGATGTGTTGCAAAACACATTGGGTTTCCTTAACGTTTTTGTGTTATTTCATGAGTATTTTGAGTCGTTTTCCTAGGTTTTTCATTTTTTTATTAATAGTGTCTTAAAGTGTGTTTTGTGCTATATTTGCAGTTTTGGTTCAGTTCCCGTGGAAAAATAAGCATCGGAAAAGAGTTGAATTGTAAAAGTGATGAAAATGCTGAAGATGGAGGAATTACGCGTATCGCGTACCAGAGAGGGAGCCCCAAGCGATACGCTTGGGGCGATGCAGTCAATGGAAGTAAAAAATTGCGGCCTGACTAATTTGTCGCGACATGAGCCTCCGCGCGTATCGTGCCCTTGTGAAGGCCCTCCAAACTATACGATTGGAGGGTAATATTCCAGAAACCCTAATATTTTCATTGTAAATAGAACCTAATGGGTTCTAGTCGATATAACTTACTTCCTACCAAATACCAGAGCTATGGGAGACGAATTTGGAGCCAGAGAAGAAGTGAGGATCGATCAAGAGCATTGGGTGAATCATTCAACACCGATTTCGGTTTCCGGGTTCTCTAATATCCATTATTTTCTTATTCTTCTTCTTAATTAGACTATGTTTTCCAGTAAAGATTCTGTTTTGATTGTTATTCTGGACATCATGATGGTTCTTGGCTAAAAAGATTGTACCATCTAGACTAATGGACAAATAGTTAATGTTTATCGACTTTTCTTGATTATGACAACTGTTTGATTGTTTGATGTTCTATTGCAAAAGCGTAAAAGGATTACAAAAGCGCGTGAATCAGAAATCATTGGTTGTTAAATCGTAAAAGGTTCGGATCATGCAAACAAAAATCAATCGCACTGGTCCAAACGGCCAATCGGAATAGTCATTACGTTAAAATTGGAAATCACTAGTTGGGAAACCAGGAAGACTTTTCACTAACATTACCCCCATTAGAGGAAGAAATTATGTTTGCAGTGAGGTAAGAAGTTTGTACATTCGTGACGATTTTGCTGGCAATGAATTTTGGTTCGCACACTAAAATCAACAGTATGAATCTTCAAAGGGAACTTCACAAGAGTTTTCAGCCAAGAACTATGTTCCAGTACCCGCGATATGTGATTTATATAATTCGTCTATCCAGTGTTGTCTGGGTTTTTGTCTAGTTAAGGTTCGTCTAAGTTGTCTCACAATCGCAAAAGTTCCAGGGATTGATGTGGTAGATAAGGCCGGCAAGATAGGGTTATGATTCAAGATGAATCCAAACCAGTTAAAGATTTTTTCAGGAGCTTTCGTAGTAAAAAAAAACTTGTCATTTTAGTACACGGGTGAAACGATGTCCTGTCAGGACTAGCATTCATAATATGTTTCAAAAGAGTTCTCGAAAGGATTAAAATCTGTGACATCCGAGAATTTCAAGGTTTACTTCCGTTAGACAATTCCGTTAGTTACGTTATAAGTGTTAACTTAGTAACTAATGCTTAACTAGGCCGAATACGTCCACGACCTTTGGTTGATCACCAAACCCGCCCATGTGTGTTATGTGTTCATTTACTTATAGTCATTATGTGCAATGTGATTTAAATACATGATTTAGTATTAGGAATAAAATGGAAATTTGTCTTTCTTGGTTGCCAGCGAAACTAACGGGCGAAACTATAGTGTCGCCCGGTAGTCGGTTAAACTATTGGATCTCATGAAATCAGAGACAGTTTTGCCTGGCCAGCGAAACTAGCCAGCGAAACTAGCCTCTGATATAAAATGGCATAAAACCCTAGTTGTCTCATTTGTTGCACCATTTCTCTCAAACACACACACTCACTCTCCTGGAATCTGGTCAGCTGAGAAAACCACCAAAGAAACACCAACTCAGCCTCGAGACAACATCTATTTGGATCCTAGATCGAATCGTGAGTCTCAAAAACCTTTATTTATGCTTTTCTATGTGTTTTTTCTTAAAAAGCATGCCTAAACCTCTATGGAATCACTTGATCTGCTAGTATGTTGCTTAGGGATGCTAGATCTGTTATAAAGTTTGTAACTTTACGTGTGAAATCCATCCATAATGAAAATCCATGCTAGATTAGGTCATTTAGGGTTTTAAATATATTTTGGTGATTTGATGATGTAAACCCATGTTTAAGGTGTTAAAGCTTAGTGATTTATGTTGGTAAATGGTTATGTATGCTAGATAATGAATTGCATGTAATATGGAAGCTGTTAGATTGATTTTTAGGCTGATTTATGTGTTTTTCGCGACCAGCGAAACTAGCCTGTTCTCTGGGCGAAACTATATAGCGAAACTATGTATATCTCCTTCCAGCGACACTATACAGCGAAACTGTAGTGTCGCCGGGTAAACCAACCAGACCTGTTCGGACGAAACTACCGAGCGAAATTCCCTGAACGAAAGTTCAAACTAGTTTCGGGCGAAACTACGCTAGCGAAACTGTTCCAACAGTTTCGAGCGAAACTAGCCTAGCGAAACTGTGTCATCGGGTATTGCCTAGCGAAAGTGCTGCCCGTGCACACAGCGAAACTGCCTAGCGAAACTGCTAGCGAAACTGAGACCAGAATCCAAACTTGTGCAATTTACTTGAATGTTATGCCATGACTTACATGATTATGCTATGATGATACATGCTTTGATTTCTGATGTATATGAACCCTTGTTTATGATCAACCATCGGTGTCGTGTGTCGTTATGTCGAGTCATAGTTTCAACGTGCTATGTTATGGGCCATAGTGACGTTAAGTAAAGATTAGACACCAAACTAATACTTAAGACCTAAACGTGTTCATAGGTCTTCGTTAAGCAAAACTTGGATTATATAGCAAGTGTAGCAGTGCAACCCAAGGTGAGTGTCACTAACCCGTTTACCGTAAGCCCGTATTGGGACACTCTGAATAATCTAATGAAAAACAATGCTGAAAACTTAGAGTGTTATGCACCTACTTGATGAAATTGAAAGCTTAGAGTGCTGTGCACCTACTTGATGAACTTGAAGTGTTTTATGGGAAACACTTGTGAATTACTTAAACCACTAATTCTAAAATGAAATTGAAAAATGTTTTCGGGGTTCATAAGAACCCTAAAGTAAACCGTTTTAATATGGCTAGTGTAGGTTAAAGTCTAAACCACATGATATCACATGATTTCTAAGGATTGCCTTTTAACTGAAAAAGTCCTCAACTTAATTGTGCCATTAATTGTAAAGCGAGGGGATGTTGGGTAGATCTACTGGAGTTTGACAAACTCCGCCTCGTGACACTGGAGGTGCACGGAGGTACAATATCAGCCTATCTGACCGTGATCCCGAGAGGACACGGGGGAGGCAAAGCCGCGACGACGTATGTCCGCAAAACAAAATGGCTGAAGGCTCCGCCTCTACGATACTTAATGGTCAGCTTTGGTACAAACTTCCTTAGTGCATGGAAACAACGGATTAGCTACCCGCGATATCGGTTGAGCAGTTTAATTATACAAGACTAGTACATACCTGATAACTTTGTTACGGACAATAACTTCACTAAATAACAAATGTTTATGAATTGACGTATATAACTGAGCATTGCTTTTCACAAACAAATATTACGTATGTATATGTTGACACGATTACGACTATGAGACCGGGCCAATGCATGTCATGCCCACTGTGAACTCACCAACCGTTAGGTTGACACTTGTGTGGTTTTCACTTTTGCAGATCGTTGAAGAGTATCCACTGGAGGTTGGCATGGCATAAGAAGATATTTACTTTTATTAAACTAAATTTGGGAATTTGAATTTGAAACAAAGATTTGTAAAGCACGTGGTTAGTGCTAAGATACTTATGTCTTTATTCCGCTGCGTAACCTTTGAAACTGTTTTGAAATGAATGTTTTGGACTTTACTCTGATTCGTTTAGTATTTGTAACTAACGGTTGTGGTCCTGGTTTGCTCGCACCCCTTAACGGTATAAACTCCGTTAGTGGTTATTTGGGGGTGTGACAAAATCCATATATAGGAGAGATAAGATCACGTGATAACGTTTACAAAGGTAGATGACTTCGATCATCCGGTTGAGTTCAAGACGTTCAACATTCAATGCCACGAGGAAAGAAAAAAAAATTACAGGAATTTGGTCCCAATACGACCATTGGCTTGCCTAGTAGGATTCTTCAGGATTTCCATATACTGCAAATTACATTTACGTGTGCACCCGTAACTGTGTATGATCACCCTAGTTCCTCTTACTTTAGCTACCAGGTATGGTGTGGTCACTAACCCATGGTTATCTTGACCAAAATTTGTTAAAGAGACAAGTTTTGAGAGTAAAATGTTCGCTTTAGTTGGAATGACCCACCCGAAGCGAGGTAACCAGAAATTTAGCTCAATAGGATCTGAATAGGGTTTATCACGCATACCGACGTGATCACAATCCGATACATAAAGAGAAAACATCAGTTGGGCCACATAAGGTACGGTTGAGGTTATAAGAGTTGTACCCAAGTTGCATTATTTCAACGCACAACGCGAGAAGGGAAAGATTTTAAAAGATCAAGGCGAATGCAAAAACAATCAGGGTAACGAAAGCAGATACACGTGCCCCCATGGACAAACATTTTAATTCACACAATGTTGTCACTACTGAAGTTGAATAATCGCGCTATTAGCATGTCATGATTACGTTTCCTGAACATGAGAGTTCATGCATGCGTAATCGTGATACTCGGACATCCGCAACCTGAGAAATAACATGCTAAAAAGTGTCAACACAAAGGTTGGTGAGTTCACAGGTTTATCAGTTCAAAACAGTTCAAGTTGTTTGAGCATAATCACTAATATATATCAGATAGCTAGCTAGGCTATATACATGAAACTTTGCACGTGATAGTCACCGAACCTGACAGCTGTTTATAGTTTGCCTTGTTACGTTGAGGACGAATATAACACCCGTTCGATATCCAATCGTGCCAGAGCGACTGACCCGGGTGTGGTTTGTCAGACCCAGTAGTACTACAATATATTTTCCGCTATCTTCATTAATACTAATGGTACCATAAGAAGGGCTTTGTTGTATCAGTGTGCTACAAGTACTTCAAGTGATATATAAAAGTCTAATTATCTTAGTTGTGTAAATCATGCATGTTAATCTCCCCTAACATGATTTAAAACAGTAAAATGGGGCCGTGAAACTCACCTTTGGGTGCATAGCAAATCCAGATAAATAACACAACAAGTAGCAACTAGCAGGTCTTGTGTACACTACCAAACACCTAACGAGCATATATGTATATAAGTGTGTGTTCAATTGAAAAGACTAAGTCTAGATAGACAGTGAAATCAAATAATGTCAAGGTATGACATGACTACGATGGTTGAGTTTTAAAATAAGTCGAGGATGACTCAAGGCCAAAATCACGACAATTACAAAAATCGACGAAAGGATATTATTCAGCAATGATATATATATATATATATATATATATATATATATATATATATATATATATATATGGTTAGGTTCAAATGAGAACCAATTGGTTTTGAGAACTTTTGAGAACCAATTTCGGCCACTAATTTTCAGGGGGGACCACTCAAATTCATGGGGGGGATTTCCTTATATATAAACTAGTGGCTTAGAATGGTTCTTTTTAGTTCTCAAACACAATTAGTTCTCAAATGATCCACTCCCTATATATATATATATACATATATATATATATATATATATATATATATATATATATATATATATATGGAGAGGATCATTTGAGAACCAAATGGTTTTGAGAACTTTTGAGAACCATTCTGAGCCACTAGTTATATATAAGGAAACCCCCCCCCATGAATTTGAGTGACTCCCTCCTTGAAAATTAGTGGCCCAGAATGGTTCTTAAAAGTTCTCAAAACCAATTGGTTCTCATTTGAACCTAACCATATATATATATATATATATATATATATATATATATATATATATATATATATATATAGGGAGAGGATCATTTGAGAACCAATTTGGTTTGAGAACTAAAAAGAACTAATTTGAGCCACATGTTTATTACATGTATCCCTCCTCCCATGAATTGTAGTGGTCCCCCCTGAAATTTGTGGTTGAGATTTAGTTCTCAAAAGTTCTCAAAATAAAAAGTTCTCATTTGACCTAACCCTATATATATATATATATATAGGGTAAGGATCATGTGAAAACAACTTTTATTGCGAAAACACGAAAACAAATATTAAAACCTCTATAACTTTTTCATACGTTAATATTTTTATAAAAAATTTGCACCAAAATCCTTAAAATTATGTTATCTTTAGTTATGGGAAAAAATTTAAAAAATAATCAATTTTTTTTAAAAATTATTATTGCACAGGTGCAATAATTTTTATTATTATTATTATTGCACATATGCAATAATATTAAAACCTTTATAACTTTTTTCATATGTTAAAATTTTTTATAAAAAATTGCACCATAAATCTTATAATTCTGTTATCTTTAATTCTGGAGAAAATTAAAACAAATTCAACGTTTTTTTTATTTTTTTATTATTGCACATGTGCAATAAAAATTTATTATTGCACATGTGCAATAATATTAAAACCTCTATAACTTTTTCATACGTTAATATTTTTGATAAAAAATTATACCATAGATCTTATAATTCTTTTATCTTTAATTCTGGAAAAAATAAAAAAAAATTAACGTTTTTTTGTTAATATTGCACATGTGTAATATAAATTAATACGTATTATTGCACATGTGCAATAATAAAAAAATCACGAAAATTTATATTTTTAATTTTTTTTTCCAGAATTAATGGTGACATAATTTTAAGACTTTTGGTGCAAATTTTTTTAAAAAATATTATCGTATGAGGAAGTTATAGAGGTTTTAATATTTGTTTTCTTGTTTTCGCAATAACATCTTGTTTTTATTTGATCCTTCCCCTATATATATATATATATATATATATATATATATATATATATATATATATATATATATATATTCATGAAATCGAAATACTAAAGTATTTGTAGAATATACAGGTCAATATATATTTATACCGATAACATATTATCCAAAATATGTTTATATTCATAACATAGAATACATCTATTTGTATTTGTTAAATTATGTACTTTTCCACGTGAGTATAGGAACTTATAAAATGTTCAATTTTGTCAACATACTATATATACATGTTTAATAAAAATAGTCGATTTACTATACATATGGTTATTTAAAACCATGTTTTATTCAAAATAACGAGGGAATCAATTAACGGATCAATATCAAGGTTTACGAGTTTTAACTTTTATAAGAAAGCTATTTCGTATAATTTTAGTTCACCAAAAGCCCAAAAACACAAAATATCAAAAATCAGAAAAAAAACAAGGAGGTCGCCCGGGTTTGAACCCGCAACCTCTCAGTCGCATGCCCAGCAACCTAACCGCTGGGGCAGAGCCTCGATGTGGTTACTATTTCAAACAAAAGGCTTTTATTTGTTCACAGGAGTCAGAACTGGATTCTATAGAAAAAAATCAGAATAAAATGCGGAGGCCGGGACTCGAACCCGCGACGTCGAAATAATATGCGTAAGGCTTAACCACTATGACAGCGACTTGATATTGTCATTGCATCGGAAAACAATAGTTTTATTCTAAACCAGCACGCGTCCTTCTTCTTCACCCCAAACCCTAAACTCGCCGGAGTTTATATCCGGTCACCGGAATCTCGTAAAACACAAAAACAGACATGCATAGCGTGCGATTAACACGAAGGAAGGATTACCTCGAGTAGGGTATGGAGTGTGAATGTGTGATGCGCGTTTTTGATGCCGAATTGAAACCCGAAAGAAACTCGAACTCGAACCTCCGGACGAACTGTGATGCTCTGCCGATTACTGTTGCGTTCGTGATTGTCTGTGACACAACAGGAGGATCGACAGGTGGTGCGGAGGTGCTGGTTGGCCGGAAAAACTCTGTTCTAGTGGTTTTTTTCTCTTTTCTTCTTGCGTCGGTTTAGAGGGAAACGAGAGATAGAAAGGTGTGTTTGTGAGTGATCAAATGGTGAGGATGAGGAGGATGGTTTGGGTTGATCGATTCAAGAGGACCAGAGTGAATTTGAAATGATCGGTCGCCATAAAGTCGAACATAACTGAGGTTGGTTACCGGAAGAAAAGCGTCGGCAACCTAAACCATCTTCAGAATTCGATTTTACCCTTTTGGCAGGAATAGTCTCTCATGAATTTACATAAGGAGTACTCAGGTTTGGGTAATTACAGCCTTAGTTCCTCCAAGTTTGTTTAGTTAAAGGGGTTTCTGAAATTACAGAATAGGTCCCTCAAATTTTATAAATCTCTAACGAACACTAACGGGGTTAACGGAAATGATTTAAACGACGAATATACGAGGAACATTAAAATATATAAATCGTATAACGTTTATAAGAAATATAAACCTCGTTTTACCCATATAAAATCATAGGATATTATCCCACAGTTATTTATTTAAATTGTAATCTATATGTTTAAAGTCACGTAAAGTTATGACTAAAAGTATATAAATATATATTTTAGGTTCATATAAAATCATAAATATAAATCTATGATTTAATAATTAAAATTCACATAGAATGATAAAATAACATGTGAATATATATAAATATATCACATAAAATCGTAAAGTGAAATCACAGAATATGACACGTTTGAACTTAGTGCATGCTCGTACAGTGAGGATTACACGAAACCCTAATTGCTAAAGTCAACACAGTCAACACATAAATGTTCACACAACATTTAATACAGTTTACGTTTAGTTAATGACTAGAAAGGACCTGAAAATGCGGATTGTCACAAAAAAACAAAGGTATTTGAAGTGGATTTTGGTTATCGAAATGGGGGTACTGGCTGTTAGGCGAGTAAAAGTGTAGATCTCTCCGAGATGGTCGTTTTGACTGGTATTAGCTCCCGTAACTCTTTGCAGTTCTCAAGTTACGCCAGTTTTAGTGAAACACCCAAAAATCTTGATTACTATTCACTTGAACTCTAGCCGAAATGAATATTGCTTATCCTTACTCTGCCGAACCAAATCCGAACAGAAACTGTAGCCGAACCTTAGCCGAACCTGACTTCGGATGTGACACCTCGTCCAAAAATCAGGTCCAACCTCCCTGTTTGACTTTTTAATTAAATGTTCATGTGTTTTATTTATGTGATTAAATTGTTAAATTATTGGGTTAAACTGATAAATGATAACTGATGACGCATTTAAATCCCGCGTTTGTAGTGGAAACATATACCCGTAAAATATGAAAGTTCTCATATGATAAATAGGGAACTTCAATAATAAAAATGTAAATATAAAAATTAGACTTTTATATTTTATCAAAAATTGTTATAATCAATTCACCATAAACGTTTTTATGTACTAAAAATGTGATAAACCTTTTTTCCGTTGTCAAGACTTAGCCAAATAAAAAAACCGATGACCCATTCGGGCCCAATAAGGCCCAACAAGCCCCAAAACAATTCAAACGAACCTGAAACTTAACCCGGTAACCCGACGCGACCCACCGAGTACTCGACCCAACTCGAGGGCCCGACCCGCGGCCCAACTGTCTTGGACCGAATCCGACACCCCTGACCCCCTTTCCGTCCCACTCGGAAGCTGGCCCAAAGCCCGATCCGTGTTCCCTCTCGGCCCAAACCTGAACAACCGGCCCGTTCCCCTCTTTATTTCTTTTGGGCTTCGGCCCAACCCACAAGCAATTGGTCTACTGATCTTAACCCATGATTTTCATAAAGAAAGCCCACTACAAATTTTTATAAAAATCTTACCCCATCAACTTTTATAAAAATTCACCACTTTTGTTGTTTTAAAATACTTGGGTTATATTTTTAAAATTTATGATTTTTGAACACCTCTAACCATCTTATATGTTATAAAAACCTTGCCATTTATTAACCTAGAGGTTATGACCAAATTTGAACCATAAGAACCCCATCACCATCCACTCTCCATCACACCAACTCAAGCACCCATCTCTCTCTCCCTCACCCATTTCGGCCGAGAGCTTCCCACAGCCTCCCTGCCACCACCGCTGGGCCACCACCGGCCGCCTCCACAGCCGCCGCTGTCCGCCGGAACCACCACCAAACCGTCGGCCCCTCCTCGTATTCTCGGTCTCCCTACCACACTCCTTTGTGAGTCCTCTAACCCCATTTCTCCTATGATTTCCTTACATGATAACACACCCAAGTTACCACCAAGTCTTGACAAACAAAACCTTTAATTACTTGCATTTTGTTTAAGCAATCTAATCTGTCCTCTATCTCTATTCTTCTTTGATCTCAACATTTCCATGGTGTTCTTAGAACTTATAATAGCCATGGAGATGGGTGAAACACTTGGAGAAATCATAAGAAAGTATTCAAGTTCACCAAGGATCATCATGTTTTATTTTATGCTTTTACTTGTGTTGTGATCAAGAACAAAACCCTAAATGGATATTATCCATAAACTCATAAAATGAGTTACATGTTCTTGAAATAAAATGTTGTTTGAAATATTTGATCCTAAGACTTGAATGTTTGATAACTAGTAATCTTTGATTGTTTATATTATTAATCATGTGATTAGTTTGGTCCTAACACCTTAAGTGTTAGTAGATTTATTTACATTCCATGTCTTATGTTAATTGGTCCTAACACTAAGTGTTAGTGGATATTTATGGTTATTAATGAATTCTTGATCCTAACACTAAGTGTTAGTATATGGGAAAAATATATAATCTTGTTACCACATATGATTAATTGGTAAAATGGGTTGATTTAAAATAAATATTAGATGACTAATTTTAGTCATGGCTTATTTTATAAAAACTAACCTACAAGGTTGAAACATAAAATATTTGGAAGAAAATCCATGAAATCGTTTTATTAAAACTTTCCTTTCAACAATTAAAGGATTTATAAAACCTAACAAAAAATGGTAAAAAGATAATTTATGATGCTTGGACTTATTATAAAATGTAAAGATTCTTATAAATTCCATAAAATGCAAGAAATCTAAAGTTTTGTCTTTTGGAAATAAATATATATTTTTATAAAACAAATGGTTTTATAAAAATAAAGACAAGTCTTACATGTTGGAAGACTTTGATTAAACCTTTCATGATCACTCTGATGATTCAAAATGATCTAGATGTAGTGACGTTGCGTAGTAATAAAACCGGGACGCATACGGCAATATACGCGAGAACGTAAATGTTTGGAATTATAAACCAAATTACTTATCATGTCTTCTTATGACAACCTAAAAGTTTATAATAAATAAACTTTTATAAATCCAAGTGTCATCATATATTATTTTGAAACAACGTCTTAAAACTTTTTTAAAAAGAAATGAATATTTCATGTGTATGAAATATTAAATGATTAAGAAATTATTAAACGTCGTGACTTAAAAAGTAGCTTTTAAAACAATTCATGTTTTAAGATGAAATAAATTTTAAATTAATTATTCTTTGGTTAATAATTATTTATCAAAGAATTAAACTATGTTTTATTTACAATTCACCGAGAGTTGTTAATCATAATTATTTAATTTAAAAATAATTATAACTTGCTTGAATAACCAATCGAACTCATAAATTAATAAACATTAATATTTAGCACAATATTCAAGACTTGATTGATTTATTTAATGATTATCCTTTTTATTTATATTTGTGAACATATTATAAATCATCACGGAAATATTTATTTGATCTAATAAATACTAACTAGCGGGTTTTCAAACGAATACAAATGGGATTAAACGTCAAGACTTGACCGGTATCACTTGGGTGACTTTTGTTGCTCAATTGATTGTAGACCTTATGCAATTGTCTTATTTATTTAAATTAGGCCAATACTTGCTACCACTACCTCATGGTTTATGCACTTTACCTGCTGATTTAGTGAGTTTCACGGCTCCTTTTCTTTTAACTATTTTTATACTTTGGGGGGGGGGGGGGTGGAGAAATCATGAACTGATAATTGCTTTTTACTTAATATTATGGTTTATCTGTTAGCCGTATAACTACTTGTTCTCTTACTGATGCCCAACTATGGTACATTATCGTTATGAACATTTGTACAAACTGTATCCCACCATTAATTGATTTTAATTAGTTCTGTATGAAACGATAGCTAGTGAATAGATCTATTTGGGTTGAAAACCCTGCCCTAATTGGTAGCTCCAATTCTTACTCCGGATTGTCTTGGGGCACACGTCAGTTATTCTGCTCTGTTCAATGAGTAAACATAAGTTTAGTATACTATATATATTAAAAGATTGCGATTCAACGAGTAAAGTGTTTTATCCACTACTGATCAACAAGTCATATAAGTGAGGTGCACCAAACCAAGACAATAAGGGAGCAATCACCCGGTGCTAAACACCAGGCAGTCCAGATAGGTTGTCAGTCAATAGATCTATCATTGTTTCCACGGCTCGATGGTTAATGTTAATGGTACACATGTGATTAGCGAAAAGTGATTAGTGATTTCCACACATAGATTCGCAACAAGTTTTCACACAAATAGAATATTACACACAGAGGAAATAGAATCTCATAGTAATTGCATAAATAAGATTTTAGGATATTGAATACTGATACATGTTACATCTTAAAAATATTTAAAGAAAGAGGGGCTAATGAATACTTACCTAGTAGGGAGACACAAAGGAAAGAAAGACACTACGATAGTGAGACGGCTAGACCCTGGAGATGACCTCGACGACTAAATGAGATAGAGGAAAAAATAAATAAATAAATAATTTTCATGACCATATGACATGATGGATTCAAATGACTTGACGACTCGTTGGTGATTAATTCAGGTGATGGCGTATGTTAATAACAAACACATGGTTCAATCCAAATACTAAAACATACAATTGTAAATTATTTATTAACCTAATTATTTATCTTCAAGATGTCCTATTATAAATCTCATGAGATCAAATAAAACCACATCATGATCATATATATCTTATCGAGTACCCAGACTAATCATCATGCAAACATACATATTCAAGATCTATTCATGGTGTCATCATAACACATATTTAAATATATAGGTACATGTAAAATCATTTATTTTTGAAGATAAACCTACTCAACTATTTATCATGCAAGATAACAAACAAGAATCCAATTTTTACCATATCACTGTTGGGATTTTACAGAGGGTATCCGAGTTACCGATTTTTTGTTTTATCCGATTAAAATCGATTATATTTATTTAAGTTAATTAAAAATTAATTTAGCAGCGGAAACGATTTAAAACAACGCGAATACAGCCCGTAAACAGAATCAATCACCAATTGCAACGAACACAGATAAATATTTATCTAAAATAAATAAATAAAATGAATATCTAAATGAGTTAGATATACCTTGGCAGGATCCGAGCAACCGCTCGAGACACCTGGATTCAACGGACATGCGCTAGGACGAATAGACACGTCTTACACGAATCGACAAGTCAGATCTTCAACAAACGCGGTGACCATTGGTGGCGGCGACGGTCAGAGGAACTCTAGCTATGCATGGCTACACCAACCAATATTGACACTTTAAGTCGTCAGCCAAAGTATATCTGATTGTAAAGCAAACATATTGATAACTTGTGCATTCATTGTAATATGTTCCTTTCCGTATAAGACATTGATGAATCATGAGACATGGACTCTCATATTTGATTCACCGATTTTCATTCTCGACGCAATTTGAAGTGATCCAACAAACACACAGTAAGTTTGGGTGAGGTCTCACACTTATCACTTGGAATCAATGAGGGCGCCATTATGTCTAACTGTTGCCAAAGCAAGAGTACAGAATCCCTTGTTGAGGCCTAGAGCTCCCACTAAACTTCAGAGCCATTCCCAAAAGTAACCTTATGGCTGGCAGTTATGCGACAACGTTAGGCTATAATCAAGGAACGTTCTTTAGTAGACGGGAGTTCGAATATGCGTGTAAGGTCTAAGGATACATTAGAGTATGCATTAATCAAGCAAGCAAGACTTCCATGTTTGCGTTGCATGATGCGGGTTACGTTCAACGTCATTCAGTAATGAGGTTCATGAGTTTGAAGGTTAAACCACTTTAAGTTTCAAGTTATCACAATAGTTTTACCATTAGAGTTGCTCCCACTAAACTAATTGACTACGGACATTTAGAATAACAACCCGTTGTTCAATGATAAAACGTATTTATATTGAACACAAATATGGAATTCATTATCACATAAAACAGAAGGAATAAGAATAATATAGATAACTGTTAATGTTCATACATCCAAATACTTAATCAAAATATATCTTTAGCTAATCTAAGCCCTATCGCTTCTCTGTGGCGAACATGAGTCTCTTGAGTCATCGGCTTAGTGAAGGGATCAACTAAGTTCTGATTTGTGTGTACTTTGCTTATTTTAATATCATTTCGATCGACTACTTATCTAATGTAGTGGAATTTCCTCAGGATGTGCTTGGCCTTCTTGTGAGACCCTTACTCTTTGGCTTGAGCTATAGCACCCGTGTTATCGCACGCATCTTGATTGGCTGCCTAATGCTTGGCACGACATCGAGATAGGATATGAATTTGTTCATCCATATAGCTTCTTTAGCAGCTTCTAAGGCTGCTAGGTATTTGGATTCAGTAGTAGAATCTGCTCCTACTGGCTGTTTTGAGCTTCTCCAGGAAACAACCCCTCCGTTAAGAGTGAAAACGAATCCCGACTGCGAGTGAGAGTCATCTCGGTCAGTCTGAAAACTAGCATCAGTGTAGCACCGTACAGTGAGTTGTTCATCAACACCTCCATATACGAGAAACATATCACTGGTGTTTCTCAAGTATTTCAGTATGTTCTTTACAGCCGTCCAGTGAGCTAGTCCTGGTGTCTATTGGTATTGACTAGTCATGCTCAATGCATACCAGACATTCGGTCATGTGCAGAGCATGGCATATATGATAGATCCAATAGCATAGGCAAATGGGATTAATGCCATTTGGCTTATCTCTTGCTCCGTTTTACGAGCTCGAGACTTGTCCAAGATTGTTCCCTTAGTCATGGGAACGGATCCTTTCTTGGAGTTGCTCATGTTGAACCGTGCTATAATCTTATCAACGTATGTACTTTGACTAAGACCTAAAAGGCGCTTAGATCGATCTCTGTGAATTTTGATTCCCAGAATGTAAGTGGCTTCTTCAAGATCTTTCATAGCGAAACAAGATGAAAGCCATTTCTTAACTTTGTTGAGCATGGGTATGTTGTTTCCTATGATCAGTATATCGGTCTACGTACAGGAAGAGAAACGATATAGCGCTCCCACTTTCCTTTCTGTAAACACAAGACTCATCTTTATATTGATCAAAGCCAAATTCTTTGACTTTTTGGTTAAAACGAAGATTCCAGCTACGAGATGCTTGCTTAAGTCGATAAATGGACTTGCTTAGTTTGCAAACCTTATTTGGATTCTCTTGATCGACAAAACCATCATGCTGAACCATGTAGACATCCTCTTCGAGTTGTCCGTTCAGGAAAGCGGTTTTGACATCCATTTTCCATATGTCATAGTCATTGTATGCGGCTATGGCAAGGAGAATCCTGATCGATTTGATCAAGACAACGGGCGAGAAGGTATCATCATAGTTTATCCCTTGGGTTTTGAGTCAAACCTTTTGCTACAAGACGTGCCTTGTAGGATTGGACATTTCCATGCATGTCAGTTTTTCTTTTAAAGATCCACTTGCTCTCTTCTGCCTGTGAACAGGGGGTTGCTCAATCAACTCCCAGACATGATTGTCACGCATGGATTGCATCTCAGCGTTCATGGCTTCAATTCATTTATCAAATTCTAGATCTGACATAGCAGCTTTGTAGTTGGTAGGCTCATCATTAGAATCGGCTAATAACAGGACGTCAAAGGCTTCATGATAGCCAAGGTATCATTCAGGCTCTTTGCGCGTCCTTTCTCTTCTGCGAACGCTTGTGCTTGTGCTTCGGTCTGATGGTGCGACAATTATTTATCGGTCAGACCTAGTGACCGTTTCAGGGTTAGATGTATCCCAAACTTCTTCGAGATCCACTGGATCACTATTTGTTCCTTGAGTAAGAAATTCTTTCTCAAGGAACTTACCCTTCCTTTTGATGGAAATAGTATTTGCACCAGGATGGTAAAAGTAATAACCGGTTTATCATAGTATCCAACGAAAGTTACCTTTTCGCCTTGGGGTTCGAGCTTGTTGTCAGATTCGTTTGTGACATAAGCTTCGCATGCCCATACCCCGAGGTATGATAATTTAGGAGAGGATCCATGCCATATCTCATATGGGTTCTTGTCTACTTTCTTGGTTGATGCCAGATTTATTAGGCGAGCGGCAGTTAAGATGGCATATCCCCAAAAGGAGTGTGGCAAGGTGGTCATACACATCATCAATTAAACCATGTTTAGCAGAGTTCAATTTCTCCTTTCACTCACGCCATTTAACTGGAGCGTGCCAGGAGGAGTAGGTTGTGAAATTATTCCACATTCTTTGAGATGATTGAGGAATTCAGCGCTTAGGTATTCGCCACCTCTATCAGATCAAAGTATTTTGATAGTTTAACTCAGTTGATTCTGAACTTTGTTTTGAAAATGTTTGAACTTGTCAAAAGTTTCATGTTTGTGTTTCATCAGATAGACATAAGCATATTTGCTATAGTCATCGATGAAAGTCACGAAGTACCATTCACGATTTTCCGTCTCGGTTCGAAAGGGTCCACACACGTCGGTGTGAATAATTCCTAACAATCCTTGGGCCCGTTCACCTATATGGGTGAAGGGTGACTTGGTTAATTTACCAGATAAGCATGCTTCACATTGATCGAAGGAATCTGCATCTTGGGACTCGAGAATCCCGGCAATTTGTAGCTTCTTAATGCGAGCCTTGCTTATGTGACCAAGTCTATGGTGCCATAGCGAGGACTCGTTACTCTCAACTTTGCTTCTTTTAGAAACAAATCGAGGTTTAGCCATGTCGAGGTGCCATATGCATATGTCGAGGTTTAGCCTCGAAATAAAATGACTTGTTTCTATCTCATATATGCCACCATAGACTTGGCACCATAGACTTGGTCATTTTATTCCATAGCGAGGACTCGTTATTCTCATATATGCCATGTCGAGGTTTAGCCTCGAAATAAAAGATATCATTAAGGTAAGTATTAATTAAATTTCCATTGAATTTATACCGAAAACCTTGTTCAAACAATGAAGAGACAGATATAATGTTTCTGGATAAACCAGGGTCATATAAATAGTTAACTAAATTAACTACAAGGCCATTCTGGCATGTAAAAGAATATGTGCCGGAAGCAAGTACTGGAACTCTTTTCCCGTCACCAACGATGAGGTCCATGACGCCTTGTTCTGTCTTCTTCCACTTCTCAGGTTCCTGCAAAACATTAATGATCTGGTAACCACATCCAGTATAAAATACCCATGAATGGAGGGAACAGTGAAAAGTTCAATAACATGTATTGATATACCTGATGAGCAACCCTTATTAGGGTTCTTGGTCATCTTCAGCTTTGCAAGATGAACGGGATAGTTACGACGCCAGTGTCCTGTATTGTTGCACTCATAGCATAGGCGTTCCTCGGGAGGTGGCGCCTGTGATTTCTTGCCTTTGCCTTCTTTAACCTTCTTGGTCTTGGAGATTTTAGTATTAGCAACTTTGAGCATATCCAGCGTGGTCCAGATCTTCATGTTGGGTATCAACGAAATAACCTCCTCAATTGTATGAGCCGAATAATTAATCGTAAGAATGCAATAATGTTTCGGCAGAGATCTGAGTACTACATCAAGAGCCATCCCGTCAGAGATGGAGTAGCCGAGGTCGATCAGTCTGTCACGATACGCTTTCACGAGCATGACGTGATCGTGTGGTGAAGACTCGTTCTCCATAGTGTAGTTCACAAATTGTAAAAGTGCCCCAGCTCGCTCAGTCCTTTGACCTAACTCAAATAAATCTTTTAGTTTACGCATGATGTCGTAAGTAGTCATCCCTATGAAATTGTACCGATAATCCTGATCCATGCTTATTAACATCAGGTCAGTGATGTCCTTATCATCGTCAGTGTGCTTTTGGAGCTTAGTCCGCAAGTTCTCATTTAGCAAGTAATATGGAATACTCGGGACAGGTCGGTCAATAACATAGAGTTTCCCAAAGAGCCTTAAAAGGTTTCTTAGGGTAGTCTGCCATGCGAGAAAGCCAGTCTCAGTGAAGAGGTCGAGTTTTACCATTGAACTTAATGGAGATGAATTTTCATTAGCCTTTTGAAATAAGCAAAGTAGATTTAGATTAGTATTTTCGATGTTTTATTTAAAAAAAATAAGTTGGTAAAGTTTATTTTTAAGAAATTGAGAATTTGTTTAGGCGACATTACTTGAGACCGCCAAATGAGCCTCAAGAGAAGGCCGTGTAAACAAACTGACAACGGGTGTCAATTGTGAGACTCAAGTCACAACTCTCGATATGAGGCTACTATATACATGCTAGTGTATTTCGCGATACGTTTAGCATTATCCGTGCCCAATTTAGCAATACACACCCGTAGCGCGGTATTGAAATACTCCAACACTACGAACATATACGTCTAAAGCGATAGTAGTAATCCTAAATGCTCGATGTGACGGACACGATGTTAAAATACTCCAATGTCCTCACTTTAGAAGGTACCCTCGAAACCAAGTGCGGTGTTGAAATACTCCAACACCGATGCTCCGGTAAATACGTTCCAAGTTCCACTTGAGATAGGATGGCACGAACTATCAGTTTTTTATAATTACCAGATAGGGATATTGATTGCTTTCAAAATTTAATTATTGCCAGACACGAACGATAAACCCTATCACCACTCGGGACTCGTAAATTAATTTAACCTAATTAAAATTACTAAGTTGTCGCGAATGGCATATTGTGTGTTAAACGACTTTTGGTCTTGATCTCGCTTGAGCCACATAAGTGAGATCATTAGGGTCTTATTTAAATAAAATATACGGTGAACAACCAAGGACGCAAAAGAGTGCGTTCTTGGATCCGGTTCAGCTCCCCTTGCTTCGACATCTCTCTTAGCGTGCGTCCAGTCTTCGAGTCTTGGTTTTTACAAATTTTACAATTACTATACCAGTAGTAACCTAGCTCTAAATTTTATAGAACTTTGAAACTCTAAACGTGGGTTCATCAAAAACCAAAACCCAAAAATAAATGGGCCAAAAACATTGGGCTAACCAGAGAAAAACAACCACGCCACATAACATTCAACCATGCAATTAAAAAATAAGGGGTCGGCCGTAACATACAACATATATACAATTGTAGAATTAAAATTAAAATAAGTAAAAATTTATTATAATTCCCAATTTAGATATAAATAAAAATTGTGAACCATCGGTTACTAAAAGACCACTGCTGGTTTGCGACGGTACCAATGGCTCTGATACCACTTTTGGGATTTTACAGTGGGTATCCGGGTTACCGATTTTAACTTTTATCCAATTAAAATCGATTATATTTATTTAAATTAATTCAGAATAAATTTAGCAGTGAAAACGATTTAAAACAACGCGAATACAGACCGTAAATAGAATCAGTCACCGATCGCAACAAACACAGATAAATATTTATCTAAAATAAATAAATAAAATGAATATCTAAATAAGTTAGATATACCTTGGCAGGATCAGAGCAACCACTCGAGACACCTGGATTTAACGGACATGCGCTAAGACGAACAAACACGTCTGACTCGAATCGACGAGTCAGATCTTCAACGGATGCGGCGACCATCGGTGGCGGCGACGGTAATGGCAGAGGTGGTGCCAAACTCGCCACGGGCGGCGTCTACGACAAAACTGGATCCACTTGAGATTTCGGGATCGCTACAGGTATAGTCCCCACGACAAACTCGTCGCCCGCAGGAGGTGGCGGCGGCGGTTCGGTGGTGGTAGTGACCGGCGGATATAATGGCGCGGGCCACGACGAGAGGACGGGGCGCGGTGGTCTCGGTTGTGCCGACAACGTGAGAACCACCGGCCGACGAGCAACGGAGCAGCGGCGGTGCCGCTACTACGGCTCGGCTGGCGGCGATGGCTCAGGCTTGTTCGCCTTCTTTCTGCAATCTCGAACACACGCTTGCTAAATGGGGATCCATCGGTATTAGGCGGGATCGACGGTGGTGGTGAATGGCGATGGAATTCCGATCGGCGGCGGCTTGGGAGCCGGCTAGGGTTCACGACAGCGGGAAGGAGGGAGAGAAAATTAGGGTTGAGATTATTTAGAGAATCCTGCTGCAATTCACTCTCCTCCCTATTTTTTCATAAAAAATTGCGGACCGGGGACCTACGCGGACTGGGCCCGGTCGCGATCCTATCCAGTCCACCAAACTAATCAGTATGTTAATCTGGTAACGTCTGATTAGCCCGTTTAATTAAACTTCGAGCGTTTTAGGGTGAAATTGTTTTGTCGTTTAATTAAATAAATAAACAAATATTTATTAAATCGTTCGTTTAATACTAATTAACGGGTAATTAGATTTTAAGTCCGTTGACCAGGGTGTAACTCTTACGGGTTAATATCGGGTCGGGAACGTTAATTTGTCGGGTCAGGACAACATATTTCCAACTATCACATCATCAAAACCGAATCTTCATTAACTTATCATGCCTGACCCTGTTATATATATATATATATATATATATATATATATATATATATATATATATATATATATAGGGTTAGGTTCAAATGAGAACTTTTTGTTTTGAGAACTTTTGAGAACTAAATCTCAACCACAAATTTCAAGGGGGGACCACTACAATTCATGGGAGGGGGCATACATGTAAATAACTTGTGGCTCAAATTAGTTCTTTTTAGTTCTCAAATCAAATTGGTTCTCAAATGATCCTACCCCTATATATATATATATATATATATATATACAGGGAGAGGATCATTTGAGAACCAATTGGGTTTGAGAACTAAAAAGAACTAATTTGAGCCACAAGTTTATTACATGTATCCCCCCTCCCATGAATTGTAGTGGTCCCCCCTTGAAATTTGTGGTTGAGATTTAGTTCTCAAAAGTTCTCAAAACAAAAAGTTCTCATTTGAACCTAACCCTATATATATATATATATAGGGTTAGGTTCAAATGAGAACTTTTTCTTTTGAGAACTTTTGAGAACCATTCTGAGCCAGTAATTTTCAGGGGGGGGGGGAAGCATTCAAATTCATGGGGGGGATTTCCTTATATATAAATTGTGGCTAAAAATGGTTCTCAAAAGGTCTCAAAACCAATTGGTTCTCAAATGATCCTCTCCCTATATATATATATATATATATATATATATATATATATATATATATATATATATATGTATATTCCTATTTTACTCATCAAATATCATCAAGTTTCTAACTTTACACATGCAAACCCTAGATCTATCATCAAGATGGCATCTTTAACAACATTCATGCACAAAAAACTAAGCCTTTAAGATCGATCATGTAAGATCTACCATCTGCTTTATAAAGACTCAAACTTTGATCATAAAAATCACAACTTTTATCATGAGATCACTAGATCTATTCTCAATATAGCATGCATGGCTTAAATATACACCAACTCTAACATAAAAATCAAAAACTTTAACATCATACATGCATAAACTACACCTTTAACATGAATCATGTAAGATCCAAACATTAACCTCATAAATATCCAATCTTTAATCATAAAAACCACATCTTTATCATGCAAATGTGTAGATCTAACCATATAAATCATGCATGTCCTAGATCTAACTTAGGTTCATCATAAAAATCAAATCTTGAAGCATGCAATGATAAAGAACAAGAAAGAACGACTCACCAAACTAAAATAGGTGATTATTTGTGATGAAATAGTCTTGGATCTCCACCAATTTGGCTCCAGAACACAAGGATTGAAGGATTAGAGGATGATCAGAATATAATGGCCTTTTTTAGGTGTTTAGAGTTTGTGAGAATGAGGAGAAAATGGAAAAATAAGATGAATTTATACGGATGATTAGGGTTCTTCCCGTGAAGTCGGTTTGCATGTCGCGAGTGAGGGCTCATCGGGACCTCGTGTATCGCGGCGCCCCCTGGTGATCTCCTTTGTTCGATTTTCTCATTTTGCGTGCTTGGTTTTTCGTTATTCGACGTTTTCGAGTCCCATTTTCTCTTATTTCTTATATTTACTATTCTCATCATGGTAACCACATTTAATCCAATCATATCAAATATAAATATGCTACATAACTAATTACAATCAAACACATAACACGTTTTCAACCAATTTGACTTACTTATCACTTTTAGGTTAATCACCAACATTTCATGACTCCAATTGATACGAAATGATACAAGAGGAGATGAGACTCATAAAACGACCAAGTTAACACATTAGAACCAAATACATGATCTCCGTATAAACAACAAATCGAGTATCGAAATCGCGTAGAAACCGCAAATTGCTTTATTTTCGTTTCGAGGAATCCAGTTGGATCCAAACACTTTTAATTAAATATTTTTCTTTGAAAAACGCTTACGGATCATTTAAAAAATTATCTGGAGGTATGATTACCCAAAAATTCTCCCGGTACCTATTAATCCGAAAATCAGGAAAGTGCGAAATTTCAAACTGGAATGGGTTTTATAATCGGATAAAAGGAAAATATTACAGTCTCGCTTAGTTTAGGGAATTTTGTCCCGAAATTAGTAGAGACTTAGAAATTTAAGGAAAAGTAGTGCCAGGGTTTTATTAGTAACTAACACATTTTTTACGTTTGAGACCAATCATAAAAAAAATACGACACAAAATATTTCACCGAGGATAGGAAAAATATTCTCGATTACTGAATCAATTATGTCGGTGCCAAACCTTTATCGACTGTAGGGTTAGGTTAGGAATGAAGACAAGGAAAATGGAATTACGAAATAGCTAACCACGGAAGACAAACACACACACACACACACAGTTCTCAGCCCGACTCCCAGTGCACCCTAAAGGTGTTACCGATGCGTATATATAGGATGTACCACAACTAACCCACCACATCTTTAAGACCTTTAGTGAGTACTGTTTGCCTACAGAGAACAACCTATTCCAGACACCAACAACAGACAATTGAGCTCGACAAAACAAAACTTTGGGCTATCATCAGAATGTGAGAAATAGATCTGAGGAACACTATGACCAACCAAGGACCAACCAAAGATAAAAGACCGTAGTCTCCCCTACTTTAGGAGTGAGACTAGGAGTCAAGAGAAATAGGTGAGTAATGGGTGCAACATATATACCATTGCAGATGATGGCTTCATAAAGATTCACAGAGGTCACGAGAAATAAGAGCACAACATAGATTCACAGAGATCATCACCAATAATAGCGCAACTTAGGTTCACAGAGAGCATCACCAAGTTAAACGAAACAGCCAATCATAAATATTGATAAACAATGATAAAAATTTGGTGTTCGGGATTCTTACGAAGGTAAAATGTCAAGTCCTTGCGAACTAAATGGGTAGCGACTCACATCCGGCTTACGTTATGAGACATGATACCTAGACAGAATCCGAGTCAGCCCTCGCTAAAACCCACGACCTATACCCATGACCAATATCAATTATATGCTAAGCTAGCATCACACACAATCGCTGGTAGTAGGACATATGTGTCCCTGGTTTAAGAAGAGTAAACGCTCGAATTAATGATATACAACCGAAAATTCCAAGCGATGAAAGCTAAAAAATGAGTACAAAGATACTAAAAAAAATCGAGTACTACAATTGAACGAAATACCACGCATTGGATGCCATGAGTTGGTCATCACTCATTCGAGTGTCACGACTAGCATGAATCGAAAGGTACATTTCCGAATAACATGACTCTGCTAACATGGAATGAACCGCATGACTCGTGATATACGAATCTGATGACCTGAATTGGTTAACATGATTCTTAATACATAAACCCGATAACATGAACCGAACAACATGTCTAGAAATACATGTATCGATAACATGAACCGAACAACATGTCTCGAAATACATGTATCGTAACTGAGCAGAATAGCATGACTCAAAATTCATGTATTCGATAATATGTACCGAATAGCATGACTCGAAATACATGAGCCCGATAGCATGAATCGAAGTACATGGGCCCAATAACATGAACCGAATAGCATGACTTGAAATACATGATCCGATAACATGAATGGAATAGCATATCTCCAAATACATGAGTTCGATAACATGAACCGAATACCATGACTCGATATACATGAGTCCGACAACATGAACCGAATAACATGACTCAAAATACCTGAACCTAGCAGAAATCGAATAACATAACTTGAAGTACGCGAACCCGCTAAAACAAATAACTTGAGAGGAAAAATAACTCGAATAATAGGAATTACTGATCACATCCACTAATAGAACCATATAAGTGAGACCACAGATTGAGGATTGAATGGCATACGCAGGGGAATGGATTAATGAATCAACAAGCGATCAACAAAAATAGTGTGCAGAATAACTGATATGCATTCGGAATAGCATCAAGGTCACACATCGATTACGAGTCGAATCCCAAGGATTAATCCCTGATCTGAAGAGTCAATGGTGGAATAACACCAGGCAAATCTGGGAACAAAATGACAAGAATCGATTCCACAATTTGACTATTGAGTTAACAAGAGCCGAATATATGAATTTAACTAGCTGATATTCCCTAGAGTTCGATGGCCGAGTACAAACGAGTTATACATGATAATATCATGGATGAGTTATGAGCAAATTCATATACCTCCAATGAGGGCGATCACGAATTTGTAATGGAGTCACGAAGTGCCAGCTGAACTATTGAATTCAGGACAAGACACTACCACGAATTTGGAAGAAAGGTCTCGGCACAAATGAGAGTCGAGACGCACAAAGGCATAGATTAAGGGGCATTATCATGATGAACGAGACGAAACCCACAAGGGAGAAATGATCATACTCGCAAATGGAGTCGCACGAGGCAAAGAGGTCGTTGTGAAAGTAAATTGGTGAATGGGAGGAAGACCCGATGTGTCTTAGGATGTCTTCGATTCCCCTCTCATTGTCATGCACTTCCACAACTTGGGCCCTAGATGCACGCTGATGTGTTTGAAATGATAACTAAAAATAACTATTTTACCTAGACCTAGACACACCTAATTTTACCGAAACTAATGAAACTAGACCGAACCTAAGGCAAGTGTACCTATCGGTGATAATATGGCTATAGAAGACCGGATATCAAACTCTAAGGACACTATGAACAAGACTCTAACTAGGGAAATGAATAGGAAATTGAAATTGTGTAAATTGGTTTTTGATTGTGAATAGAAATTTAGATTAACTAACTTAACTACTTTACCTACTAACAACCGAAAACAAAGAAATGTAGAAGAAAACCAAGATCAGAGAAAGGTACCACCTTGACCTAGAATCCTAATCAACACTAGCAACTTTACTCGGCCATGACAACTCTGATGGTGGTTAGGGAACCTCCCGGAATGTTCCTAACTAATAATTCAAATGCTCGAACAAAGGTTACCTTTTGAGTCCTTCCCACAGATGTACACATAGTTATACATTTTTTATATCCATTTATCCTCACATTTTAGATAAATACCGATTTACTAACAATAAAACAATAGCATTTTGCTTTCTTCTTAGTTTTTCAGGATTGGCAAGGCCAAGATACCAAGAGGAAGCAGAAAACCAGCAAAAATCTGAAGAAAACTGCTAATCTTGAGAAATTGGCCATGGACACGGCCCGTGCCAACCTTTGGCACGCCCCGTGCCCCTACCAAGAAGTCTCCAAGATACCCCTATGACAAACATACCCCCATGCCTCTGGTGACATGCCCCGTGCTAACCTCTTTGATAGGAACGATCCCGTGTACTGCACGCCACAACCCCCGTGCCAGTTCCCCTGATAAGCACGACATGTGCTCCTTCAAGGCGCGACCCATGTCAAAGTCTGCTGCCTATAAAAGGATGGCCATGCTCCTCATTTCACCTCGCTCAAAGCTTCGACTCACTTATTTCTTCTCCCCCACTTCTTTAGATTAGACTTTTGTTTTCTCTTAGCCACTTGGTATTTTTGAGTCTTTAGTATGTGTACGTCTGTAAGAATATTAACCTAGTAAAGTGAGTGAAAGTATTTTTTCTATGAAATCTTTCTCTACTTTCTGGAAAATCTATAAGCTATGATTAGCTAATCTTACACTTGATTGGAAGAAAACAACCTTTAATAAGTTTTCGAGTCATCTTTACAAAATTGGTTCAAGGCCTGTCTAGTGACTTAATGGAAACCGCTTTTGTTAAAAGTTTGTTGTTTATCTTTTGAACCAAACATGCTCTACATATCACAGACCATTTGGGGAGTCGAAATCTCATCAACTGGACTTGTGACACCTGGTTGGGGGATGATGCATGATCTTTCGGGTGACTCGCGTCCCATGTTACATGATACGTTCGGGATCCTATCGTCTATGTAAGCAAACCCAGCTGACCACACAGGTGGGGGCAGAAATTTTTTGAAAGGGAATGGGGGTTGGTAACATTTTGTCACTTCATGGAAACCGAGATGGTGCATGTTTGTGAACTTGGCTCTGGTCACATCGGACGTGCATGCACGAGAGCGGTTCATGAAAGAAATGGACCTTAGTGTTGGATATTAAGTGTCCAGACCCGACAGATCTTGAACCCGACTTGATTACGACCGGTAAGAGTTACACCGGGTGCAACGAACTCTAGAGCCACTTACTGGTTAATCGGTAAAAGAAACGGAAATGTTTGATTAAATATATATTATTTATACACGTTATAAATAATTAATAATCAATAATATTATTATTAACCGGCTTAATAATACTGGGTGAACGTTATTTGAATAAAAATGGTTTTATTTAAATTCACGATCGAGGTATTCTTTAGTGAAAATTTTCTAACGTTGACTCATGGACTCGCGTACGAAAATGGGCTTTACATTCGAGGCGGGCCGGACATCTAATAAATATTAGATGATTCGGGATTAACCCTAACACTCTCGACGGCAAAAAAACAAAAGTGACTCATGTCTCTTTTGAATTCCCTCGACCGAAACCCCAAGAAGAAAAATAACCGCTCCTCCGGTGGCCATCTTCGAGCCACCATATCTTGGTGGTCATCGCTATTTGGGGTGTTCCGTCAGTCAACGCCCGTAGACCACCTTATGGTCTAGAGATCGCCGCCTAATACGCCTTGATCCGCTGCTCGGTTTGCCGCCAATCGTTGCCGCAAAACTGCCGATCTCCACCGTGTAAATCACTGCCGCCGCTCGCCGCCGTCACCGTCGTTCCCCGCCACCACTACCGTCGTTCGCCTGCCGTTGCTTGACCGTCGCCTGTCGACGCGAGCCTGACGCCTCTCGCCGTGCGTCGTCTCCGGTTGCAATCAGACTTGAATCTGATTGATCTCGTAGCCTCTCGAGACGCGAAGTCAATCAAGATGTACTCTTGTAACGCGTAATGATCACGGGTCATAAACGCAGTACTGTAGCGGTACGCAACACTAGACCACGAGAATCATTGTGATACGCGACAACCGTTGGAGATCGAAAGTGGTCCTCTTTGTTCCGTTTCAACCTAGCACCCCGTTCGTTGAAACTCCGTGTCTTGAACGTTTGTTCAACACCGCAAAGGTATATCTGAAGTCCATTTTAGTTTAGATTATTTTATTTCGATCTTGTTATCTTTATTTATTTTGCGTTAACCGGTTTATCGCTAATAGGTGTTTGTGTGGTTTTTTGTGATTGTGATCCTGTTGACTTGATTATGAAACTAATGGTTTACGGGTTTAATTAATAAACTCATTTATTCCGTTGCGTAACGGATTACCGCTTTAATCTGTTTTAACTCTGATTTACTAAACCCAGTCGATAATGTTTCAATAAAATGTAAAAGTTTTTTTTAACGTCACCGGGCACCCGTATACCACTGTCTAATCCCAACAGTGGTATCAGATCCTTGATCACCACATGCAAACCCTAACCGGTTGGTTTTAAATCGGTGGATTTCACGAACTAGGGTTAACCCGAAAGTCCCGAAAGTTAAACGAATTGCATTTCTGCATGTTTGGTCGATTTAATTCCACCAAACATTTTCAGTTCGTTAATTGATTGTTTAACACGCATATTCGGCTAGACCCATATTATGGTTGTGATTGGTTGTTGAATTTGTTTTGGCCCATTTTGGCCCACTTGCATTTTGGTTTTGGATTGCCTGGCCCACTTGGTTTTTGGGTTCAAAAGTTGTACCTAAAATAGATTAAGTTTTTATTCTATTTTCTTGTGAATGCTCACCTTCGCCTTAGACGAACGTGACGAGCATTGATTCGACTACCTCATCATGGCGAGTGTTCTTGTCTAAGAACACCGCCAAGCTTGGCAAGTATCCACGACCGGAAGATCGACGAATTCCAATCAAACAAGAAGAGCTTATGAAGCCAGTGGGAGCGTTAGAGTCGACCGGATGACCATTCCACACTCATCCTTGTGGTTGATTTTACCTTTTAGTCCGAGACCTTCTTCGACATCATCATTAGGCTCTGACAATGTCGAAACCTCTTAAGCCGAATATTTGTCTGTTTGCATGTGCGTTGTGGTTGCTTGTCTTAACTCGTTTAACACGCCAACTAAAACTCCAAACTAAGTTTTAAATGGTTAGAACTGTTTTACAATCAATTGATTTGAGTCCTAAATTTTATTAAGACTCAAAATTTCATAACCAATTATATTCGACTGTGATCTCGAATTTTTCGATCTTAGATATCGAACTTTTAAATAATTGGTTATTGCCTCGCGATGCGTAGTCTATAATAAGGAGGTTATTAAATTGACTGTCCCGAGTGAGATAGGGTTCTTGAGTAAGCTTAGTCAAACGTTTAATTAATTAAAACACTGACTAAACAATCCTATCTGGTAAGCTGCAAAATGGGTAGATTATGCCATCCTAGTCAAGTCTAACTTGGAACATATTTACCGATGCATCAGTGTTGGAGTATTTCAACACCGCACTTGGTGTTTAGGGTATCTTCCGAGGCGCGTGCATTGGAGTATTTCAACACCGTGCATGCACACTGACCACTGAGGAGATCTATCATTTTCTTTACGAGTACTTTGTGTATTTGAGTATTTCAACACCGTACATCTAGTCACTCGCAAACAAAATGGCATAGGTGAGGCTAAACATATTTCGCGAATTAATTTGCGAAAGCCTCATAAACGGGAGTTGTGACCGGCTTTCATAAGTGATAATCGTTGTCCATCCGATTACTTAGTTGACCAGTGATTGCACTTAATGCTGCCTTTGTGGGTCGACTACTAATTGGGTTCCCAAATTCCTATTCAAAATTTGCTTGTCGTTTTTTAATACGAATATTACATCGAAACAGTAAACGAACTGCTTGTTATTTCAGATGGCTAAGGCTAACGCAAACAACGAGGTCTTCCAGCTCAAGTCTCTCCTTGAGAAGTAGAAACTTGATGACACCAACTTCCTCGACTAGCATCGAAATCTAAAAATTGTCCTGCAGATGTCCAACAAACAACATGTGTTGGAACAGGGGGCGCCCGAGCACCCAGGTAATAATACGTCGGTTGGTCGCGCTGCACACGATGCACTGAAATAGGATGCCAATTCAGTGATGTGCCTCATGTTAGCCACGATGTCTACTGATATTCAGAAGTGCATAGTTGACAGGATGGCATTTCAGATGATTGGGTAACTTAAGGGCATGTTTGAAACCCAGGCCCGACAAGAACGCTACGAAACCGTTATCAGGCTCATCACCTGTTGAATGGCTGAAGGTAAGCCTATCAGCGCCCGTCCTTAAGATGAAGGGCTACATCGACCAACTTGCGAAGCTCGATTACGTCATTCCTCAGGAAATGGCAACGGACTTGATCCTCCACTCTCTTTCCAGCACGTTCACTCCTTTCTGGATCAATTTTAATATGAAAAACCTGGTTAAGACAATGATTGAGCTTCATGGCATGTTCAAGACTATCGAGATTAATTTTCTTAACAATAACAACAACAAAGGAAATTCGAATGGTGTGCTCGCCATCCGATCCGGAGGTGTCAAGAAACCTGAGGTTAAGAGGAAACCTGGGCAAAGGAAGAAAGGCAAGGGCGCTGCTACAAGAGGTTCTAGTAGGACCAGAAATGGCAAGTCGAGGGCTTCGAAGGCACCGCCGCAAGATGAGCGCAGTGCTTCGAATGCATCAAGATGAGGCACTGGAAGAGAAACTGCCCAGTATATCTTGCCAAGGTGAAAGGGAAGAAGGCCGATGCAGGCGCTTCCGGAGGTATATATTTGTTACCTCATGTTTTAAACCACTTCACTTGATCCTTCAAAATATATGCTTGACATACTTTACATTTTGTAGGAACGTGAAGTTGTGGAAAGCAAAGAACCAAGATGACATGACATCTTTGCATGATTGCAAACTTTGAATAAAGATCATGTCGTATTTTGAACTCTTGGTAGTATCTTTAAAACAACTTTCTTGTTTTCCCTGGCGGGGTCCAGGATGATACAAATTTTGCTTTTGGTTTAAATCTCAACATGCACTAAGTTTCTGGTTTTAAACTTATTTGATATGCATGGATTTTCTACACTTGAAAATGTTTCACTTGGTTGGTAGACTTGATTGAAACATATATAATATGATGCTAAGCCTAGTGCTATTAATTTAATGATCATGAGACTAGCCTAAATACAAAAGAAGAACGATTGTTCCATCTAAATCCATTAAGGCTATGATCTCTCTTATTCTCATTGTACTTGTTACAATAGGAATAACAACCTACCTTGATTCATAGGACCTTATGGTCTTCAATTGCGTAGCTTGAGAAATCATTAAATCAAGTTGAACTTTTATGAAATCACTTGCTTGATTTCGTCAATGCAAACAATAGGTCCTTTGCTGAGTTCAAATGCTTGTTTGTATAAAGTTCAAACCACATTCGTTACTTATGTAACATAATCACCCGTTTGATTATGTTATATGAATGCACTAAGTTCTATGCATATGACCATGATGGTCATGAATAGTGAATACGTACAAGACTTTGAAAGTCGATGACTACAACGAGGTTCTACTCGTGTGTGTTAAAATCCTGCTAAGCACCTGTTGCTTACATGATGAGGATTTGGTTTCAGGTTGGAAAAACCAATAAACACATGACTTATGACATACCAATGGCCGCCGTTCACACCTTATTCCCATGAATCATCTCCTCACAAATTACTTGCGACTCAAATTGGTTCCAAGAAGAAGAAGTCTTGCGGGAGACCAAGTTTGAGTTATGCACGTCCACTTTTTTATGCATTGACATCTGAATTCCTTATCAAAGAAACTTGATTTCTATTGGAATTACCGGACTGTGCACTGTGACTCTTGTAATTAAGCAAGACTCATTAGACAAACATCTTTTCACAACAAACGGTCGTTTCTATAGTGAAAAAATCGCATTCTAAATGACTGATAAATCCAAATGGAACTCGATGTCGATTTTACTTGCCTGAAATCTTCCATTAATCGTTGGTCATTGGATTGAATTGTCAATCCTAAATCAGACTCGGTACTCTGATAGAATAAATCATTGGAGCGTCTAGCACGCAAATCTTTTCAAACACAAAGATGATTGTGTCAAGGATACCATCAAACTCTAGCAGTTTGATTTCATCTTGCGATCTCATGTATGTGACATGACAATTGGATATTGATCAAGTTAGATTCATACTGTGTTTATGAAACTAAATAACTTTGTTCTTGAAAACGAAGAATGTTTGCTAAGAGTTCTCTTGCAAAACAATATCCTAACAGTTTGAATGAAGGATGATTATAGGAATGCATCATCTACATAAAGCAAGTGGGAGCATCACCACTAATTCTTATCGGGATAACGATTAAGTGTTGATCTCACGTTCATTGAAGTTTACTGGATTAAACTTGTAATGAAGCCTCAACTTATCTCCAAGTTTCAATAGCCCCACACAATTAAAGTCATCTTAGGAGTGGCATCCTCAGATACATTCAATTTCTTGAAACGAGTCGTGTCATACTAGTTATGAAACGAGAACTATCCAACATAGGGATGTTGCATGAGTGTCACTGTAAAGGGTTACACAACGACACAAGCTGGAAACCGAATCATCTCAACTTGTCTTGATGATGACAAATGTTCATGATGAGTACTCGAGTATACTCACCGAAAAACAAGCCATCTTAAGTGAATATTATGAATGATGAATGTAAGGGTACATTCGAAGAAAGTTAATTGGATTATGTTGACAATCAATTAACATGTCATTGTGATAACACAGTAATCCACGTGCATACTGTTAGAGCATATTTCTATGCTACAATGTGTCTCGTGTAATGTATCTAAGTGAGCATGTATATGAGTCCAAGGAGCAGCGTACCAGTTGGTCCGCCATAACAAATGGTACGCACGTACCAATGGTACGGAGGGTGGTACGCAGCTCAGTTAGTGTCACCTATAAATAAGTTGACTTGCTTAGTATGTGACAACGGCTAGTCATATCATCTCCACTAAGTGTGTGTTTCTAAGTGTGTTCTAGAGAGAGAAACAAAAGCTTTGTAATTGTTCTCTTTGTGAAATCAATAAAACAAAGCCTATTTACATTCTCGTGCACTAGATTGATCGGTTCATCCAGTAGTAAGATCGTTACTTCGTTTTACAAGTGGGTTTCTTTGGTTTTTCATCAAATTCTTCCAATTTCGAGTGTTTCCGAGGTAAAAAATGATCTCTGAGTGTTCCTAGTGAGTTTTTGCACCTTTCTAAAGCAAATTCAAATCAAAATTATCGAAATCCGCGAAAATCCGTCGAATTCAGCGTGGTATGCTTCTGGTCCGCCTCAAGAACAGCTGGTCCGCCGCTGGTCCGCTAGGCAATCTTCAAGTTTGGTCCGTGGCAGTTATTTTCCGGTCCACTGAATCTGGCCCGCTGAATCTGGTCCGCTGCTGGTCCGCAGGTTCATTTGGTCCGCTGGCAGTTTTTTTAAAGTGTCATAACTTTTGCATCGGAAATCGCTACGAGAGCCATATGTACTCAAATCGATTGTCTTGACGAGCTCTATGTTGTTTGTTCAGAGTTGATTTTCAAAATCAAATTCTAACATCTTCGTTTTCGAGTTTGAAGTTTTGATATCCAATTTCACAATTTTTAAAATGTATGCAATTACAAAGTTTGTTGGCTTGATGCAGAGCATGAGCCTGAGCCCACGGACTAGATTATCATCGAGGATATCCGGGACCTAAATGTCTGGGCAGTTACGAATGATTTACTTGAAGCACACAACTTTAACGATACTGTGGTACAGCTTCAAGGGTACGCTAAGATGAGAGGAAAAGGGTTTGGAGGAGCCAACAACGAAGAGCACCAAGGAACAAAAATATGTGAGTTAGGCTGTAGGGCAGACATAAATCAGTGACTATGAAGATTTTAATCTCTGAGTGAGTATTTGGTAATTGGTACGTGTGTAAAGTTATCTACTTGAGAGGTCACAAAGTCATAAACTCATACACATGCAATCCCTTAAACACGTGGACTTGTAAACTCGTAAATTTCTGAACGGGTAGACTCCTGACACGCATACCTTGAAAATACGCAAGTGAGCTCAAATCAAGAACATTTAAAATGAACAGCTTGAAATTATTAGTAAAGCAGATAGTCATGTGCATGTAGGTTCGTAAAATCGCTAATGTACCCATTTGTCTTTATGTATGCATGTAATCCCATAACCATGCAACTTGTAAACTCGTGAAACCATCAATGAGAAGTCACCCAACGTACACACAACGATAAAGATGGCATGAGAGGTAGGCGATTTGGAATCTAAGGAGACAACACACATAGTGAAACATAAATGCATGATCGACAAAGACCGATAAGGTTCCAAACGTAACCATAATAAAGTAAACGACAACTTTAAGTCATATCAGAAACCAAGCAACTACAAGACATTGAATTAAGAAAAGAAAATTTTCTTCAGATGACATTTCAGTTGAAGGCTCACGCCGGAGCTTCACGGTTGGCGTTGTTGGCAGGGAGATTAGCAATAGCAAGTGTAAGGAAAGCATTACGGAGTACCGGTGGATCTAGAATTGTAGCAGGCTCGGACCTGCACTTGAACATTAAGGGCTTGAGCAATCAAAGGCTGAGCAGGATACTGGGCCACTGGCTGGGCCACAATAGGCTAGGCTCGGATGGGTTGGCGGAAAGCATTCATGAGATGACCAAATCGGCTGCATTGCAAGTATTGCACAGAGGGTATGGTAGAGATGAGCAGGCTACCGTACCTGAAAACGCATGAGTAACGGATCATCTACTCGATCTAGCTATTTCAGATACACAAAACGTAATTAAAAGATTGTTTATTGATCACAAAAGAACAAGTTACAATATGGAAATCACTCAGAGAAAACACACCACAGAAACACACACTTAGCTATGAACCTCTCTCAATTGTTTCTGAAAATACAAAGCAAACAAGTATTTATACCACAGTTCACGAACTGACCCGAACCCACGGTTCGTGTGGTTCTGATATGATCCGAAGTGTGACTTCGGATCCCACTTCGTGTCACTTCGGATACCAGTTCGTGTAACATCAATTTTGGCTCTTCATCTTGTTTAAATACTTCACACGACGAACCGGTTATGCTCTAACAAACTTCCCCTCGACGTGTGCAGTATCTGTTCATCCATTAAAATGTATCTTTAATAAAACTCTCCCTTAACTTGGTGTTTAGCCTGATCTTGAATACTTGACCACAGTGTGTTTCCATCTTTATCAACAGCTTCAGGAGACTTGAAGTTGTGACATTCTTTTTCACTTAGTACCTGTTCAAACATAAATAATCTTGGCGCAAAGCTTCTCTTTGATACTCTAAGATATTTGATTTTGAAAATTTGATTTGTATCCCGTGTCGATCAGATCAAACACAAAGCAGAAACAAAATCTTTTTGGCTTTTAGAAAGTTTATATTAAAACAAGCCTAAAATCTTTTTGACTTTTCAAACTTATGCTAAAACACACCAAAAGTCTTTTTGTTTTTCTAAAATGAAATGAAATTGCAATACAGAATCAAACTATATTTTTTGTTTGAGAAGGATCACTATCTGGGATCATAGAGAACATAACGCACTGAACTATACTTCAATTTCAACTAATTGAAGCACATAAGCCATGTTGATTGGCGATATAATTTGTCCATCTTATACTCAGGCAGAATTATACTCATAACATTTGGATATGTTAAGGTATTATTTATATGCTTTGACCAGTGTACCCCACACTTTCATACATATTCAGACATTTTCTTTTTCCCGTGTGATTACACTTGTGATTTATCACATAGTATTTTGTATTCATGATATCGTCAACTGTACTCCATGAAAAAAGAAATAAGAATGTTAAATCGTCTACCTTAAGGTCGATCTTTCGATCCGCAAATAAGGGCTCGGATTTAACAAAATAAGAAAATAGAAACAATTTGAAATTATTTAATTCAACAACAATCAGGTCGGTCTTGTGGACACTCAGAGAAAGTCCGATGAAATATACGAAACACCAAAGAAAATAAAGCAGAACCTCAAACAAACAACAATCAGGTCGATCTTTCAATACGCAGAGAAAGTACGATCGTTTGAGAAAATAAAGAAAATCAAACAAGTTTAAATCTTTGAAATTTGAACACATGTATACACAGTGACTTCTCATTTTTCTTTCTCACACTTTTTTCTATTTATGTCATGAAATACGCTTCAAGATGTTATCCACTTGGTCAAGCATAGCATTAAGTGTATATCACATCTAAATACTTTCTGATTTGCCGAGCCTACCAAGCATATTAAATAATGATGTTATGGCTTTTTCATCTACTCTATCCATGAGTCAGATACGTAAGCCAATGTACCATCATTTCCCAACGATGAATTTCACAAAATTTTATATATTTTGCATGTATTCTTTATAGGATCGAGATTCTTAACACCTAATTAAGATATACTGAAACAATTAACACTTGTGAATACTAGTTGTTTGCATAAATATAGTAACACATGGAGTAAAATATACTCGGCATATTTGCATTAACTCAACAATAATATAGCCATTGATTTCCTTATGATCATCTAGTCCGTTAAACATAAAATTCAAACAAAGCTACCAAAAGAATAATATTCGACAGATGAGATATCTTGCGTGTGATCAGCAATAATCTACTTTGGGAGAGCGGCATTTTATAAAAATATAAATTCTAAAAATACAAGAATTAAAAGTCTTGTTTAGAATTTATAAAAGAAATAAAATGGATAAAATATATAGTTATATTTTATGTTCAAAAATGATAGAATATCATATTTTTGAATAAATGACAAAAAGTATAAAACATTTGGATTTTATACAAATTGAAACATTTTTTTTATGAAAATAAATTTCTATAAAAAGTCTTTTATTTAAAACCCTAACTTTGTTTAATAAATAAAGTTATTTAAAAATGATTTTATAAAAATAAAATCAAAAGACTTATAGAAACTATGAAAAACATATTTTAAACATTTTTGATTATTTTTAAAGTAATCAAAATGATCAAAACGTTTTAACCGGATCAAATGTTTATTTTTAAACGTTTGAAATTGAAACGAAATCTTTAAACGATTTAAAAACGTTTTACGACGTAACGAATCGTAAATAATTATTTTCGACAAATAATTATCTTTATGAATTTTAAAAACCCTAATTTTTCATAACATGAATTAAATATTAAATAACATTTAAT
>JBCNJP010000023.1:45035075-45052555 GCA_039602395.1 Deinandra increscens subsp. villosa
AGACAAAAGAACAGAGAAGGAAGCCAACTAATTACAACCATCCACCGTCGCCGGCAGACCCCTGTGCTGCACCCAAAACCTACACCAGCCCAAGGTGTTGCTCACAATGTTCGCCGCCCCAACCTTCTTATTATTGAACACCACCTCATAACGTTCTTTCCACAAGCACCACACCGCCGAGTAAATCAAACCTTGAACCCATCTACGCTTCACATCCCCTACAGTCACAGACAGATGCAAGAAGATGAGATCCTCGAAAGAGAACCACTAAAAATCTCGGCAGATCACACCACCTCATAAATGGGTGTTGAAGTTAAACCCAACTCAAACCCGGTTATTTTCTGTTACTATTCGGTAAAGTGTGTTTGGATATGAGTGATGGCGGATGCCGGTGGTGAACCACCGGGATAGCAGTAGTGATGGTGGAAGCAACAGGTTGATGTTGGCGGCATGTTAGTGATGGCGATTCGGAGTTAAAACGGGTGTCGGGAACAACCCCGATATAAATGTCTTAACTTTAAGCGATAACGGAGAATATTCGTTGCGAGAAACTAAGTGGGTAAGAGTATTCGTTTATCAAAATCGGTCAACGTTATTATTGGTTATTCGGACTTGGTGCGCAACCCGTCATGAAGGTGATCACATTATATTTATACAAATATCATTATTAAATTATAATTCATATGAAATAAAATTATAATTCATATGAAATGTGTTAAATTGGATAAAACAAATATAAATATACGTTTATAAATATTAAAACGAATTTAATATTCAAATAAAATAAACACGCTTTTGTTATAAATTTCCGCATATTCTGCATCCGTAACTACTAACACAATATATAGTTTGCTTATATTTCGATTAATCCGTAACTATAAACACGCTTTTCTATTAATCCTGACAATTCATATATTTCGATTTACTTATTTTTATTATCAATTTATATAGAAATTCAGTATGACCGCAGCAACGCGCGGTTGATCTCTTGTTTGATTACAAAACATTATAAAATTTTCAAATATCAGAAACAGCTCCAAACATGTACTATATCCTACAACACATTTGGTTACAATTGATGACCATGTTTTGGATAATCGATATCACATAATCGTTCGGTTTCAAAACATACTTCCACACACCTCGGAACGTTTTAGTGAAAGAAATATATGGCGTACATTTTCCGCGCGTTGACCTCTCTAGCCAACTCCTTGAAAAGATAATCTCTAATTCTTAAAAGCTCATTTGCCTCAGTTTGAATATCGCCATCATGTATAACAACATTTTTAGGAAAATAGCAAAAGTGGACTAAAGTGTTAACTATGAGAGTCTTTTGAGAAGATGATATGTTCCAACCTGACCACGAGTAGTTCAAGCTGGGGACTCTAAAGCAAATTTTTTTTTTTTTTGAACGGCAAATTTGGATCACTTGACAGGGGCATTACCCACCCACCCGATCATCTCCAATCCCCATCAGAAGGAAACTCATCATGGATGAGAAAACCCCTTGGCCCAGCCTGTAACCCCCATTTATTTATTTTTTATTACAAGTAGGACTTGTTCTATAAATAATGCTAAAATAAAGTATCACCGCTTCCCTTACAATATAATAGAAACAGGAATGAAGCAAACCAATACAAGTTTACTCCACGTCTACTCTATCTGAATTAAAATTGGATGTTCCAACACAAACTGAAGAAAGCAGATACAAATCAGAAGAATACCACACAATATCTTAACCTAGGAACACATCAGATTCCATGAAAGCTTCATATCATAAAAACACATCTATATGCTCCAACACGAAAAGTGTGATTAAGGCCATCAATGTTTTAACAGGAGCATAAGCTTTGAAAAAAGGGTAAAAAAGGAACATAAGCTTTGAAAAAAGAACAATTGAGCATGCACGATCGATGAAATGAACAACCACTGACCGCCGTTACCCCTTTTAATCAAAATTCGAAATCTCCTCAAACGCCTGCGTGATCGATGAAAGAGGGGCCTGTGTTCTCGTAGCTTTGTAGCCTTCTCATGTGCTCCATTGAAAGAAATAGATGAAATTTCTAGAGAGATACGATCGATCTTTGTTGTTGGCAGAAGAAAAAGAAATAAAGAGAAAAAAGGAACATAAGCTTTGACAAAAAGGACAATTGAGCATGCTTTTCATTTAGTACCAAGCTAAATGGCGTGTAGATGAAGACCTTTGCAAAAAGCAAAGATGTGTAAAGGTGGAAATATAAACCCATTCACTAATGAATGGGTTGGTTTGGGTTTTGTTCTTATATCAAATAGGGTCAAATCAGTCTAGAAATACTTTTTTACGGGTTGAATTTTGAAAGTCTCCCAAAGTCTATTTTTATTCATACAACCTCCTTAATCATCGAACTTAAGATCTAGATTATCACACATTAATTATTTATAAGAACTTCATATAAAACGGACATGAGTGTTTGTGGGTCAACCCATATTAGAAATGATAAGACTTATGGAAATGAAAATTGATCTCTTTTAGTGACTAATAGGGTCTTGATGACTCATATGTCTTATTGAAATGAAAATTTGTTTTTCAATTCAAGTTTGAAGAATCTAAGTTGTCTTATTCGTCAAACTAAAAGACGCTAAGCATAATTCTTGTTACACACATGTCTTCGTGTATTCTTTTATTCTTGCTGCACTGGTGAGGTTCTGTTGTATGGCAAATATGAAGCGTTAATGTGTTACAATTTTATAGTAAACGTAGGTGTAAGATATAAGTTACCATACATTCTATTCCTCTGGTTGTTGCATCAGCACTGATCTGGGTCAGCTGAAGTCCAGGGTAGGAATTGTGCCTTCCTTGTAGACCGTTGAAGCTGTAAACGAAAAGGATGTTATTATTGTATGGATAAGAGCTGTTGTGCCTTCCTTGTAGACCCAAAACCACCAACTCCAATACCTATTAGACAGGATTGGAGGGAGACATGATGTTGCTCTTATTGTATCCGCATTCTAGCACTAGATCATTGCAGGCTCTTCCTATGGAGGCTGCCAATGTCTCATTAAAGATCACTACTGGCAGGGTTGATGTCTCATCCATGAGTAGACCGTTTACATAGAACCTGTTTTGTGGTTTTCATATTTTCTGATATACATGTCAGTATTTGTAATTTTTTTTTTTTTTTGGAAAAATTATAACTTTCAAAAGAAGCCTAAGAAAACAAATTCCCTTTGTCCTTTCTTTAATTTAAATGGTTAAGTGTTTGAAAATGTCAAAGAGATATTGACTTTAAAGAGATGGTGTAGTGAATAATTTACAGCAATTTGAAACTAATTTCATCTTATGCTGCTGCTATTTCAGTAGCATAGTTATTTCGTCCTGATATCTCATGAATAAATTTTCACTGCAATTAGAAGAAAGCTTACTGATAGTTAGGGGTTGCCACTGGATGGCCATCTTGACAGATCAGTGTTGGTGCATGTTTAGTTTCTTCTTCATCGTCTGAAATCTCTTCATGTAATTCGGATGAGGGCATTTTGCTATGAACCATCCACGCTAAATCTCGAATTCTTTCATTCCTGCTTTACATGTGAACAGTTTGTTCTGTGGCATAAGAGGTAGATGTTTTTCATGTTTCTCTTTAGTTTGTGCAAAATTTTAATGCGTAAGCAACGTTTCTGTACCTTGTATTCCTTTGGCTGTTTGACCTTCAACTCGACTAATGTGAATCCTCTTTCAGCTCGGGACTCTGTTAGTTGGAGGTTAGAGTAGGGGGCTGGTCTTGCTTCTAGGTTTCTCAAGCTGCATGAGATGAACATTTTGTTATTTGATGAATATGTATTTGCAAATGTTTAGTGTGAATCTGATGGATAAGATGTGTCGGTATTGATTTAATAAAAATGTCCATTTGACACAATTGTAAAGTCAGTTTCAATTTATATTTTATGAGGAAGGGTTCAATCATTTTAGGTGGGGTTACTCTAACCTTCTTCAAATGTCATTTTACATAAGTATAAAGTTACTTAAAGAAGGTCTAGAAGATTAGCCTAGAGGTCATATAAAAGGGTTATCTCAAAATCGGTTGGCACTCTAAAAATGAGTTCATTTTTATATAAGTTATCTACAATCAGCAACATGAAATCATTTAAACAATAGAATTAGGGGGCGTTTGGTATGATGGAATTCGTGGGAATTCATTGGAATTGGAATTCGAATTCCATTCCATAGTGTGTTTGTTCACGGACTTCAGTGGAATTAGAATTTTAATTCCATATTTAATGTGTTTGGTTAATAGGGGAATTGGAATTAGAATTTGATTAGATTCCATCAAATTCCTTCATTCAATGGATTTCACATTACTTCATAATAATAAAGGATTTCACATTCCTTCCACACCGAAGACAACTACCCGACTGGACCCGACCCGTGGACCGAACCTATCTGACCTAACCGGACCCGACCCCCGGACCGGACCGACCGGACCCCACCCGACCCCGAACCGGACCCCCGAACCCGATCGGACCCCCGAACCCGACCGGACCCGACCCCCGGACCCCACCGGACCCCGGACCGGACCCCCGAACCCCACCGGACCGACCGGACCCCCGAACCCCACCGGACCCCCGAACCCGACCGGACCCCCGGTCTGGACCCCACCCGACCCCGGACCGGACCCCCGAACCCGACCGGACCCCCGGTCTGGACCCCACCCGACCCCGGACCGGACCCCCGAACCCGACCGGACCCCCGGTCTGGACCCCACCCGACACCGGACCGGACCCCCGAACCCGACCGGACCGACCGGACCCCCGAACCCGACCGGACCCCCGGTCTGAACCGGACCCGACCCGACCCTCAAACCGGACCGAACCGACCGGACCCCCGAACCCAACCGGACCCCCGAATCGGACCCGACCCGACCCCCGGACCCGACCCGACCCTCGAACCGGACCGGACCGACCGGACCCCCGAACCCGACCGGACCCCCGGACCGGACCGGACCAACCGGACCCCACCCGACCCCGGACCGACCGGGGGTAGGGTTCGGGTCGGGTTCGGTCCAGGGGTCGGGTCGGGTCGGTTCGAGTCGGGGCGGGAGTCGGGTCGGTTTGGGTGTCGGGTCGGTTCGGGTCGGGGCGGGTGTCAGGTCGGTTTGGGTGTCGGGTCGGTTCGGGTCGGGTCTGGGTGTCGGTCTGGGGGTCGGCTTCGGTCGGTCTGGGGGCCTGGTCGGGTCGGACTGGTCCGTGAGACGGGTCCAGTCGTGGTTTTTATTGAATTTTAATTTTAAAATTTAAATCCAATTCCTTTGGATTCCAATTCTTTTGAATTCCATAGTGTGTTTGGTTCGCGAACTTTAGTGGAATTGGAATTTGAATTTAAATTCCAATTCCTTTGAATTCCAATTCCTTCAAATTCCAATTCCTTTGAATTCCAATTCCATTTCCAAATCCAATTCCAATTCAAATTCCAACGAATTCCGCGAACCAAACGCCCCCTTAGTGTATTGAAAATTTGAAATCACTTTTAAGACTTTGAACTCCAAAACCAGTCTGCAAGATATAGAGTACCTTACATGAAATCAAAATGGAGCATTTAAGTACCAAAGTAATGGACAGACATAGTTTGAATCATTTTTACATAATATTGAAATGATCTATTTGACACATTAGTACAAACTTTGAAGTGAGAATAAAGATTCAAATCTCAGATCCTTTTAAAAATATTCGATGAATGAGTCAACTTTTTAATTTGATTCGTATTTGATATGGAAAAAAAAAAGATAAAAGAAAACAGATACAGTACTAAAAAATTTTAAAAAATTAAAATGATGTCCTTATATTCGTCTAGATGGGAATGGGACAACACTGATTTTGACCATCATTAATGTTTCAAAGAGTTTCTTTAAATTTTAAAACAACGTCAGATGTAAAAATGCATAGAAACGTATCCATCAATGATTTACTCCAAACAGTCTTAAAAAACCTGATAAAAAGGGAAACTTTAAACGGGTCGAAAAAGTTGAAAAGATGAAATATTGGCAGCCTTAGACCTGTAATGCAGCAGACATATATTTCAAAAACCCTAAACAAAAATGGATGTCTAGCACGTGTAAACTCACATGTGCGGTCTCGTCAACCAATTGCTAAGCTCACGTGTAAGCATTGAAGAAATGAAAGACATTGGACATTTTGATGACATATCAATTGTTTATAAACTGATTTTATATCTATTGAGCTTGAGAAGCTTTAATTTATACAAGGAAGTTTAGGAAGAAGACTGTCAAAATAAACTGAAATTTAAATAAACAAGTTTTTTAAATTTAAAATAGTTTTTCAACATTTTCATTTAACTATATAGCATTGAAATAATATTTATAAAACCACAATAACATTTTTTAAAATTATTCATTTATTTAATATTTTGTATTAACTATTCAGCAATTTCACCTTACAGCTGAATCATATAATCATCGATACACAATACCTAAAACAATACATATATCCAAAACGTTGTGTGTCTACAGTTGAGCAGGAAAACAAATAATTTAAACCAAATTGAAGATTCCTTTTAGATAAGATACAGCCGTAAAGCAATCTCGTAGATATATATATATATATATATATATATATATATATATATATATATGATAATTGAAGTGAATGATTGAAAGATTCAATCGAGGACCTTTCACTAGCTTGATAACGAGCTTCTTAGCAGGATGAGGAGGCGTAGTTTTTTTTCCGAGCCAAATTGACGGTGAAGCCACCAGCAGAGGAGGCGCGAGCAGCATCGTTTTCAGTTGGATCTATGATCACGGAAGAAGGAATGGAATTGTTATCAAACGAATGTTGTTGAAAGCCGTTTTTGTTGTCGAGAGAGCAGGAAACGGCCTGCGATTTGGCCTTCTTTGTCGCGGAGAAGTAAGGTGCTCCGCCGCCGCCGGTGGTGGAGATGTGCAGGTGGTAGACCGTAGATGAACGCTTCTGGTGGTTGTTGTAGGGTTGCGACATATGAAATTGAAATCAAAAACTCATTTTATTGAAAGAAAAAAGGGGGATCAGACAAAAATATGGATGAAGAGGAGGAGGAAGGTCGAGAAGGAGATAGTTACGAATTTCACACACACTTTAATATTTTTGCCGTTCGTTGAAAGTGAAGCGTGGAATAGGTTTTTTTTAACTTGATTTGTATCTGATGGAGAAAAACAAACCTAGAAGAGGTTAGAAGTGGTAAACTCAGGTCTGCCCCAAGAAGAGGACGGGCAAAGGTTTTTTAATGAACGTCTGTGAGAAATCAAACACTCTGCAGATCCAAATGTCTGCGCGTGGTTTGCGCGGCGCAGACAAAAGAGGTTAGAAGAGGTTTTTTTTTAAACAAACAACACCTTACAAACAGCAAAGAGCCAAACTGGCTAAAAAAACAACAAAACCAACAAATTAAATGACCAACCAAGCTCTATTTCTAGTCCATAACATAAAATTCCTAATTAATATAAAATTTCCTAATTAATATATTTAATTCTTTATTTGTTCTGAAACAATATGACTTTTTTATATAATATGATTCAGTCTGAACTGGATTTTTTTAGCAACCGTTTAGGCAGGCCAGAGTGGATAATATAACCTTTTTATCAATCATGACTCATAGTTTTTATGTTTCTAATGTACACAAACTAATCTTTATATTCTTTGTCTGGTTTTGATTGTTTCACTCCGGTCTACCCTAAAATACAATGCTTGACTTTAAGTAATAATAGTTTAATGATTATTAAATTGACCTTTCAATAAAAATTAGCATAATATTTTCTCTAAAATATATTTATGAAGTAACAAAAAAGTAGACTATATTAAATTATGTAGATATGGAAAAAAAAATAACATTTCTAACTATATTAATCAAATTTGAACAGAGAATTACAGGACCAATTATTTTAACTACTAAAAGTTTCAGTTTAAAGGTGTTTCTTGCAACAATAACATCATCAGCAGCAGTCAAGATATAGGTATTGACGCATAAAGAAGTGAGTACTATAAACATAAGTTTGCTTGCCTGATTTTCATTGTCTGCAATCATTTTATTAATTTATAATATAGAGTTGTAAACATACATGATGTAATGTAACATTAATACACTCTGTTGTCTTTTACAGTCTCCGTAATGCATTTAGCATAGGTGAAGAAAATCATGTTTATTCAAAAATACAAATTAATAACTTAGTTCGTATATCAAATTTTTTAGAGTTTAAAGGAAAAATTAAAACAGCATTTTGTTCCACCGAACAAATTATTGATTAGATAACCTATTCATGCTCGGGTTTCTCATATGAAAATACTTACAGAACTCACAATCAACTTACTGCATTCCACATAATCACAGATGTTGCCAATTAAAAAAAAAGATGACTCACATAAATCATGCACAAAAAAAAGGAGAGACAGGCAGAAACAAAACAATAATGGACGATAACCTGTAACAAAAGACATAGCAGGTAACCAACAATCAATTTAATATAAAACATGGTATTATGTACTAAAATGACACCTTAGGTGAAAACAAGAAACCCAAGTCAAATACAACAACAAATAATAACTAACCTTTAGGAAAATACCAAGCAAAAACCTGCCAAATAAAGAACGACATGTATACATAGACCAGCAACTCTACTAGTAACGGCTTCTAAACCACATTTTCACACATTAGGATGCACCTGCTAAATATGTAGTTTCTAACCAAACCTGCTTACCCGTCTCACCCATCTTACCACAATACCACCTGTAGGATTTAGGATTCATATGATGTAAGATGTACAGGTCTTCAAATACACATAGGATCTCGTTCTATACTCGAGCTAAACTTTTGTTTCAACATATTAAATCATGGCAAGGCATCTCTCAATAATCTGTGATGACAATGTTTTAAAAAATTTGTTTGCTTCAATCCATGTCAAGAATTTTTTGAATACAGGGCTAACATTTGCAAAAGATAGTTGATAAATTGAATAAATTCTGATTCAGGAAAGTCAAGCTCCTTGCCTTAGCAAGTTTCTCTATCTCATTCATAATAATGTTTGCATATCTCAGGTTACCAACAGATTCCTACACAAGACAACTAAAAATAACAATTTGCAAAAAGAATATTGGAAGGGCGATTAACGTTTCAAAATCCAAATTGTTGGTATTTATATTTGCAGGGGCTGAGCATTGGGGTTTTGAATCGAAGATTGGCGGCGGCATGAAATCTGGAAATAAAACAACTGCACCGTAGTTCATGGACCAATCATCAAAACATGAAATTCAAGAATCTCAACTATCCTATTCAGATCAAGCACAAGGAAGAGATCTAAATGCTTTCAATACCAAGTTACTTCAATAATTTTTTTTGGGTTCAACCAACTCATTCTTTACATGAATTACACAAATCGTAAGCTTATAAGCACAATAATTACATAAATTCCATCATAATTACATGAATTCTTACAAAACATGAAATTCAGACAAAATTTTCGTGCAAATTAGATGTATGAACAGAGAGTGAATTTACATGTCTTCAATGAATTTACCTGTGTTCTGTCCAAAACATGATTACCTTAAATTTAAGTCAGATATTGATTTCAAGAATAAAAAACAATCAAACCCAAGTCCATTTGATACGAGCACAATATTGAGATTGAATTTTGAAGCAAACTAAAACCCTAAAGCGTAAACTCAAATTTCAAAAAATAAATTTAGTGTTCTAACAGTAGAATTTAAAGTTAAAATTGTTATCTTGACTAGAGATCAACGTAATCTGCTCCTCCATTTTGTATGTTACGGCACCTGCTCCCCACTGTGATAGTCACTGCGGAACCGCTAATGACACGTCTCCGGTTTCAGCAAATCAAATTCCAAGTGAAACATGGGTCATGACCGCAAACCAATACCAAATTGATAAACGGATGAATACAAGGAACCTTCCTCACAGCTCCTTGCCGTTTGTAATCCTAGCAGCGTCCATGAGATATGTTTCTAGTCGGCGACGGGCGGCGCTTAGAATTAAAAGAGGCAGTGATCACGATACATTTACGCTGTGTTTCCGAGTTCATTTAACGAGGGAAAGGAAAGGAAAGGAAAGGGAAGTAAGTTTAAAAAAATTTGTGTTCCTGAGTTTCATTTAAGGAGAGAAAGGGAAGGAAACAAAAAAAAGTTGTGTTCCCGAGTTTCATCAAAGGAGAGAAAGGGAGGGAAGGGGAGGGAAAGTTAGTTCATTTTCTATTGTTTTTCTTTGTAATTACTCCCCTTCTCTTCCTTTCTCTTCTTTTCCTTTCTCTTCCTTTCTTTTCTCTTCTCTTCTTTTCCCTCTTTAAGTAAACTCGGGAACACATACGCTGTGTTCCCAGAGTTTAAAGAGGGCAAAGAAAGAAGAGTATGGTACTTATTCATTTTCTTTCAAAAAAAAAATAATAGAAAATAAACTAATTTTTTCTTTCTTTCTCCCCTTTAATAAAACTTGGAAACACAACTATTTTTTATTCCCTTCCCTTTCCCCCCTTAAGTGAAACTCAGGAACACAAAATTTTTTAGACTTCCTTCCCTTTCTTTTCCTTTTGTTCCTTAAATGAACTCGGGAACACAGTGTTAGAGACGATTTTAAAGCAAACTGAGAGATAAAAGAGGTTAGTGAGGCCGGAGTGGAGAAGCTATATAAGAAAAGAGGGGGGGTCGGTGTAGGTCAACGGGGACGGATGTTTTTCGTCGAGGTAACCGCCTAAGGAAAAAGAAACCGCCTGTTTAGTTTGGGATTGCTTATTTAAGTGGATAAATGTTTTTTTTTAATTTTATCAAAAGTGTTTATTAATTTATGACTTTTTAAAAAAATGTTTGGATGTTAATTATTTAAGTGGATAAGTGTTTTTATATGTAAAATGACTAAAAGGGGTTGAGTTGGTATATGGTTAGGTGAGTATATTGTAAAATAAGGATAGTATAGTAATTCACCACTCAAAAAGCTATAAGCCGCTTTGAAAAGCCAGAAAAACTTGGCTTGTTAAAAACTGACTAATTAGCTTTTTGAAAAGGCAAAAGCAAAAGTGCTTACTGAGTTGCAAAACACTAAAAACTGCTTATTGGCTTTTCAAAAAGCTAATAAGTCAATAGGCAGTTTCAAAAAGCTAACATGACTGTGATTAAATTTGGGTCAGATCCAAGGGCTGATATCGCTAGAACGTGGGTTAACCACATGTTGACTTTAACAGTGTCATATAATATATAATTAGTGGTTAATATTTGGTTCTCAAAAGAAAAAAAATTCTCAAATGAACCTAACCTTATATATATATATATATATATATATATATATATATATATATATATATATATATTGAGTGTATAAGAATTCTGATTGAACCATGGTTGCGATGGAAGATAGATGAAACCATGGTGGTGATGGAAGCCAGATAGTGCCTATGGTTATGGCAGCCAGATTAGGGTTTCCTATCGATAAATTAAAAATGACATTGGGGTGAATGAAGAGGTTGTCGACAGTTAGGGGTTTTTGAGAAAGTCAGATTAAAATCGAAATGGGTCGGATCTTTATTAGATTCGCGAGATTTTTTATGGGATTAGAGGGGGATTTAGCGGGAAAATAAATGTGAGGATGGCTAAGGTAATGCCATGTGGCAAAAATCATTTCTTTTATATATAAGTATGATATAGGGAGAGGATCATTTGGGAACCATTTGGGTTTGAGAACTAAAAAGAACTAATCTCAGCCACTAGTTTATATATATGGAAAAACCCTCATGAATTATAATGGTCCCCACATGAAATTAGTAGTTAAGATTTAGTTCTCAAAAGTTATCAAAATAAAGTTCTCATTTGAACCTAACTATATATATATATAGGAAGAGGATCATTTGAGAACCAATATGGTTTGAGAACTAAAAAGAACTAATTTGAGCCACATGTTTATTACATGTATCCCCCCTCCCATGAATTGTAGTGGTCCCCCCCTGAAATTTGTGGTTAAGATTTAGTTCTCAAAAGTTCTCAAAATAAAAAGTTCTCATTTGAACCTAACCCTATATATACATATATATATATATATATATATATATATATATATATGTATATATATATAGGTAAAAGATCCGTGTAGACCCCTTATTTTTTGTAGACCCCGTAGACCCCTTATAAAACTCAATAAAACTCATTAAAACTCACTAAAAATAAAACTCAGTTTTGTTAATTTAGTTTTTTTTATTTGCGATAAGCTTTTAAGAACAAAAAAGACAATTAAAGAAAAAGAAAAACGAAAAACATTAAAAATTGAACATTTTAAGACAATGAGTTTTAAAAATCAATGAGTTTAAAACTCAATAAACTCAATAAAACTCAGTGTTGCGTTTAAAACTCATTATTTTAAAACTCATTGTCTTAAAATGTTTGATTTTTAATGTTTTTTGTTTTTTTTTAATTAATTTATTTATTTTTTTGGTTCTTAAAAGCTTATCGTAATAAAAGAAACCAAATTTACAACACTGAGTTTTATTTTTATTGAGTTTTATAGGGGTCTACGGGGTCTACAAAATTTAAGGGGTCTACACTGTGACACCCGAGAATTTCAAGGTTAACTTCCGTTAGACAAGTCCGTAAGTTACGATTATAAGTGTTAACTTAGTAACCAATGCTTAACTAGGCCGAATACGTCCACGTCCTTTGGTTGATCACCGAACCCGTCCATATGTGTTATGTGTTCATCATTGATTGTCTTTATGTGCAATGTGATTTAAATACATGATACTTGATTATGTGAAAATTGCCTAAATTTGGTAGTCAGCGAAACTACCGAGCGAAACTACAGATTCGCCCGGTAGCAGGCTAGACTGATCAATGTACCCGAGACCAGAGCTAGTTTCGCCTGGCCAGCGAAACTGCCAGCGAAACTAGCCTCTGATATAAATAAACTTAATAAACCCTAGTAGCTTCATTTGCCTCATTTCACAACAAACACACACACACTCTCCTGGAAAATCTGGTCAGCTAAGAAACCATCAAGAATCATCATCTCAGCCTTGAGACAACACCCATTTGGATCCTAGATCAAATCGTGAGTCTCCAAAAACCTTTCTTTATGTCTTTTCCTTGTGTTTTCTTTAAAAGCATGCTCAAACCCTCATGTAATTGCTTGATCTACTAATATGTTGTCTAGGGATGCTAGTTTTATCATAAAGTCAGCAACTTTACGTTTAAAAACAAACCATGATGATGATTTATGCAATTTTGGTCATTTTAGGGTTTAGAAGTGTTTTTAGAGATTTGATGATTAAAATGCATGTTAAACGTGTTAAAGCTGCTTGATTTATGTTGATAAATGCCTAAGAATGCTAGATAATGAATTGCATGTAAGATCAGAAGCCGTTAGGTTGATTTTTAGGCAAATCCGTATGTTTTTCGCGACCAGCGAAACTGTCTGTTCTCTGGGCGAAACTAAGTAGCGAAATTATATCTCCTTCCAGCGACACTGACCAGCGAAACTATAGTGTCGCCGGGTAACCTGACCAGACCTGCTCGAACGAAACTACCGAGCGAAATACCTGAACGAAAGTTCAAACCAGTTTCCCTGCGAAACTAGGCTAGCGAAACTGCGTCAGCAGTTTCGGGCGAAACTAGCCTAGCGAAACTGTGTCACCGGGCATTTCCTAGCGAAAGTGCTGCCCGTGCACCTAGCGAAACTGCCTAGCGAAACTGTGCTAGCGAAACTAAGACCTGACCTAAAAACCAAACTTGTGAAATTTGCTTAAGTGTTATGCCATGACTTACATGATTATGCCATGATGAAACATGCTTGATATCTGATTTATATGAACCCTTGTTTATGATCAACCCTTGGTGTCGTGTGTCGGTATGTCGAGTCATGGTTGCAACGTGCTATGTTATGGGCCATAGTGACGTTAAGTAAAGATTAGACACGAAACTAATACTTAAGACCTAAACGTGTTCATAGGTCTTCGTTAAACAACAATAATTTGGATTACTTGAAGTGTAGCAGTGCAACCAAAGGTGAGTGTCACTAAACCGATTACCGTGAACCCGTTTGGGTCACACAGATCAACTAAAAGAAAAACAATGCTGACAAACTCGAGAGTGCTAGGCACCTCCCTGATGAACATGAAAAACTCGGAGTGCTCGGCACCCATTGAATGAACTTGAAGTGTTTTATGGGAAACACTGGTGAAACTTAACAAACTATTTCTGAAACGAAAACTGTTTTAATATGGCTAGTGTAGGTTAAAGTCTAAACCACATGATATCACATGTTTTCTAAGGATGCCCTATAACTTAAAAGTCCTCAACTAAAATTGTGCCATTAATTGTAAAGCGAGGGGATGTTGGGTAGATCTACTGGAGTTTGACAAACTCCGCCCCGTGGCACGGGGAGTGCACGGAGGTACAATATCAGCCTATCTGACTGTGATCCCGAGAGGACACGGGGGAGGCAAAAACCGCGATGACGTAGGTCCGCACCGTACGGGATGGCTCGGCCCCCACAAAATAAGTCAGCTTTGGTACAAACTTCCTTAGAGCATGGAACAACGGATTAGCTACCCGCGATATCGGTTGAGTCCTTTAACTTTACGGAACTAGTACATACCCGATGACGTAGGTCACGGACAAACCATTTATAAACTGAGATTTAATTACGAGCATTGCTTTTCACAAATAAATATTTTGTAAGTACATCTTGACACGAATTATGATTATGAGACCGGGCCAATGCATGACAAGCACACTGTGAACTCACCAACCGTTAGGTTGACACTTGCGTGGTTTAAACTTTTGCAGATCGCTAAGGAGTATCCGGAGCGGGTTGGCATGGCACGTGAAGACCTTTATTTTAATTGAACTATTTGGGAATTTAATACAATGTTTATGTAAAGCACGTGGTTAGTGCTAAGACAATATTTTATTCCGCTGCGTTTGTATTTGAGACTTTACTTTATATCTGATTTTGAACTAACTCTGATTCATTTAGTATTTGTAACTAATGGTTGTGAATCCTGGTCTAGCCGCACCCCTTAACGGTATAAACTCCGTTAGTGGTATTTTGGGGGTGTGACACGGAACCCTTCCCTATATATATATATATATATATATGTATATATATATATATTATATATATATATATATAGGGAGAGGATCATTTGAGAACTAATTGGTTGAGAGAACTTTTGAGAACCATTTTAAGCCACTAGTTATATTTACATATACCCCCTCCCATGAATTGTAGTGGTCCCCAACTGAAATTAGTGGTGGAGATTTAGTTCTCAAAAGTTCTCAAAACAAAAAGTTCTCATTTGAACCTAACCTTATATATATATATATACTAGTTTTTTTACTAAATTTAGTTTTATATATATGAGTTGTATAAAACTAGTTTTTTACATAAATTTAGTGATGCACAATATATAAATTTACATAAAACTAGTTATAGACTAGTTATAAATTGGAAAATTGGATTTTATTAATCCAAGTTATTACTAGTTTGCTGATATTAATCCCAATTAAGAAATTAGCCTACATTAATCCCAATTATCATGGTGTTGGAATTCGCTGGATCTCCGCTAGTTTTTTGTTAACTCCGTTAGATTTTGGTGATGCCACATCAGCAAAATAGACTGCCACGTCAGCAAAATACTAACGAAGTTAAACAAAAACTAACGGTGGTCCAATGAATTCCAACACCATGATAATTGGGATTAATGTAAGCCAATTTCTTAATTGGGATTAATATCGGCCAACTAGTAATAACTTGGATTAATAAAATCCAATTTTCCTTATAAATTTAGTTTTACGTAAATTTATGACTAAATTTAGTCATGCACGATACATGACTAAATTTAGTAAAATTTAGTTATATATATATATATATATATATATATATATATATATATATATATATAGGGTTAGGTTCAAATGAGAACTTTTTCTTTTGAGAACTTTTGAGAACCAATTTGGACCACTAATTTTCAAGGGGGGAGCATTCAAATTCATAGGGGGGTTTTCCATATATATAAACTAGTGGCTAAGATTAGTTCTTTTTAGTTCTCAAACCCAATTAGTTCTCAAATGATCCTCTCCCTATATATATATATATATATATATATATATATATATATATATATATATATATATATATATTTTTGCGTGAAACACCGTGAACGATAAATCTCTATTGAAAATCAAATTCTTTATAAAAAATACAAAATTAGAATAAGTTAGATTGCCAGTATTCCTGATTGTGTGGGCTTTTACATTATCTATGCTTGATTAATCATACTTAAAACATATCAAAAAGCTATAAAAATTGATCTGCCTAAACTGAAACAAACTGAAAAGTTCTATTCTCTGCCTACTTGGCTTGCATGCTGGTTAAATCTGAAACTGAAATGTGTCTGATGTGTTATGACTGATATGGATCTTTCTCACAAAATTTTTAAGTTAATCGCATTTTAATTCTGTTTGGTTATTTGTTTGTTATATTGAAAAATCCAAAAAGATTTTAGGTGTGTTTTAGCATAATCTTGTAAAAATTCAAAAAGATTTTCGGTGTGTTTGGAAATATTATAAAAATCAAAAGATTTTGTTTCTGATTTATTTTAGATCAACCGATAATGAAAAATCAAAATTATGTCGGGTACAACCAAACAGTTTTGGAACCATGAAGCTTTTCGTGTCAATTTTAAAAATTCTCCAAAAATTAGGGTTTGATTTGAAATTTTTTGAAAAGAGCTAAACTGCAAGTTCGGATAACCAAACTATGAGTTCGGTTGATCCGAAGCTCCAGTTTGGAAGAGTTCGGTTACTTTAATTTTGATCCGAAGGCTGAGTTCGGATGAGTTCGGAAGAGTTCGTCGGAGCCGAACTGCCAGTTTGGACAATCGAACTAGGATGCCTATAAAAGGCCGAATCGCCAGTTTGGAAGCATTATCACTGTTTCAAACTTGCCGAACCCTAGCCGAACCTTTGCTCTCAAAACGAGAGTTCGATTAACCGCATTTTAGCAAGATCTGTGAGTGTATTAAGGTAGATATTGGAATTCCGAATGTAGGGGTGTCGTTTGTTGTCGTTTTTAACCATCAAATGTGTTGATTTTTGTCAAAAACGTTGTCGATTAGTTCCAGTTTCTAGATCTGAAAATTAGCATACTTAGAGGTGGTTTTAGGTGATTAAAATTGTATCAATGGATTCACCTTGATAAACCGCGCTTAGGTGTCAAATGATTTTGTCTGAAATTAACTAGATCATATTCTAGGTCGATTAATCTTTTCGGTTATGCACAGAGCCGAACTGGAAGTTCCTTAGCCGAACTGGGAGTTCGGATCCAGTTCGTTTAGGTGCCAGTTCGGACGTTGACCAAAGTCAACTTTGACTATTGAATGTGTCACACCCCGGTCAACGGTTTCGGGTGTGAGCGAGAATGGAATCATAGTCGAGGATACAAAGAACACTTCTAATAATTAAAAAAA